>JAKOOJ010000002.1:109033253-109420753 GCA_022577455.1 Arizona elegans | reverse complement strand
TTGTAAAACAACTCCCATGTTCGAAAAGAAAGGCATACTTTTAAGAGACTAGGAAATAGATTTTTGAATCCTGTACCTACTGAAAGTCCTACTGGTAGTCCTTGACGTATGACCATAATTGGGACCAGACCCTTCATGAGAAACTGAGGCAGTTATTAAGTGAGTCCCCATGTGATTGGTCCTGGATTTACAATCTTTTCTGCCATGGCACGGATTCCGTTGTTAATTAAATCCAGTCTTTCCCAATGACTTTGCATACCAGAAGCCGGTGAGAAGGTCACAAATAGCCATCACATGATACCAGAATACTGCAAATGTCATAAATAAATGCTGGATGCCAAACACCCAAATTGCAATCATGTGACTCTGGAGACGCTTGATGATTGGAAGGACTGATCATAAATCACTTTTTTTTCATTGCTGTTGTAACTTTGACTGAACTAAGGATTGCATCTCAGGGACTACCTGTATTTAGGTGTTTAGTTAAACTCATAGATCTATGTGGAAGAGAATTGGGCTGCTTCATGTCCTTTTTTCTCCCTAACTTTTAAGTTGGCAGTTGAAGATCTGAAGAGAATTTCTGTTTGCATTTGCCTTTTAAAGTTTTTGATTGAGAAAAATCTTGTGCTCAGGTTCTTGGTATTTCTTCTGTATATGAATATATGAAACTCAGGGAGAATAAGTTGTGTGCACGGCTTTTATTTTATTTATTTTTTTGTTCCATCTAAATCCACCATATCTTCAACTGAACATCCAAAACAAAGCCAAAGCCTTCATCTGTAACTCCAAACTTTTCTTAATAATTATGCAAAGTCTTAAAAAGCTTTATATTTATAGATGATTGTTATTCTCTTTCACCCCTGCTTTCCAAAATCTTACTGAAGGGAATGACGGAAGCTCCCAGCCTTCTCTAATGGGGTTTAGATCCATTAGAGAAGATCACGCCTAAATATTTTATTATCAATAGAAACACCGGGCACTATTAAAAAAAAAAACTGTTAGCATATTTAAGATCTCAGAATTCCAACACTGAAAGATTTGTTTATCTGTAACCTTTGATTTAACATCAGTTGCTGCTTTCCATCCTGATTTTGTTGCAAATTTCCAAAAAGTATATGGAAGGATATAGCAAGGGAAGAAGAAAAAAGCAGGAAGTTAAGAAAATTATGTCCTGTTATAAGGATTAGGCTCAGCATATAAGGGCCTCAGGATTTTTGATATTTTGATTTGTAACATTATTCTTAATATCTAACTGTAAAATTTAGACAGAAAAATGTGCAGGTTTGAAAATTAATTTATTTTATTGCTTGGAAGTTAATTTGTTTTACTGCTGATGTTGCTTCCCTTCTCACATGCTTTTATTAAAATAGAGGTAATGATTAAATATAAAACCTACCTGCTGATTCCAACTGCCTAATAATGCAAACAGATTATGTATATTAAAATGGGGAGT
The DNA here is from genome assembly GCA_022577455.1 of Arizona elegans. Classification (NCBI taxonomy): domain Eukaryota; kingdom Metazoa; phylum Chordata; class Lepidosauria; order Squamata; family Colubridae; genus Arizona; species Arizona elegans. Next base: position 109,419,300 of record JAKOOJ010000002.1, on the reverse strand, counting down.
AGGAAAGTAAAGTTAACATCAGTTCTTGAAAGAAACCGGCTTCATTGGAATTTTGCTTCCCTCTTCCTCCTTAGTCATTGTTAATCTATTGAGGGAGAGGGAGAGGGATGGAGGGAGGAGGGGGAGAGAGAGAGAGTGGGGGGGGGGAGAGAGAGAGAGAGAAAGAAAGAGAGAGACAGAGACAGAGAGGGACTCATCTGAGAAATGATCATATTTGACACATGCTAATGTTATTGACATATGTATCATTGTTGGAAAGAGGCACACTCAATTAGATCTTCTAAACAACTGAGATTTTTGGGCTCTGTCTCTTTGAAGCACATGTCCTCCATTTGATTCAATTTGATTTGATTCAAAATACAGGAAGGTCAGCTGCATCAGGACCTTTACTGTATGGCTTGAGGAAGGAGTAGATGTGTTGCTGAACATTAATTTCCATATTCTTTCACCAATGGCCATATTGGCTAGGACTGGAGTTCAGTGGTATGATGGATATCTCTGCCACCTTGAGTTCTTTGTAAAAATAATAAAGGTGGGATATAAATAAATATTAGAGTCTAATGTTTAACTCACATAACAGTTGGTCACTCAATATGTTAAATAACATTGCAATCTGAATTTATTTTCTTTTTCTTTCCTTACCCCTTTTTAAATTTTAGTTCTGAGCAAAAGGTTTTTTGCAGCTCTTTTAGTTGTTTTATCAAGTGGCTTAAGAGTGCTTTAAATAAAAGCAAAATATTATGATTTGAAGAGAAATCTGAGTGAAACATCTGTTCCCTTTTCATAGGAATACATTCTCAGATTATGTTATCAGATTAATAAGGCCACAATTCCTTTGCTTAAAGATAGAAAATGGTCTCCATGCAACTTCTAGTTTCAATACTTGGCCTCTTAAGAAAGAATTGGAAAAAAAAATCCAGCCTAAAACCTAGACAGATGCAATTATCATTTACAGTTAAAGAGTTTTACTGAATAAAATCTTCCTACTCTTGACAAACAGCTAAGAACAGAGCTACATATAACACTATTTTATTTGAACAGGGTTTTTTTTTTGGGGGGGGGAATCTGAAAAAGAGCATATGCATGTGATGATAATCCTAACAAACCTTGGGAAGACAGAGAAGGTAGCAAAACATGAAAGAAACAGGATCATTATAGGAGAGTTGTTTGAATCTAGGGATGATGGAATCTTAATGTAATAATAAAAGTGGATTATTGTGAGTCTGTTTTTCATTCTTCCCTTTCCATGGACTTCAGAATACTTTTCTGTAACACTCTGTTTCCTCCCTTAACTGCCTCACTTGTTTCCAAGGTTTGTTAGGCACTCCATCGTAGGAGCAAAGAATGTGATTAGGTTAACTTTCACATAAAATGGAAGTTAATATTTTCATCTTGAGATAGGTTATGGTGAAAATCACTTCTCCAAGCTACCTTTTTGATATGGGAAAGAACTTTTCATTAGTGCTTATAATTGCTGCCTTTTAGGATTAAAAGAAAGTTTGGGAGGAATATATTTTTTCATGACACAGAGAGCAAGGGTTTAACATTTCCTAAATATTTTATTTTCAGTTAGACCTATGAAGACATTTCCATAGTAGTGGTCCCTCAACTAACACATCTTCTATTTAAAACAAACAAACAAAACAAACACAATCATCTGTAGATTTTTCCATAGTGACCCCTACCCTGTAGAACACTTTCCCTGGCAATCTAGCAAGCCTTCCAGAAAACCATCAAGAGTTTTCTTTTCTCCTAGACACAAAGGTGTGGGTGTTTATTCATTTCAACATTATATTGTTGTGAGTCACCCAGAGTTGTGGTCTGAAATGGTCAGCCATACAAATATTTTAAACACATAAATAGTGTCATGTATTTAATGTGAATGATATTTATTTTGACTCAGAGATTCCATCTTCCCTGATGGAGATGTTTTTGTTAATATCATAGAATTTATCCTTTTTATTAATACTCTGGTTATGACAGAACAGTGAAATCACATTAGATGAGAAAGGACACTTTTTTTTTGGTCAGGATCATGTCTCATAGGACCTGAGACTATATTAGAACAGGAAGGATCCAGAAATGTCTTCCTTTGTGTCACTTAGAGCCTCTGAAGATGATACAAAGGGATGTCACTGGAGACAGGCAGTCCTTACAAAAGTTATTGTCTATGAAAGCGAGTAGGTAATTTCTTTTCAACAACACATAATTGGCTGAATTGACAGAAATTATACCCATTCTACCATTATTGGAAAAAGGGCTTCTTTTGAGTGTCATATTTTTTTTTATTTTCAGCCAATTTACAAAAGGTTTAAGTTGTAGCTCTGCCAAGCAGAAGTCCCAATTACCGCAAAACATATGCTTATGTTGCCATACAATTAGAAGCAGTAAACTGTGTCATGCCTCAAAGGCAAGAGACAGGTCCCATCCCCCGTTGCTCTGTGGTGAAGCCATCATGTACCATTTTCTATCTTTGATGCAAATTGCATCCCCCATTGTGTGAATGGAACCCTGCCAATGTTATATGATAAATAAATTGAAAGTGAGAATGACTCTTTCTTTGTCTTCCAATACTTTGTCTAAATAACATCACAAAGAGCTACCACTGGTTACTTTTCAACTTTCCTCTGATAGTTGACACACTTAACTTAGTACATTTTCAAACAGATGAAAACAGCCAAATTAGGGGATACATGAAAGAAGAAGATGGATGACACCTTTTCTGACTAACAGATTTTGTTATAAGACATAAGCTTTCATGTGATACAGCCTTTTAATAAAATATGTGACTCAGAAAATGTGTTACCAGACTCCTTCTGGATTTTTGTCATGGTAGAGACTAATGTAGTTCTATTCCTACAGTGAAAGTACTGAGTACAACAAGATTAACCAGAATATTATTTGATATTTGTGCATGCCTGCAACTCAGGAGTGTTAGTTGTGCAATCAAGTTTCCTTCTAGTATGGCTGGTTTTTTTTTCTTTTTTCTTTTATGCAACAGTAGAAGATATATAGAGGTTTTTTAAATTCACATTTTTTAAAAAAAAACTGATTTATCTATGGACTGCAGTATTTGTAGTAAATCTGAATAACCCTTGGTGCTTCAGTTCAAAGTTTAAGGTAATATTTATGTGTTGTCTAGCAGCTTATAATGTTCATAGGATGCTAAAAGAGCATGGGATATTTTCCCTCAGTGATGTCTCTCCAGAATTGATATAAATCATCTATGCCTTATAAATGAATTATACATTATTAGGAGGAAAGATTCTGACTTATTTTTATCTTCCTTGACAGTATGTTGTCCAAAGGTGTGAGAGAAGTAGGTATGTTAAATAACAAAACATTGAATAAATGTTATTTGTTCCCTAGGTGTCTCAATCTTTCTTCATAAATTTCATTTCAGAATATGCACTGTTTCTGTCAAACATCAAAGGTCTAAAGTAGTGTTTCTCATACTGTCTGGGGAATTCTGGGAATTGAAGTCCACACATCTTCAAGTTGCAAAGGTCGATAAGCACTGGTCTAAAGGATAGAGCTGGAAGATTGGAAGTAGAGACTATGCAGTTCTGCTTCCCGGCTTTTATATTAGTGCATAAGAGTGGCTTTCATCTCCTTAAGTGATTCATGTAGATTAAGGTTTTAAACATTCTTCCCTAGAAGTTTCCTGTAATCAATGTATCCTTTTTGGTGTGGGCTGATAGGGGAATTGCACTGTGAATCTTTTATGCATTTCTGCACAACTATATTTTCCACCTTAGACAGAGACACATACCTTCTCAGAAAAAGATACTCCGGAAATTTATCTTCTAATTTGGTATTATGTTTAAAACAAAATAAATTCCTAATAATATTTCTTACTTTCAAAAAATGTTTTTTATTACCCATGATCTGAAGGGAAAAATAAAAGGAAAAAAAAAATTCCAGGCATTTTTCCTTAATAGTCTTCATCAGTTATTGTATAGCGGTCACTGTTTTTCCTTTTCTCTCATAACCCTAAAGTATGATGGAGGATGAAAAATCGTCCATATCAACAAGAAAACAAATATATGGGAGGAAGGACAGAGGGAGGGAGGGAGGGAGGGAGAAGGAAGACTTAGGTTTCCCTTAATAATGTCCAAGTCTCATCCTGAGTAATTATTGAATAATGTCGCCAGTTGGATAACTTGCTATTTGTGCTTTCATGGCCAAGATCATTTGATAGATTTTAATTCAGAGGGTTCCATATATGATTTTCAGAGGCACCCATGTGTTCATAGAGGCACCTGCTGTAGCACTTACCATATTCCCTGTACCATTGAATTTTTATTAACTGATGATGATCATGATGACGGCCGTGGCCCGGGGTTTTTTTTATTAGGTTCGCCTGATATGCCAGTTGCACCCCTTTCTGAGTCGGGATTCCTTATGCACAGTCACTCATGCTCTCGTCACTTCTCGCCTGGACTACGCTAACGCTCTCTACATGGGGCTCCCCTTGAGGAGCACCCGGAGGCTCCAGCTGGTCCAGAATGCGGCCGCGCGGGTGATCACGGGAGCGACATGGCGCTCCCATATAACACCTCTCCTGCGCAAGCTGCACTGGCTCCCAGTGATCTTCCGGGTGTTCTTCAAGGTGTTGGTTCTCACTTTTAAAGCGCTCCATGGCTTAGGGCCAGGGTATTTACGAGACCGCCTGCTGCTACCAATAACCTCCCACCGGCCAATACGCTCTCACAGAGAGGGCCTCCTCAGGGTGCCGTCGTTCAGACAATGCCGGCTGGCAACCCCCAGGAGGAGAGCCTTCTCTGTGGTGGCACATATCCTATGGAACAATCTACCCCCAGAGATACGAGTGATCTCCAACCTCCGGACTTTTCGTCGGGCCCTAAAAACTTATTTTTTTCAGTTAGCCGGTCTGTCTTGATTTTAGGGTTAGTTTTAAAATTTTAATATTGATTTTAAATTGACAAGTTTTAAATTACGGGCCAAATTTATAAATTATTTTAACTCTATTTTTAACTGTAATGTTATGTATAGATGTTTTTATTTTGGCTGTTCACCGCCCTGAGTCCGAAAGGAGAAGGGCGGTATAGAAATTTGAAAAATAAATAAATAAATAAATAAATAAATAAATAAATAAATAAATAAATATAAATAAATAAAATGTCAGCTGGCGGCCCCCAGGGGTAGGGCCTTCTCTGTGGGAGCACCCGCCCTCTGGAACAAGCTACCTCCCAGAATACGGCTGATTCCGGATCTCCGCACTTTCCGTAAGGCCCTGAAGACATTTTTATTTCAGCAAGCCGGCCTGGCCTGAATAGGTTTTAGGGGTTTTTAATTGTATTGCTAGGGGTTTTAAATTGGGGCGGCCGTTTAATTTAATTTATTTTTAATTATTTTAACTTTTATATTGCATGTTATTTTAATTCTTGGCTGTTCACCGCCCTGAGTCCCTTCAGTGAGAAGGGCGGGATATAAATTTAATAATAATAATAAGACCCACTAGAATCCGGTGTAAAATTAATGCAGGAAATCCAGGAGTATGGAGAGGTGGCAGGCCTAAAACTTAATAAGAATAAAACCAAAATGATAGTGAAAAACATGACAGATTTACAAAAGGAAGAATTGGAAGAATCATTAGGCCTCCAGACAGTTAGGAAAATAAAATATCTGGGAATATGGATTACCGCAAGATTTTCCTCACTAAAAGAGGATAATTATATCCCCCTTCTACAGAAAACACACCAAGACCTTGAAAGATGGAAAAAGCTCAAATTGTCTCTGATTGGTAAAATTGCAGCGATCAAAATGAACATCTTACCAAAAATACTGTTCCTATTCCAAAATATTCCGCTATCATTAGACAAAAAATTCTTTTTGGACCTGAACAAATACATCAGGAACTTTTTGTGGGAGGGTAAGAAATCGAGGATTTCTTTTAAGATACTCCAAGGGAAAAGGAATTTGGGAGGCTTTGGGCTCCCTGACTGGGAACTATATCAAAAGGCCGCAAAATTAATTTGGATCAAGGAGTGGATCAAGTTACAGGATAGGAGAACCCTGATCTTGGAAGGACATGACCTCCTAGAAGGATGGCACTCCCATCTCTGGGATATAAAGAATAATAAAAAATCCTATTTCCATAAGCATAAAATCAGGGAGACCCTCATTTGTACATGGGACGAAATTAGACAGAAGATCTATACTAAGGTACCCATTTGGCTTTCTATTATGGAATCGTTGGCGGCTCCAAACAGGAGAGATGATTATAAATGGGGTACATATAAGGACATCCTCGATGAAGAAGGGAAACTTAAATCCCTGGAGCTATTGAGGGAGCAGGGTTTTAGTTTGGATTGGTGGAATTATATTCGGATCAACTCAAGATTTCAAAAAGATAGAGATAAATTCGGAATAGCAGCGAAACATGGAAACTTTGACAAAATTATTTGGGGACCAGAAAAAAAAATGTTAACAAAAATTTATCACTTTTTATTAGATGAAGATAAGGCAGAGTCCATAGCAAAAAGACAATTGAACATCTGGGAAAAAAATCTAGGACATAGATTAAATTTCAATGATTGGGAGATAGCTTGGAATAGAAACTACAAAATAACCAAATCGACAATGTTTAGGGAAAATCATTACAAATTGCTACATAGGTGGTATCTAGCCCCAGCGAAGCTAGCTAAGATGTTTCCAAATCTCTCTCCCATATGTTGGAAATGTGGAAAATCGGTCGGCACCTTTTATCACCTATGGTGGACTTGCCCTGAGACTAAAAAGTACTGGTCCAAAATCCAACACTGGCTCTGTGAAATAATAGGACAGGAGGTAGCCCTAGTTCCGGAACTTTTCCTCCTAGGCATAACTGAAGAGGGCCTAAACAACAACAAAACCCAACTGATAATCCAGATTATAACTGCGGCTAGATTAGCCTTCGCAAAATGGTGGAAAAACAAATTTATACCCTCAGAAGATATTCTAATAAATAAGATCTTAGAGTGCGCAGAAATGGCAAAACTGACAAGCGAGTTAAAAAATGAGGATAACTCAAGATACTATGATGTATGGGGTATTTGGTACCACTGGCTTAAAAATAAGACGAAAACATGACTTTAGAACTTTGACCTGGCACATGTATTATAGTCATATTGTATAGTATCATGTATAGTTAAGACTGAAGCCTTATTTTTCCCAATTTTTGTTTCACTATATTGTAAATACACTGTACCTCCGATAGCAGAGATGGATTGTACATTTTCTTTTTTGTTTTGGAAAATAAATAAAAAAATAATAATTAATAAATAAAAATAAAATAAATAAAATAAACAATAACAACTAATGATGGTGATGGTGACGGTGACGGTGACGGTGACGGTGATGGTGACGGTGACGGTGATGGTGATGGTGATGGTGATAGTGATGATGATGATGATGATGATGATGATGATCATAATTTTAATGGACCCTCCCATGTAGCAGACTTTGAATGCAACTGGCCAAATTTCTGGCTGGAGGTCCCCATCCCACCCTGGTGGAGGCAATTCCACTGCACCAATGTAATCCAACCAAAGAGACAGAAAAATATGTTATTTTTTAACATAAGTAAAGTGAAGTTATTTTTACTTTACTGTTTTGATATTCATGGAGAATTAGGTCATCTGCATAATGACACAATTATGGAAATAATGCAATACTTAATTGAATGGATACCTCTTACTATACCTTGAGGAGGGGGGGAAGGATCAGTGGAAGTCAATAACCCAACGCTACCGTCATTGGATAATGTATATTGTTATCACAATAGGACAGGTTGCCTCTCTCACAGTCACATAATTGCTGTTACACTTGAGTCATCATCTGGTTTCTAAGGGAAAATATATAGTAGTACACTAGAAGACTTGCTAACAATTTCATATCATAGAAGTAACTATTCCTCATTTTTATTTTTCACAGTTTGTATTAAACTGTATGAGCCAAAATTTATGTTATTAACAGAAATATTATGGTCTGCAGCATGTAAACATTATACCCCAAATAGCTCTCCCTAGTATTCAATATTGGCACTCTACAAATTTCGTGATTAAATATGCCAAAAAATGAATTGAATTAACATAGCAAAATATAGTTAGCAAAATAGTTTGCTAGCATAATCATTGCCACAGGCCTTAATTAACATGAAAATTAATTTCAGAACCTGGTGTAAGAAACTTTAATCATATATATTATCATCATTGCGTGAAAACTCTGAACACCTCTAGGATACAATTTCTTCAAGGGGATCACAATAAATCTTTGGGATGTTATTAAGGGAAAAAAACAATACTCTCTGTGTATCTTATATAAAAGGGCAACTTTAAATCAAATGAGTAATGCTTTGATATTGAAAGTATTACTCAATGGTGCCCTCTAGCTTTTATTTTTTTTAATGAAAACAAGAATTAAGGTGACAATTGAAAATGCAGATCTGTTACATTCTAAAAGATAATTGCATATTCTATTCCTTTGGGATTCAAATATAAGTGGTTTATTCCAGTGGTGGGTTGCTACTTGTTCTCACCGGTTTGGGCGAACTGGTAGCAGCGGTGGCGGGAGACTCCACCCACCCGCCCGGACATCATCAAATATGTTCTGCGCATTCACAGAAGCTTCTGCACATGCATAGAAGTGGTATACACACAAGCAAAGTGTGCGCGCATGTGGGAGCGAACCAGTAGCAAAGGGAAGTGTTTATTCCAGCTGGTTTATTTCAGCTTCCTCTGTAGATGTCTAAGAACTGTACATAATATAGGCTCTGCTTTGAACTGAAAGCATAGAGGCCTGACATTTAGTTAAGAATGAAATTTGCATATTTGGCCCTATATTTGGCTATGAAAAATCACACTAAACACGGTTCAATTAGCACAGGAGCTCCCCAGGGCTGTGTGCTCTCTCCATTACTCTTTTCTCTATATACCAATGATTGCATCTCAAAGGATCCCTCTGTAAAAGTGCTGATGTTTGCAAATGATACAACAGTCATTGGTTTCATTTGAAATGATGATGAGTCTGTGTATAGACAAGAGGTAGATCAACTGGCCCTAGAGTGCAGCTGGAATAATCTGGAGCTGACCACTCTTAAAACCGTAGAGATGATAATAGATTTTAGAAAAAGCTCTCCCATTCTACCACCTCGTACACTATTAGGCAACACAGTGTCAACCATAGAGACCTTCAGGTTTGTAGATTCTATTATCTCCAAGGACTTGAAATGGTGACCTAACATTAGAACCATAATTAAAAAGGCACAACAAAGAATATTCTTCCTCTGTCAACTCAGAAAGCTCAGATTGCCCAATGATCAGATGATCTACAGAGGAATTATTGAGTCTGTCATTTGTACCTCAATAACTGTCTGGTTTGGCGCAGCAACCAAACAGGTCAGGTACATACTTCAATGGATAATTAGGACTGCAGAAAAAAAGAAACACAGCCTGCCTTCCATTGAGGATCCATATACTGCATGAACCAGAAAGAGGGCTGAGAAAATATCTACAATCCCCATCCTGGACATAATCCATTTCAACTTTCTCCTCAGGACACCGCCATAGAGCATTGCATGCCAAACAACCAGGCAACCCCCCCCCCCCATCCCATCACTCTGCTGAATACTTAATTCCCACAGCACTGTCTCATTTCTTATTTTTTCTCATCTTCTCATTTTTCCTTCTGTCTTCTCCTATTGGTTTCTTATGATTTATCAATTGTTGTTTGTAACTTATGATTAATGATTGTAACTATGATTATGATTTATATCCTGTTACTTACTATTTACATGTACATTCTGACCTTATGTATTACAGACAAATTCTTTGTATGGTCAATCACACTTGGCAATGAAGAATTCTATTCTATTCTATTCTATTCTATTCTATTCTATTCTATTCTATTCTATTCTATTCTATTCTATTCTATTCTATTCTGAATTCCACACATAGTACTGGTGGCCTTAAGGAGACAATTACTCATATTGGCTTAAATATAAGAATCCATGCAAGTGGGGATTCTGCCATCTTAGTAGGCCTTCCTTTCACATTTCTAGGGGACAGTGTTAAGACTGGGAAAGAGAGGGAATGGAGCCGTATATATATTCTTTCAGTCTTCAATTCTCTCAATTTGACACCTCCATATATTCAACTAAAAACCTGAACAAGACATTTAGGTTCTAGGTTTTGATACTGCTATTTAGATTAGGCTGGCTAATACTAAATCCATATTTTTTTAAAAATGTGAGGATAGAGGGCATTGGTTCTCAATCTGTGATCCCTATTTTTCTACTTGCATTTTTTATGTGCTTTCGAACTGCTAGGTTGGCAGCAGCTGGGACAAGTAACAGGAGCTCACCCTGTTAAGCAGCACTAGGGATTTGAACCGCGGAACTGCCGACCTTTCGATCAACAAACTCAGCATCTTAGCCACTGAGCCACCATGTACCTACAGCCCTTACCTTTATCTAAAAAACATAGATTGGGTTTCTAAGTCAAAGATCATTACTAAGAGCATCATGAGGACTCTGTTTCTCAGATGAAGTTTTTGAGCCACAGGACTTGTTTGTGTGGAAATAGAAGTAGGTGCCAGATATACTATGTAGAGCTATCAAATAAGAAATGGGATGTAATGAATAAACTGCAACACCCAAGTAGAGTGTTCAAGTCTATGTAGCTATTTTTCTGATCTCCAACTAAGAGAGAAATTCATTTTACAAATGGAATTATTATGAGCCATCAAATCACCCAGTGTTATTTTCACATTATGCTTTTCAATGGAACCAGTTCAGGCATTCAGCTGCTGATTATCAACTGAGCAATATTATTTTTAAATGTATGCTTTTTTTTTGTATTGATAAGTGCCAAGCGCGCCATATATGCAACCCATATATACAACATGCCAAACATGATTTCTTTGATCATGGCTTTTAAGAAAATACAATTCATGGATTATATTAACTGCACCAAATAATAAATCATGGTATTAAGACAATGCCAAAATCAAATAAGCCACATTGTATTTTAGAGTGATGGAGATCATCATTAATAGTAATAGAATTTGGGGTAGAACTGATATTTTGCATCTGTAATCTCCATGCAGTTCAAACACTTCAGAATACTCTGCTTTTATAGTGGAATGTTACATGTCTATTCAGAATGAAGGTTTCTTGAACTTATGCTCAAATACCTGCATATAGGATTTCAATCAAATACCAAGTCTACTAAGGATGTATCTATCACTAGAGAATGTTAATGCAAATGTATTCAGGATTCCTGGACTCTATTACTGAATTTTCCATAATTAATAATCTAAATAGTGCATTTAATTATATATCTCGCAAGAGTTTTAAACTGTTTAGTTAATTATTATTGTTTGCCAAATAAAATGTTACAAATAGCACAAGTCACTGAATACAAGCTGTTCATCAGATGAACAGTGTTATTTACTCTGCATGGAAAATGGGAATCCATCTGTACACTACTATCAAATAAAATGCATTTCCATCAGAATGTGATTCTGTCTTATCTATAATTAACCACCAGATGCCAAGTGAAACCAGCCATGTAGCCAGTCTCCTAATCACAACCCCTCTTTGTTTTAAATCTATTAATGGATAGTCTGTCTGAAATCCCATTGTTGTTAACCAAAACATAGACCTCTTTAAGATTTCATATTTTGTTCTTTAGCAGCACACAATGATAATGCAGCACTACAAGCCAGGTTCAGATAGTTATAGGTTACAGGGATATGGGAGATCAAAGATGGATAGCTAGTTCATGAAATTATACACCAGATGGTAATAGTGAATTATATGTGAGTGGAATCAGGATTGTTCTATACTAATCTTGGCACAATAGCATTTTTTCTACATTTGTGATGAATGCATCCTCTAAATCAAACTACCCCAAACAGATTTTTTTTTCCTGAGAACTCTGGAAGAGGAAAACAGCTGGAGGCACCAAAGTTAAATGTGGCTGCTCAAGCTCTTTCTCATGTATGTATATAGCATGTCTGTATGTGTGTATGTATGTGTACACTTCTGAGAGCAGGCAACAGAATTTTATTTTTAATGTGTGCCAGTGTACACACATTATGACAATAAATTTCTTAGTATTATCTTATACTAATGTAAAATTAGCTCCTTCTTGAAAAGACTCCTCTCAGGCACTAAAAATCAGATTCACACGTAAAAGTTTCAGCTGATTGCTTCATTGCTCATATCTATACACAGAAATCTTCTCAGACTAACTATTTGTATCCAGGTAAAACTAGACAACTTTGATGGCATTCAAAAGGCGGGGAGGTTGGACTTTGTGTCACCCCTTGTGACTAAGTAAAGACTCTAATCTAATACCTGCTTGACTTCTTCCACTCTAAACTAATGCCCTGCTTGACCCCTTCCCCTGCCTCTGTCAGTCTCTCTCCAACAATGCCTGACAATATTATGGACAACCAAGAAAACACACTTAGTCAAATAAATCAACCCAGAGCTTTTACTCAAGCTACAAATGACCAGACTGAAATTATCCTACTTCATTATTCCTATATTATGCAAAGACCCAACTCTCTGGAAAAGGCTATAATGCTGGGAAAGGAATTTTCAAAAAAAGAAAAGAAGAGAAGAGAATGATCAGCAAGGTAGATGGACTCAGTTACAGAGGCATTGAGTGCAGACATGGAAGGCATGAAAGAAAAGATTACGGATAGATAATCTTAGAGAAAATCTAGTTATGCAGTCACTAAACTTGATGGCATGTAAATAATCAATGCTAGTTCCTTAGCAGGGATAAGAAGCTTGTAGCTGTCCAGCTGAATATCAAGTGCTTCAGTTAGCCCAGTTATTGATGAAAGATGCTGAGGATTAGGCTCTTCCACAGAGGGAGACCTCAGCGTCAAAAATAGCAGGCAAGACTGGGTGATCACCTCTTTTTTACATGGATCATGTGCATCCTTCAAACATAAAAACAAAAAAGGACTTTGATAACTTAGCCAGGCCTGCCATTTTGTCACTGTTGTTCCACCAACCCTTCCAATGCATCAAGTAGGCATTACTGCAGTTCAGCCATATATAAAGAAACTTAAGTTCCCACTCTTGCTTAGTAGGAAAGTTAGTGTTTAGAAATAAACTGTTTTAATCATTATGATGCTGATAATAATAGGCAAAATGTGATGATAATTCATTGAGAGTCATTTTTCAAACTGTGTTTCCTAGGAATCATTGAGAATTTAAAAGTGTATGTTAAAAAATGAAATTGGAACTGTCAAAGTGTTAATAAAGAAAGAATGCTACGGAAAACAATCTTGAATTTAGATGAAAGACTTTTTAAATAAGGTGCACCTGGATGTTTTAGAACTTCAAAGACTCAACCTTCAGTTCTGTCGACTAACAAAGAAAAGAATTTCAAAATAATAGGAAAGGAGGCAGTCATATTTTATATCAATTGTTATCTTCTAAAAAACTGTTTAAGGAAAATGCTGCATTTACACACACATATGCACATGTACTCATAACACAGCTTAAAAAACACAGTAGTCAAATGGAAAGTATAGACAAAACTTTCTAAATCCTACTTTTCCAGATATGATTGAAGTCACTTAATTAACTGCAAAATAATAGAACATCCTTCTAACCACAGCTGTTTTACTTACATCCAAGATTCACTTGATAGAGCTGACAATTTGCATTTTTTAAAAGTTAAAAAAATACTTGAATAAATATTGACTGTGGTTATGGTTTTTTTTTTTCATGTTTTTCTTTCCAGGAAGTCCCATCTTAAAACACAGAAAAGTTTACAGACTTTTCACCTATATGCCAGGACTAGAGGATTGAAACAGATATTGTGTTTAGGAATCAAACTCAGGATTATTAAGTGAGGGTCATTCATTCAAATCTAATGGCATCCCATCTAATAATAGCAATAGCAGTAGACTTAGACTTATATATCACTTTATAATGTTTTACAGCCTGTCTAAGAGGTTTACAGAGTCAATCCATTGCCCCCAACAAACTGGGTCCCCATTTTACTGACCTCAGAAGGATGGAAGTCTGAGTCAACCTTGAGCCTGTCAGAATTGAACATCTGGCAGTGAGCAGTGAGTTAGCCTGCAATTCGACATTCTAACCACTGTGCCACCATGGCTCTTTATTATAAACTATCACAACACAACAAACAGTTCAAGATCAGATGCCAGATTTTTCTGTATGGGATGATTTGTGTCATCCTTCCCAGATACCATTTCAATTTTATTTCTTCCCTTCCCATTGCTTTTCTTTTTCTTTTACCTGTTGGACTAGATGCACAGGTAATCTTCAAGTTACAACTGCAATTACAGTCATGTCATGATAGTTGTAAAGCAGATCATCATATGACTGCATCCAGTTTTACAACCTCATTAAGTGAGCACATCAGTCATAAAGATAACACCACAGTCATAAAGCAAACATGTTAATCATTGTTTGCCATGGGGCGCTATGGGGCAGGTTTTTTGCCAAGAAAGGAAGGGAGTCAGAACAAGAGATGAAAAATGCAAGTAAAATCCCATTATTCCTCTATTCAGGAAATCCATATGACATATGATAGGCAATCACAAACCAAAGTCTCTGATCCAAAGGAGAATGCAAGGGAAAACAGGTGAAAATTATATGTGGAATAAGGCAATGCAAGGTTTCAAATAAATGCTTAGCTTTGACAATGCTTTGAGGAAATGAAACCTTCAAGCACACTTTGCAAAAGCAAAGTGAAGTAACACTATGACCTTGTTTTGGTTTGGATTGATCTGATTTCTTTCTCCTGCATATCTTGTAGCTGGAAGAGGCTTTTGTGCTTGTGCTGTTGGCATGCAGAAATCTCTCTCCAGAGTGCTACTGGAATGTCTGGAATATGAAACCTTTATAGATTGAATTGTGGCTGTTTCATACATGTTTAAATAAAATTAAACATTAAGCATTGCAATTGTTTTGGTTTTTCTTTGCTCAGAACAGTTCTTGGAATATTGTCCTCAACACACTGCTCGGGGTCAAATAGACCTTCTCAAGAGCCTGAGAAAATTTTGTTCAAAGTTTTGATTTATTAATTCAAATCATCAAGTATAGTATGTAGATGGATTGGTGCTAATCTGAAGGTTTTATTTCTGGCTTTTCTTTACATTATATAAAAAAAGTTACTATACAAGATAAAGTAGCTGAGCCAGGCTGGTCATCATCATACTAAAGTCAGCCCATTTTAGTCTAGTGCAGGGGTCACCAACCTTTCGGACCTCAGGGACCACTAAATTCATAATTTTAAATCCCGCGGACCACTAATATGATCTGCCTAATGACCAGCTGGGTGGGTATGGCTAGATGGTCATGTGACTGGGTGGGCATGGCCAACTCGATGTCAGTTGTGTCGAGGGGTACCTCGCCGGCCGCTACTCACCCCTCCCCTCCCAGCCACTCCTTGCCTCCCCACCTGGGCCCCTTAGGGCCCCAACATGAAGCAGTTGTTGGAGCTAAGCAGCCCCCATGAGAAAGAGTTGGCAAAACAGCTGGCTCAGTTCAAATTGGATCTGACCGATAAGGAGGCTCAGCAGAAGTCCTCAGTGAGGACTATGGGCATAGGCTTTCCAAGCAGAGGGAAGGTCTGCAGGAGTGCAAGGCCAGATACCAGCACCTGCAGGCTCAGCAGGCTGAGATGGTCAGCCAGTTCCAGGCAATGATGCAGTCCCACCGGAACAAGGCCCTTTGGCTTTTCACCACCAGCGGCGCTTCCCTCCAGCCTTCATCCAAAGCCCCGTACCAGGAGGCTGAAGTAGACCCTGAGTTGGAATTTCTGCCCCCCTCCAACCTACACAAAAAGATCCTAAAGGGGGAGCCTCTCTGCAGCAACACAAACATTCATTGCAAGTACCCGGCCTAGTGGCCATAGTTTGAGGACCCCTGATTTAGTGCAATATAAAAAATGCAAATAATTTTTCTGCAGACCACCAAAATTTTCTTGTGGACCACCAGTGGTCCATGGACCACCAGTTGGTGACCCCTGGTCTAGTGCATAGGTATCAAACTCACCATTTCATGTTGCTGTCACGTTGCTATCTTGTGACATTTTGTGATATTTTACCATTCATGGAGCTGGGGTGGCCATGGCCTGCACATGACATATCTGGCCCATGGGCTGCCAGTTTGACACCCCTGGTCTAGTGTGTTGTGTGGATCCTATCTGTGCAGTTAGTTTACCAGGATGCCATCAGAATCTTTAACACACAATTAACTGAGAAATCACGTCTAGGTTAATGATAAGTTGCACAAATACTGTCATTGCTTCCTTGAGGATGCCAGCTCAGGATATTGGAGACTTTTTAGAGGTATCCAAAGTCCTCATCCCTGCCCAGCATCTTTATCTGAGATAGCCCATGCTCTTAGTTTATGGAATTTAAACTGAGTAGAAGGAAAATAGCCTATCCAAATCTATGCCAAAATTTTTGGCTTCATGATTTAAAAGAAATCCATCATGGTTTTCAATGGGAATAAAATGGGGTAATCCCCCCCCCCCCAGGTATGCATTGACAAGAAGTAGCAATCAGGGAATCTGCTGGTGTCCATAATTCTTTACTTTTACTGTGGTAAAAGCAGCTAAAATAAAATGGATAAAGATATAAGAATGGAAGAATTTGAAAGCCATATATTAGGGATGGGTTTAGGCTTATTACAAAAGAGTGTGTATGGCACTACAGCGTATGTATTACAGAAAATGAGTTTATTAGGAAAATTTATGGATCACCGGGAAATGCTGATTTTCCTTCTTTTATAATTGCACAAAATTGACAAAATGGTGCAGTGTGGATATAAATCAGTGATCCTGACATGGACTTATATTGTTCCATACTTCATTAACTAAGCTGCAGTCTTATGCATCCATCCATCTTCTACTGGTTTGAGAGGAACTTACTTCAACTAAGCATGCTCAGAACTGTAACTCAGAAATTCTAAACCAGATTTACTGAAATGCCAAAGGGATTAATTTCAGATGTTTTTCATCCAATAATTCTTAGCAGCAAAACAGTTTTTAAAAGTATTTGTTATGATCAGAGAATGACTGTACCACATACTGTACAAGCAGATGAGTCATATCCAAGGCATAGTTGACATTAATATGGTCCAGAACGCAGCCGTGCGAGCTGTCGTGGGTGCACCTAGGTACACCCACATTACACCAATTCTCCGCATGCTGCACTGGCTTCCTATTGGTCGCCAGTCACAATTCAAGGTGTTGGTTATTATCTTTAAAGCCCTACATGGCTCAGGGCCAGGTTTTCTTTGAGACCGCCTTCTGCCGCACAGCTCCCAGCGACCAGTAAGATCCCACAGAGTTGGTCTCCTCCAGGTCCCATCAGCTAAACAATGTCGGCTGGCGTGCCGGTGGGGAGGGCCTTCTCTGTGGCTGCCCCAGCTCTCTGGAACCAGTTACCTTCTGAGGTCTGGACCATCCCCACCCTATTGGCCTTCCGAAAAGCGGTGAAGACCTGGATTTTCCGGCAGCCTGGGGCCATTGATCTCGCTCTTGTGATCTGGCAAGATCCAGCCATGAATGGAGTGAATGAGTTTTTAATGTTTTTTAATTTTTCAATATCTTTTTATAATGATTTTTTAAATGTATTGTGAGCCCCCCTGAGTCTTCGGAGAGAGGCGGCATATAAATTAAATTAAATTAAATTAAATTAAATTAAATTAAATTAAATTAAATTAAATTAAATTAAATTAAATTAAATTAAATTAAATTAAATTAAATTAAATTAAATTAAATTAAATTAAATTAAATTAAATTAAATTAAATTAAATTAAATTAAATTAAATTTTAGCTATTTTTTTTAAAAAAATATTATTTTTATAACACAATATAACAATACAAGACATACAACATTTATAAACACACTCTCTTTACAGCTCTTGCATGGTGATCTTCTTTGTTATTAGCTATTTTCTATTCAGTCACTAATTCTAAATTGAAGTGTTGATAGGATTGCAGCAATCCCCCACTCAAAGCAACAGAGCCAAGGCGGTGCTGGCGGTGGAGGCCAGTTGGCGGCGCTGGTTGCCCCCCCCAGATGCATCTGTTATGGTGCTGGGGTGGGGGTGGGGGTGACACTGGCTCCGGTGATGGTGTCTGCCACAGAATGCTGCAATGGTAGTTTGCTGAGAGTGAAGAGGAGAAGCTGAAGTGAGGAGGCCTGGACTTATAGATCGGCAGAGGAAGAGATGTTACCCTCCTCTGGGGATATTGTTTCCCCCCTCCTTCCCCCTGCCATCCCGCCCCCCCTTTTTTATGGGGGGAGGGGCTTACGAACTACTACACTCTGGACACTTTGGACTCCCTCCCCCACCATGTTCCACTCATGCCCTCGCTGGCAGGAGAGACTGAGCACCATTTGAAAGAACTGAGAGATTTTTGTATCCCAACGGGGAGGATAGAACACTGTCCCCGTTAACTTCTTGTAACGGGACCGGCCGTCGTGAGAGGATGGTTGGCTATTAGCCTCTGTTGGAGAAAAAGAACATTGGACCTTCTCCCTGTCGTGAGAGGACAGTGGAGTCCAGCTCTACAAATGGACATTTTGTGATCCTTATGCTCAGTTATCCCTTTGGACTATGATAGACCCCCGGACTGGCCTTTTTTTTTTTCCCATCTCTGGTTCGGTTGATGCTCCAAAAAGCCGACCTTCTTGCGCTGCGAGACTCCCCTCTCTCGCAGGCCTGGCCCTCCACATTATCGAGGGCCTATCTTGATGACGGGCTTTGGAACTCCGAGAGATGGCATGTAGCGAAGAGGGGGTTGAGGGGTTTTTTAGTTAAATTTTTAAAGAAAATTTTAAGGGGACCCGGGAGGGTGGGAGGGGGTTGTAAAAGCGGACCTGGGGGGGTCCAGATAGCGACTGAGCGGGATGATGGGTCAATTAGTTGCAGCAGGAGGGTCGCGAAAGGAAATTTAACCGGGGAGCAGGGGGATGACAGGAAGGGCTGTGAAATTGAAAGAATGAGTGGGAGGGGCAGGTATGACGGACGCAGGGGGTCATATCAAGTGTCGGGGGTGCGCATACACTGTTTACGAGCGATTGCGCACTCCGGCCCCCGATGCATGACTCATGTCCTGGGTTGTGTAGAGTCTCAGGCCCAGGGTCCGTGGCTGATGTTGTGTAATGCCAGGTCGGTGGTTAATAAAGCCCCCCTCATTTGTGATCTTATTTCGGAGGGGGGTGCGGACCTGGCAGGTATTACGGAGACCTGGTTGGGCCAGGAGGGGGGTTCCCCCTCGTTGAGATGTGCCCGCCAGGTTTCCGTGCATTTCATCAGCCAAGGGCCCAGAGGAGGGGTGGGGGAGTGGCAGTGATTATTAGGGAAAGTCTTTGTCCGAGGGAGACCACTGTTCCTCAGATAGCCGGATGTGAGTCCCTCTGTGTAAAGTGGGGCCGTGGGGTGCAGATGGGTTTGCTGACTACGTACCTGGCTCCCTGCCACGTGGCAGCGACCCTGCCCGAGCTACTCAACGTCATTGCCGGGGTGGCTGTTGATACCCCCAGACTTATCGTCATGGGGGATTTCAACCTTCCATCCGCGGGTGAGGCGTCAGAGGTGGCTCGGGAGTTCATGGCTTCCATGACGGCCATGGACCTGACCCAGTTAGTTCATGGCCCAACTCACATAGGGAGACACACTCTGGACCTGATTTTTGTCTCTGGTCAGTGGTTGAATGATCTTGGTAGAGGGGACCTAGATATTAAACCCTTGTCATGGACAGATCATTCGCTCCTCCAACTAGACTTTCCTACCGCTGTCCCCCGCTGCAGGGAGATGGAGCCAACTAGATGGTTCCGTCCCAGGCGCCTGATGGACCCCGAAAGGTTCCTGACGGAGCTTGGGCCGTTCCCTGAGACCCTAACACATGACTCGACTGAAGAGCTGGTGGCCGCCTGGGAAAGGGCGGCCGCTGGAGCTTTGGACCGCGTCGTGCCTTTGCGGCCTCTGACCCGATGCCGATCTCAACTGGCTCCTTAGTTCTCTGAGGAGCTGAGAGAGATGAAGCGTCGGAAAAGACGCCTAGAGAGCATTTGGAGGACTAGTCAATCCGATTCCGACCGGACACAGGTGAGGTCTTATATCAAGACCTACCTAGTGGCGATAAAAGCGGCAAAGTCTAACCACTTTTCCGCTCTTATCGCATCTGCAGAGAACCGCCCAGCCGCCTTGTTTAGGGTGACCCACTCCCTCCTCCGGGGGGGAGTGCGGGAAGATCCCTTGCAGGGTCGTGCTGAGGATTTTGTGCAATTCCTGCACGATAAAGTTGCTCGGATTCGGGATGGCTTGGACTCCGACTGGATGAGTCCACGGGAGGAGACGAGGGCAGGTCTTGAGAATGTTATCTGGGAGGAGTTTGATCCTGTGACTCCCGAGGATGTGGACAGGGTTCTGGGTAAGATTAGTGCCACCACGTGTTTATTGGACCCGTGTCCCTCCTGGTTGGTGCTGGCCTCCCGGGAGGTTACACGAGGCTGGCTCCAGGGGATTATAGGTGCTTCTCTGAGTGAGGGTGCCTTTCCTGCCGCCTTGAAAGAGGCGGTAGTGAGGCCCCTCCTCAAGAAGCCTTCCCTGGACCCGGCTGAATTAGCCAACTATCGTCCAGTCTCCAACCTTCGTTTTGTGGCGAAGGTTGTTGAGAGCATGGTGGCACGACAACTTCCCCAGCACCTGGATGAAGCTATCTATCTGGACCCGTACCAGTCGGGCTTCAGGCAGGGGTACAGCACAGAAACGGCATTGGTCGCGTTGGTGGATGATCTCTGGAGGGCTCGGGACAGGGGTCACTCCTCTGTCCTAGTCCTATTAGACCTCTCAGCGGCTTTTGATACCATCAACCATGGTATCATGCTGCAGCGGTTGAGGGGGTTAGGAATAGGGGGCACCGTTCTGCGGTGGTTCTCTTCCTTCCTCTCCGACCGCTCGCAGTTTGTGTTGGCAGGGGGGCAGAGGTCGACCTCGAGGCATCTCGCATGGGGAGTGCCGCAAGGGTCGGTCCTCTCGCCTCTCCTGTTCAACATTTATGTGAAGCCGCTGGGTGAGATCATCCGTGGTTTTGGGGTGAAGTGCCATCTGTACGCTGATGATACTCAGCTGTACATCTCCACCCCAGACCACCCCAACGATGCCCTTGACGTGATGTCCCGCTGCCTGGAGGCCGTGCGGGCCTGGATGGGGAGGAACAGGCTCAGACTCAACCCCTCCAAGACCGAGTGGCTGTGGCTTCCGGCGCCCCGATATAGTCAGCGGGTGCCATCGCTGACTATTGGGGGTGAATCCTTGCCCCCCACAGAGAGGGCTCACAATCTGGGTGTCCTCCTGGACACACGGCTGTCTTTAGAAGAGCACATGACGGCTGTGGCCAGGGGGGCCTTTTATCAGGTTCGCCTGATTCGCCAGTTGCAGCCCTTTCTGGATCGGGATGCCTTGCGCACGGTCACTCACGCCCTTGTCACCTCCCGGTTGGACTATTGCAATGCTCTCTACATGGGGCTCCCCTTGAAGAGCACTCGGAGGCTCCAACTGGTCCAGAATGCGGCCGCGCGGGTGGTTATGGGTGCAACTCGTTGCGCCCACGTGACACCCCTCCTGCGCGAGCTGCACTGGCTCCCAGTGGTCTTCCGGGTGCGATTCAAGGTGTTGGTTACCATCTTTAAAGCGCTCCATGGCATAGGACCCGGGTACCTTCGAGACCGACTTCTGCCACCAGTAGCCTCCCACCGACCAGTCCGCTCCCACAGAGAGGGTCTCCTCAGGGTGCCATCGGGCAAGTTATGTCGGCTGGCGACACCCAGGGGGAGGGCCTTCTCTGTGGGAGCCCCAGCCCTGTGGAATGAACTGCCCCCCGAAATACGTAGGATCTCCGACCTCTGGGTGTTCCGCTGCGCTCTGAAGACCCTGTTGTTCCGCCAGGCAGGGCTATTAACATAACGTTTTAAATTGGGGGTATTTTAAATTTCTAGGATTTTAATTGGAGCCTAATTATTTAATGATTTTAAATTTTAAATTGCTGTTTTGTTTCTGTGTTTTTAAATAGGCTGTACACCGCCCTGAGTCCTTCGGGAGAAGGGCGGTATAGAAATAAAATTATTATTATTATTAATAGTGGGTTTCAAATCCTAGCGCTACCGGTTCGTTATCGGTAGTGCACGGATGTACGCGCTTGCTTTGTGAGTGTGCAGCACTTCTGCGCATGCACAGAGCATTTTTGATGATGTCTGAATGGTTGGGCAGAGCCTCCCGCCGTCACCACTACCAGTTCACCCGAACTGGGGCGAACCGGGAGCAGCCCACCACTGGATTGCAGCCATAATCATATACTGCACTATATAGTAGGTCTTGTTAATATTTTACCATGAAGAAATTTAAATCCTGTTGTCAGGATACTTTCAGGAGTGTCTTCTGACACCAGAATCAACCAGTCCAATCTCAGCACTCCAGGAGAAACTGTCCTCCATGTTATCAACTTTTTAGAAGCTAAGCTCATAGAAATGAGATTACATCATTAAGTTGACATTGTTTATCACTGGTTCATATGTGTATACCCACAGACATACAAAAACAAACACATCTCACGCATGTTTCATTTGTATTACATTTTTTTCATTGTGTATTGCCAAGAGTCTGACTGGAGTCCGCACTGAATGTATGAATATATGAATGAATATCACATTGTAACCTAGTTTTCCTTGTGATCCTAGTATCATACCATATGGGCAACTAGATAATATTTTCATCTATGTTCATTCACACATACACAGAGGTTTATTACTGATGCCATAGAATGAACATCTTATCAAAGTCTTTACACTGACATCCTATACTGTAGATTGATGGTAAAAGGGTAATTGTACTTTGTTGTGACAACCGTGATTTTGTTCTAGGCATGGTTCAGCAAGCATATGTTCTTTTGATAACTCCAGTCCAATGCCATCATTTAGAACCAGGGGAAACTCAGGTTGGAAGCCACATTAAGACTAATAATAATGTCTTAGAGCATATAGCTTACAACCAAGAAGACAAGGATGGGTTATATCTATTTTCTATTTTCCTTCTTTATACACATGGGACCAATATTTCCTTTGATGGAAAGTACAGTTCTTAAGGTTATCACCGTTATTTGTTCATTGGTGGATTCCAGGCCATCAGATAGTTTCATCATCTTTTCACTTTTTTATTATTACATTTTTCAATTGCTTCTGATTTTATGTTATTTCTAAGAGAATGCTGATCTTCCTTTATTAGACTGAAATGTTGTGCCTGATTTATCTAGCAGTTAACAATAACACTTTTTTTGAAATCTCACCATTGAAGTTTTGAATGCAGAAGTTTGTTATGAATAACAAAGAAAAAAAATAAGGCGAAATGTCTTCAGTTATATGACTTGCCCCCTTTACAGTCCAAGAATAAGTTATTAATTTAGTGAAAACTAGACCTAACTTACGTAAGCGATTTTAGCCTAAATGCAAGATGCAGAGAGTAAAGTTAAATGCTACACAGACAGGTTTGTATTTTCTCCTTACCAGAAATAAGAACATGTTCACATGCTAACATGCTCACAGCTAAAAATAGCAAAACAAAATTTAATAAATAGCCAAAACAAAACATTAAAAACAAAATAAAGTCATTAAGATAAAACTATGAAAGAAAATTTTCAAGTATGTCAAAATTGAATGAACATATTTAATTAAAATATAATTAAATAAAAGTTTAATTTGAACTATGTGAGATGAAATATGGATTAACTTTACTTGTGTTATATGATTCTGATAAGACTTGATAATTTAATCACCTACACATATATTTATATTAAAGCCTTCATGATATTTTGGCCCTTTTGCTCAAATACCCTGTTTCCCCCAAAATTAGACATCCCCTGATAATAAGCCCAATTGGGCTTTTGAGTGCATGGCAATAAGGCCAAGTGCTTATCTCAGGGTTCAAAAAAATACAAAACAGGGTCTTATTTTTGGGGAAACATGTTACTTGGAGATGAAAGGTAAATGATTGATGATTTATTTTTCAATATGAAAGCTATTAATTTGCAGGCTTCTTTATCCATAATTTAGCAGTTGAATCATTATGTCCTCTACCAAATCCAACTTTTCCCTCCTTACCCACACACAAACTAATAGAGAGCTTGACAAGGTCATGAAATAATATTTTGTACACAAAAAAGATAAATCACCCAATCTCTGTCACAGAACAGTTTGAAAGAGTTTCATGATAGTATGTGAATATATTTGATGCTAATATGTTTAAATATACATTTGTGATTGAAGACTCCAGGATCCCATCTGGGTCGGTCATGCTGGAGCCCATCCTCAGGGAACTTCTCTAGCAGAGTGTATCTCTGCTAGACAGAAGTTCCCTGAGGATGGACTCCAGTCAGTGGTGTATTAACCATTAAGCAGACTAAGCACATGCTTAGGGCACTAGGCCCAAAGGGGGAACCACAAAGTTGAGAAAGAAAAAAAAAACCCAATGAAGATTTGTACAGCAGTGGTGGGTTGCCCCCCGGTTCAGACCGGTTCACAAGAACTGGTAGTAAAACCGGCAGGAGGCTCCGCCCACCGACCCGGACATCATCAGGAAGCTTCTGAGCGCGTGGCCCCATTGTGAACTGTTACTAAAGGTAAATAGAACCCACCCTTGTTGTACAGTATGTACAAAGGAGGAGGGCACCAAGACTTGTAAGTGCTTTAGGAACCAGTGAGCCGTAATCCACCACTGACTCCAGTATGAGTACAAAAGCTCAGAAGATTAAATCTCCTGATGACTGACCCAGATTAGATCCTGAAACATTATCTTGGGACATGCATATTTGCCTTCATTCGTGAACACTCCAGATCTCTTTTTTAAGAAATAAGAGATTATCATTCAGTAGCTTGGACTCAAGAAAAGCATATTTTCAATGGCTGAGGAGAGCATAATATCTATTCTTTTTAGATTAAGATCATATATATAACAGAGGAGTAGAAGTGGACTAAAAATGTAGCTTCAGTCCTTTTGATAGTCTCTGTGGTTATACATTCCATATAATGTAAGGATTGGTTCTGTCTATGTTTAGCTACACTATATAATCATGTTTAGGTTTAAATTATTAGCTCTGCATGTTTGGTACTAAGACTACTTCTAAGTAGTTGTAAAACGAGTTCTAAACCACTTTATAAAGTTCCAGTAAGTATAAAAGTATGTTAGTAACATGCTGATATGATTAAAAAGAGTGTAGTTGGAACTGTTCACCTATGAGGGGACTTTTGATGAGCTTCGTTTAAATCGATGCATTTTGGCTCTTATTTATGCTCACAAGCCCTAGGTTAGTATATCCATTATCTGTGTTTAGATTTCCTTGTTCAACTTGGAAAGGCTTGTGGATGGATCCAGTTTCTGTGATTGCATTTGATAGCTGTGTTCATGCCACATGATTAAATAGAGTATTGATTTAGGGCTCAGCTAGGCTTGAAAGTATTGATTTGGGCTCAGCTAGGTGCCAAGATAGAACTCAGCAGGTTGTGCTTTATGTTTAAACTAGAAGCATTAACAATTGAATATAGACTGTATACTTGAATTAAAGAGTAGAAATTTGATTATTTAAAGCGCTCCATGGCATAGAACCTGGGTATTTACGAGATCGCCTTCTGCCTCCGATAGCCTCCCATCGACCAGTACGCTCCCACAGAAGGGTCTCCTCAGGGTGCCATCGGTTAGACAGTGTCGACTGGCGACCCCCAGGGGGAGAGCCTTCTCTGTGGGGGCATCTGCCCTCTGGAACGAGCTGCCCCCAGAGATTCATCAGATTCCTGACCTCCGTACCTTTCACCGTGCCCTTAAAACACTATTATTCCATCAAGCAGGGCTGGCCTAAAATATTATTTTAATGGGTTATTTTATTTTAGATTATTGGCCAAACTATTTAATAATTTTAAATTGTTTTTAACTTTTATATTGTTGGTTTTTATCTTGGCTGTACACCTCCCTGAGTCCTTCGGGAGAAGGACGGTATAAAAATTTAATAAAAGCAAAAAGTAAAGTAAAGAAAATATAGGTAGTCCTGGAGTTACAACCACAATTGAGCCCAACTTTTATGTGGCTAAGTGAAACATTGGTTAAGTGAGTTTTGCCCCATTTTATGACCTTTCTTGCAACAATTGTTTGAATTATTGTAATTGTTAAGTTAGTAACATAGTTGTTAAGTGAATCTGGCTTCCCCATTGACTTTCCTTGTCAGAAGGTCACAAAAGCTGATCACATGACCCCAGGATACTGCAACCACCATAAATATGAGCCAATTGCCAAGCATCTGGATTTTGATCATGTGACCACGGGGATGATGCAATGGTCATAAGTGTGAAAAATGAACCTAAGTCAATTTTTTTCAGTGCCTTTTTAACGTTGAACAGTCACTAAATGAACTATTGAAAGTTAAGGACTACCTGTACAAGAGATGATGACCTTAACAGGAAAACAAAAAAAAGATGTAGATTGAATCAAGAACTAGTATAATCAAGAGGAAGGAAAATGCAACATGTTTGATAAATGGAACTTGAGTTCTAATGCAGCAGGAAAAATCAAGATGCTATGAAAAGGTTTGGCTTTTTCCCCAATGCTGGAAAGAGGCAACCAGTGTTGGGTTGAAATACTGAAGTACAAATATATGCTAATTTCAGAGGAAATTGTTAATGCTGCTCAAGGTTAAAGTAGCACCTTCCTGGTTTCTGCAGTGGGAAATGGGTCTTGTACTACCATATGAAGTTGCCTTCAAATTTTGCATATCGTTTTGGATTTTAGGGAAAATTTGGAAAGGCTATATGAAACTCTGAGTTCTAGCTACCTACCTTGATTCAAAAAAAACAATTAGAGATGAAGGAAAAAAAGAAGGAGGCGTAGAATATGTAGATCAAGAAAATTCAATCTATTTCATTGCTAACAGGACGCCATATTCCATTCTTTATAATTTCTCAGTAAATTCTAGCAATTGCTATCATTTGTTTGTTTTACTCATTGTCTCCTCATTTATATCCCCTCTGAAGAATAGGCAAGTCTATCTCAATGCACTTTTGAAAATAAAACTTTACCAATTAAATCCTTTTTCCATAAGTGAGTTTCTTTGATATTTACTTGTGACACTTACTACAGTAAGCTTTTTCTTTAAATTCGTCTTAGCTTTAAAATATTTTTTTTTTAAAAAATGCAACTGTCCCATACAAGCTGATTGCAATGCAGTTTTCCCTAACATACACTTTTAAGAAAACCAAGTATGATGGATTGCAATAGATGCTTTTCACCAGTGCTGCTGTCCATTTTGATAGATCATGGCTTTTCAAGGTAAGTGAAATTCATGTCCAATTTCTTTGAAGAAGAAATATGAGGGAATAGAGATAAGTTTTTTTTTTTTTTTTTAAAAAAAAAAAAAAAAGCTCAACTGATAGATCCAATTCCGTCCACATCAGTCTTCCTGGAACAGAAAATGTCTTAAAAACCTTGATGAGAAAGGTTATCCCCAACAACACAGGGAATCACTGGATATTCTAGGAAAGACTCCACTGTGAAAAGAGCAGAGACAGCCAGTTAAAATAAGTGAAGATGGTAAGCATTAGCATGCAAGTTCCATTATCAGCATCTGTTGACTATTGATAATGTGTTTACCTTTGCAGTTGATCTTTGTCAACGAAATCTTTCCCATATAGGCTTTGACAAGGCTGATTTGAAAATTATGTTAAGAAATCAAAGGGACAATCACATGCTCTGGAGCATGGGTGCCAAACTTACAACCTATGGGCCGGATGCATGACATGCTGGCCACACCTACCCCCGGGTTTAGCAAAGGGGGAAAAAGTCACGATACGTCATGTGATGACAATGTGACACTGCGACTTTGACAACCCTGCCTGAAGTCATTTCATTGCTTTTATACAAGTAAACTAGATAATAGAATAACTGAGTTGGAAGGGACCTTGGAGGTCTTCTAGTCCAGCCTCATGCTCAAACAGGAAACCCTATACCATTTCAGACAGATGGTTGCCAATCTCTTCTTAAAAACCTCCAGTGTTGGAGCACCCATAACTTCTGGAGACAAGTTGTTCCACTGATTAATTGATTAATTGTCAGAAAATTTCTAGGTTGAATTGACACAATCAGTAAATTCCAGAGTTCTAGGCTAAGATTGGAAAAACAGCCATGAGGGGACTATCAAAAATCACTTTAATATTACTAGTAAGAAAATGTATGGATTGTCCTTGAGACAGTGGTGGGTTGCCCCTGGTTCACACTGGTTCTATAGAACCGGTAGTAAAACCGGTGGGAGGCCCCACCCACCGACCCCAACATCATCAAAACGCTTCTGCGCATGCACAGAAGCTTCTGTGAACTGGTAGTAAAGGTAAGTAGAACCCACCCCTGCCTTGAAATCACCAGCAGTCAAACTCTGCTTAACCCTTCACCTTTCCTTTAAGTTGCCTCTCCTTGTCCTCTCAAAGGAGACAGCAGTGGCAGTTATTCTTGATGAGTAACAGGGCAGTGTTCTTAATAAACTTAAACAGATTGGAGGTCAAAATTGCAATTTCCTATGCAATTTCCAATGCAAGTTCCTATGGCACTTATCAGGACCATAGATCTTGCTTTGCATAACTGCCTATATATCATTTATCTATCTACTTATTTATTTTCTTAGTTTGGGGTTGCCTCTTTTTCCTTATCTCTTTTGTTTTGTTTTTATTTTTTCTTCAGTTTTAAATATTGAGTTAACTGTGTATGTTAAGATAGATATGTGTATGTTCTTAAGATGTTCTTAAGAACATCTATCTATCTATCTATCTATCTATCTATCTATCTATCTATCTATCTATCTATCAGGGGTGAAATGCTACTGGTTTGCACCGGTTCAAACGAACTGGTACTGATAAAAAATACCGGTTCGGGTGAACTGGTAGTAAAAAAAAAAAGCTACCAGTTTGGGCGAACCGTTTCCGACGATCACCTGTGCTGCACGGTTTATATACACTAAAAAACAGGAAATCCTGCTTTCTAGCTAAGCTAAATCATGTGACACAGCTGTTCCCCTCTGACTGTTCTACTTACCTTCCCAAGCCTCCTTTTTCTGCACGAAGTGCATGTTTGGTGTGCACCGCACATGCGCGGGCAGCAAACCAGTGGCAATCCATGGAGGATTTCACCACTGCTATCTATCTATCTAAATACAGTAAATGTGAATCCTTCATATGCCCATTTGCCTTCTTAGTAAATACCTGTTGCTACAGAATGGGCTACCATTAGTTCTTTCCACTTGATTACTCATAGACATCTTCCCTAAGCTTTGAGTTCTCCACACTGTAACTCCCAACTGACTCTCAGTCAATTCATTGCTCAATAATTGTGAAACTGATGTCCCTACAGCTGGAGGCCTATGCTATAAATAGAAAAGGCTATCTGTAATATTGTTCTTAGCCATTTATGACTACATTCAATTTAGGTTCAATGCAAATTCTTGTCAGTCTGCCATAAATAATTTTCAAGATGGTTCATAGAAACCCAAATAAATGTCTACTCTAAGTTCAACCCTTCCATTCCTCTTGAATTCAGCTTCTATAAAATCAAAATGCCAGCAGTATGAATATTAATGTGGATAACTGTTATTAGACTGAACTTTCCAACTTTTGATGTGTCGTAACTAAAATTGAATATAGGAATTTAAAATAAATCCATCACTGATTCTATTTATCTTAAAATGCCTCGAGTAATTTGAAATGTAGACACCACTATGGTGGAGATCACAACAATAAATCAAATTTACTGGCATATTATAACAAGGAGAATTCATATAAATCAGTGTATATTCATCAAAGTGCATAGAAACCACTGTATAATTGAGACTGTAAAATAAACAATTCATTTTAGAAAAATAGCTACAGAAAAAAAGGGTATGGCATAAATAGTTTAATTTAAAAATAGATTCGGAAAAGTTAATCCAAAATCTATACATCAGCAATGGTTGATATTCTGATTTTATTTTCTAATAAGGCACAGAGAAAGTGATAGGATAGGAAAACGTGAATACCTGTGACTGGATTAATAGGTCTATACTATAATTGGAAATGGCCTTTTCTTTAAAAAAGAATCCTACTTATATTGCTAAAACATTCAGAAGTCTTAAACAAAGCAAAAGTAAAATCGTAGTAAACAAATACATGGGTATTTCATTTTTTTAAAAAAAACATTTTGATGTAATATGTCATCAATATGTTGATGTCACATGCAATTAAAAATGATGATACAGAGCAGTATCAAGGTAGGTCAGAATTTAACCCAATGTTTTACTGAGCAGCTTTATCTTTAAAAAAGTGTCCAAAGTTTTGAAAGCTTAGTGCTAACCATAACTGGAAAGGCAAGGAACTCCACTACAATCTCCGTCAATAATGCCTTCTGGACCACTGCCTAGCATGAGAAACTCAAAATAACCCCACCTTACTTTTAATATAAGATGGGAAAAAATTGAAAAACATTTCTTGATTTTGATATACTACTATATCATTCCTGGAATCATTGCTGTTCCTCTTTCTTTATCTGGCCTATCTCAAAGGGCTGATACCTTGTCTGGAATCTTCCAGTTCTTTCCTTACAGTCATATTGTACATGATACATTCATGTCAGCAAAATAAAAATAATTAGTGGCAAATGATGTACAGTGTGTCCAAAGGAACAAATAGAATTCATGAAGAAAAGTTACATGCTCCTCTATTTTTGTCAGGTGTTTCAATTTTCATATTAGGGAGATAAGGACAAGAAGGACTATTTTAACCTTTCTTCATGAGTTGTGGTGGCACAATGGTTAGAGTGCAGTACTGCAGGGTACTTCTGCTGCCTGCTGGCTGCGTGCAATTTGGCAGTTCAAATCTCACCAGGCTCAAGGTTGACTCAGCCTTCCATCCTTCTGATTAATAATGGGAAAAATGAGGACTTAGATTGTTGGGTGCAATGTTCTGACTCTGTAAACCACTTAGAGAGGGCTGTAAAAGCACTGGGAAATGGTATATAAGTCTAAGTGTTATTGCTATTGTTTTCTGCACAGTGAAAGGGAGCACCTAAGAGCATCAGTCTACAGAAAGCAAAGAAAAGGAACAAAAAGAGGATCCATTGCTTTCTTTCCTCCTAAAGTGCCTAATGGTCAATATGGAACTGCATCTCCAATAGTTGTGGCACTCACAAAAATACTTGATAGCAAGTCCATAACAAAACAGTTGACCTATCAGATATCCAGATTAGCAATTTAGCTAAAACTCCTTTATTAGTTCAGCTTCCAAGTCAATATCAATACAGGGATCCCAGAATTGTAAACCAAATTACCGTGTTTCCCTGAAAAAAAGACGTGTCTGGATAATAAGCCCAATCATGCTTTTCAGTGTATGCGATAATATAAGCCATCCCTGCAAAATAAGCCCCCCGACCAACTATTTATATGCATGCATAGCCGGTCCCACCATTTCCTCTGGTTGCTTGCCACACAACCAAAATGAGTTGAGGTGAGACCAGAGTGGGGGGAAGGGGGAGACATGCCCTCCCCTTCCTGTCCTTCATGCTGGCCAAGCGGCCCAACATGTCCCACTCCACCTCAATGGCAACAGCAGCCTGGCTGCTTCCCTTCCCTGCCATCTCTTTATCAAGAGGGGAGGCAGTAGGGGTGAGGTAGAAGCAAGACGCATGGAGCGAGACATGGCTCCCTTGCCATCTCTTCTCCCCCCGTCACCGGGCATGGCAGGGCTCCTGCTCCTTGCTTAGCCAGCCCCCTTTAGGGATGCAATTTGGGGATGGCAGGTGGGGCGGGTGAGAAGCAAGATGCAGGTCTTATCTTTCAAGCTCTGTTGCTTTCCTTGCCATTGTGTCCAGGGAAACATGCTGTAAAAGAAAATCTTCTCATGAATTCAATCAAACTTCTCAAACTTGTGAGAAGATTTTCTTTTACAATGTGTTTCCCTGGACACAACGGCAAAGAACGCGACGGAGCTGGAAAGGTAAGGCATGCATCCCACTTCTCACCTGCTCTAACTGCCACCCCCAAATTGCATCCCTAAAGGGGGTGGGTGGCTAAACAAGGGGCAGGAGCCCTGTCATGCCTGGCGAGGGGGGAGAAAAGACGGCAAGGGGAGCCACATCTCACTCCACATGTCTCGCTTTTCCCCCGCCCCACCTGCCACCCCTCTCGATAAAGAGATGGTGGGGAAGGGAACCAGATGTTGACATTGGGGTGGGATGTGTTGGGCCGCTCGGCCGGCACGAAGAACAGAGAGGGGAGGTGATGGCAGCGACGGGACATTCAGTTCTACATTCACCATCTCCTGCACTCACAAAATAATAAGACCCCCTGATAATAAGGCCAAGCCCTTATTTGTGGGGGGGATGTCAAAACATGGTAGCAATGCATGGAATATTGTAGTCTTGTTATCCCTATCTAGGAATGGTGCTAACTAGTGAACAGTGAGAATTAGAAGTAGCCACTTGTTCCTTTTCTCCCTTAATTTGTAGTCCCTCTGCTAGCCCATCATTGCAGACACTCAACTAGAATTAAATATATAGGCACTAATGATGCAGCTATTGAAACAAGAATACAAATTTAATTTAGTTAAGGAGAACTTGTAAGGAACAATACACCAATAAGAGAGATAATTTCCTACTCGCATGAAATATGCCCGACTATATTCAATCTGGTAAAATTATATTTTCTTAATTTATTTCAGCTACCAATTATGTTAAGTTAAAAAGCTTTGCAAGAAAATGTCACCAAAGGATAGTGATTTGTTGCCACCAAGTATTTATGTACTAGTCTCTAATTTTGAACAGATGTCTTATTGATGGCATAGTTTTCTTCTTTTCATTGCATTACATGTGATAAACTATTTCTGTTGATTCCTAGGATGGATTATGGTAAGGAAAAGTGGGCAAACTAAAGGATTAATATTTGCAACAGTAGCAACAAATATAATATAATATAATATAAAATATAATACTTTATATCATATTTATGATAAAATATATTTTTCAAAAACATAGAAATAACAGCGAATTTTTTAAAAAGTGCTAAGTATTTTATACATGGCTGCAGCAAATTGGCCCAGATTGTTTATAAAAAATGAGAGCATGACAATAATGGTACATTATAACCCTATGTAAAAAAGTATGGATTTGATATCCCAAAGTTAGAATGAATGTAATGTTTTAAAAAGTGGTTCAGACTATTGATTAAAAAAAAAATAAAACTTGCAGATTCAGAACGAATCACATCTAAAATACAACATACCGGATATCAGACTAATTGAAAAAAGCCAGTTTTACTTATATTTATTTACTTATAGAACAAATGTATATAGTCACCCAACTCATATACAGTGACTCTTTATAGATGTGGTGCTACTAAATGATAGCACAATACTCAAAGGAATTTGGAATATAATACAAGAGGACTTTACAAAGAGATTGAGTTTTTTGGGTATAGTGGTTTTAGATTTTTGCAAGACAGATATGGTGGCTTCCTAGTTTTAGGACTTAAAGCAAATGAAGCTTTAAATGAAAAAAAAAACGTGACTTCAGTTCTCCCCCCCCAAAAAAAAAGTTGCCCAGTCTTGATTTACTAAGTCAGTTTCTACTCTAACTTTCCATTCAGTAGAGCGGTAAAGGCAATTAATAACATTTCAAAAGATAGGAAAAAAAACCCAAACTAAGAAAAATAAACCGAGGATAATTTAAAGCACCACAATATTAAAGACAATTTAATTATGCTTTGCAAGAAGCACACACTATATATTCAACATTGGCTCAGATTTTCTGCTTGCCCAAACAAATTTTCCCTTTTCAGACAAACAATGAACTCCTGGATTACCGGAGTTTCTAAATATAAATAGAAACATAAAAATAAAGTAGAAAATGCCAATTTTTTAAAAAAAAAATCAAGAAAAAGAGAAACAGAAATTAAAAAGTAAGATTACAGTAAATAAAAAAAGAAATATAGAAAAAATGACTTTCCCCTTCATCCCAATAAGTACAAACAATTTTACTAACTTTTCAGTTGTTCTTAAATTACAGTAAATGAATGACATCTCAAATGTTATCTCTTATGTATAAACAAATTTGTAAAACAACATTATTTCAGTCTAGTATCAGTATTATTAAGGGTTTCCAGAAATAATGATTTATTTATTTTAAGCTTGATAAAATCAAATCAAATCAAGTTTATTACAAAGACCAGACCAAACAAATTGATTTGAATTATTTGATTTTATCAAATAAGCCAAAATTAACTTTATAGTCTTGCCTTTTATTCCTAACAATCTTACTCTTTAGTTGATTCAAATAATGTCACAAATCTTGATTTCTTTTCATTTTTTCATTGTCCCTTCTCATCAGATACTTCAAAACTTTAACAAGTTTCTTTTGTAAACCTAGTATAAAAAAATTACCCAGGTCACTCTCTTGGTTTATTATTTGTGTATATCTTAATTATTCAAATTTCTTTTGTATGTCTAGCATCTTTTTCCATGTCATTCTTGTAGCCTCTCTTTTGTAAATTCACTTTTAACTCAGTTTTAATCTTGTCAGGTAAAGCATCTTCCACTTATATAACATATTTTAAACACAGTCTCTCCATAGAAGCAGATGTCTCCATTGGCACTATTAAAATTAATTTCTGAATTCACTCCCCCCCCCCCAGAATTTTTAACCTGCAATAGCATGCCTAGTCTCAGATTATTAGAACTATTGAATATCAACAGTCCAATTAGCAAACCCAAAACAAGGAAACACTTCTGGGAGAATTGAATTCCCAAAAGTAAAACTTTATTGAGTACATCATGTTGGTACTGAAGAAACAAAACCAGCTCTGATTTTCCACGCAAATGCTTGCCCTGTTAAATAATACTTTCTCTTTCTCCTTCTCCCACCCCTGGTTGATCACATTGTCCAATTATGAGACAGTCTTTTGTTATGAGAACAGTCCATCTTTTTGGAAATGATAATCAAACAACGAATCACCGAACACCTAGAAGCAAACAAAGTAATAACCAAAAGCCAACATGGATTTGTCAAAAACAGATCATGCCAGACTAATCTTATTGCATTCTTTGACAAAGTGACAAAATTAGTGGACTGGAAGAATGCTGTCAATATAATTTACTTGGACTTCAGTAAAGCATTTGATAAAGTAGACCATAACCTACTACTAGATAAAGTAGAAAAATGTGGGTTAGACAGCATCACCACCAGATGGATTCGTAACTGGCTGACCAACTGCACTAAATGTGTAGTCCTCAATGGAACTGCATCTACATGGAGGGAAGTATGCACTGGAGTACCCCAGGTCTCTTTTTTAGGTCCAGTGCTCTTCAACATCTTCATCAATGACTTGGATGAGGGGATAGATGGGGAACTCATCAAATTTGCAGATGACACCAAGTTGGCAGGAATAGCCAACACTCCAAAAGATAGGCTCAAAATACAGAAGGATCTTGACAGACTTGAACATTGGGTGCTATCTAACAAAATGAAATTCAACAGTGAAAAAGTAAGGTTCTACATTTAGGGAAGAAAAACAAAATGCACAGGTACCATATATGTGGTACCTTGCTCAATAGTAGTAACTGTGAGAGGGATCTTGGAGTCCTAGTGGACAAACATTTAGATATGAGCCAGCAGTGTGCAGCAGCTGCCAAAAAAGCCAACACAGTTCTGGGCTGCATAAACAAAGGGATAGAATCAAGATCATGTGAAGTGTTAATACCACTTTATAATGCCTTGGTAAGGCCACACTTGGAATATTGCATTCAGTTTTGGTCGCCACGATATAAAAAAGATGTTGAGACTCTAGAAAGACTACAGAGATGAGCAACAAAGATGATTAGGGGACTGGAGACTAAAACATATGAAGAACAGTTGTAGGAACTGGGTATATCTAGTTTAATGAAAAGAAGGACTAGGGGAGACATGATAGCCGTGTTCCAATATCTCAGGGGTTGCAACAAAGAAGAGGGAGTCAAACTATTCTTCAAAGCACCTGAGGGTAGAACAAGAAGCAATGGGTGGAAATTAATCAAGGAGAAAAGCAACTTAAAACTAAGGAGAAATTTCTGTACAGTTAGAACAATTAATAAGTGGAACAACTTGCCTGCAGAGGTTGTGAGTGCTCCAACACTGGACAGTTTTAAGATGTTGGATAACCATTTGTCTGAGGTGGTGTAGGGTTTCCTGCCTGGGCAGGGGGTTGGACTAGAAGACCTCCAAGGTCCTTTCCAACTCTGTTATTCTATTTCTATTTTTTTTCTCAAGCACTTGCAGTGGTGACCTTGATGGCTCCAAGCTCTTACCATCTCTGCATACATTCTCCACATTCCATCTCCCCCTATCCCAGTTCATTGGGAAGTTGAAAAGCATTAGGTTTGAAAGAAGCAAAGTGGTTCAATCTTGACATAGAAATTTTTGAAGTATGTATACTCACTCTGGCAAAAAATAATAATCTTATTTTACAGATCAAGAGATTCAATAAAATTCATAGCCTAAAAATCTGATTGAAATCAAACTGCACTATAAGTCACGTAAAAGTGAGATGGTCAGCTATATAAATTAAATGAATGCATGAATAACTTTGCAGAAAAATTCTGAATAAATAACACATGGAAACAGCTCTTCCTACAATTTAGGCTTCAGGCTTGGGTGTAAATAAAAATATATTTCAGAATAGGAGGCATTCCCAAGTTTCCTGGTTCTTATTTAGCAAATAAAGGCAGGAAAGTAAAGAATTGAAAACTGAATCAAAGATGGCATGCTTAGATCTGCCTGATATTATTACTTTTTAGCAATAGATACCTCTCAGCCTCCTGGCAAATAGATGGGGAAGAAATAAAGGTAGACAGATTTTATTTTCCTGGGCTCCAAGATCATCTCAGATGAGGATTGCAGCCAAGAAATTAAAAGACCCTTGTTCCTGGTGAGGAAAGCTATGGCAAATCTGGATGGCTTACTAAAAAGCAGAGATATCACCCTGCCAACAAAAGTGCGTATAGTCAAGGCTATGGTTTTCCCAGTTGCAATGTATGGCTGTGAAATCTGGATCATAAGAAAGGCTGAGCACCAAAGAATTGAGGCCTTTGAACTATGGTGCTGGAGAAGACTCCTGCAAGTCCCTTGGACTGCAAGGCAATCAAACCGGTCAGTCCTAGAGGAGATCAACCATGACTGCTCTTTAGAAGGCCAGACCCTGAAGATGAAACCCAAATACTTTGGCCACCTAATGAGAAGGAAGGACTCACTGGAGAAGAGCCTAATGCTGGGAACGATTGAGGGCAAAAGAAGAAGGGGATGACAAAGAATGAGATGGCTGGATGGAGTCACTGAAGCAGAAGATGTGAACTTAAATGGACCAGAGGATGGTAGAGGATAGGAAGGCCTGGAGGAATGTTGTCCATGGGGTTGTGATGGGTCGGACATGATTTCGCAACTAACAATAACAATCTCTCAGCCAGCATTCATTTTCATGGTATATTCACTTTATACTACATTCAGTATATGTGAAGCATGTTCTGGAACTGACTTAGGCTAAGTTTCTTGCAGCTAAACTGCTGGTTAGATTTTGTTAGCACATACATTAAATATGAGGATGAAGCAGGGGTGGGTTCTAAAATTTTTTTACTACTGGTTCTGTGGGTGTGGCTTATTTTGTGGGTCTGACTTGATGGACATGTGACAATTATTTAGGATTTAGCAGAGGTACTGGTCTACCAGGCTTTTAACTGTTTGCAGAGCTGTACCGATCTATTCATGTATTTTTGTAGGCACTGGTCTACTCATTTGTTTTCTTTTAACACTGATCAGCTGTAGAGTGGTCCTTTGAAGCCCTGCCCCAGAGTTTAAACAGTTTTTTCTCCTCTAGCCATCAGCTGGGACTCAGGAGGCAGCAATAAATTGGGGGTGGGGCCAAATAAAATGTAAGAATAACTCAGGAGGCAGGGGGTGTGGGGACAGAACTGGTTCGGTAACATCATATCATTACCACTACCGGCTCGGCGGAACCGGGCAGAACCGGGCGGAACCTACCACTGGGATGATCTTTAAAAAAAGAAAAAGAAAAATAATATGGGAATAACAGTAGTTAAAAGGAATACTATCTCCAGTATGCCAAAGATTATCTTGGTGCTAGAGAGCTTCATGAAATGAAAAATAGACAGATTTTCATGGGGTCTCAGGGAATTTCGGTAAATAGTATTGGATCAAATTAATAAGCTTCTTTTCTTTAAAAAAAATGCCTCTCAGAAATGTACACAGGGAGACAGAGGCAGAAAGAGTAGATGTTTGTTTGAATCCATCTTGATTCCATGTAATTTTCTTGGCAATATTTTCAAAAGTAATGTACCATTATTTTCTTCCTAGGTCTGAGACAGAAAAAGAATACCAAAGTCACTAGTTGGTTTCTCTGCCTAAAGCTGGACTAGAAGACATTATCTTTTATTTTAGCTAAGTGTCTTTTATCACACCAAACTGAGTCTCATAGAGATGGATGGATGGATGGATGGATGGATGGATGGATGATAGACAGACAGACAGACAGACAGACAGACAGACAGACAGACAGACAGATGATAGAAGATGAGAGAGAGAGAGAGAAAGAGAGAGAGAGAGAGAGAGAGAAGACAGACAGACAAGACAAGACAGATAGATAGAGATGGGGTGTGTACCTTTAATTCATTTTTGACTACTGGTGACTGACTGGACAAGTCCCTCCAGTTTTCTTGGCAAGGATTGCCTCCTTCCTAGATCTGAGAAAGAGCAATCAGGCTATTTCAGAACCAAGGCCACCCAGTTGGCTTTGTACCTCAGGCAGGATTAGAACTCACAAACTTCCAGTTTTAAGCCTGATGCTTTAATCATTGCATCAAATTGGTGCAGAAGATAGAAGGAAGTAATAATAAGAATATAAGAGAGGAAGATTTTAAAGGTATTGTTGTGGGCTCAAAAATACCTACCCAATTTCTTTTATGACATGTTTTGAAGTTCTAAATATCAAAATGACATTGGGTCTTATTTTTTTTTAAAGTGAGCAAAAGATTTCATCACATTATAGCAAGAGGGAGAATGACAAAATGATAGGCAATCTGGCAAGCTCTTTTGGAGAGAGGCAGCCTGATCTTTATTAAGCTTTCGGTATGAGCTGGAAGAAAAAAATATTTCTTTCCTCCCCTCCTTCTGTTGCTCATATGATAAATTTCAGAAAGTGATGGAAAATATAAGGTGTGAAAGTTTTTAAAGCAAGGGCTGGCAACCATATTCTGCCTGAAGGAAAAATTAACCATTTGGAATGTATTGGGGACTACATTCCTAATGAAAGGAAAGCTGTCCTGAAAAGTGTTTGAGACAGCTTAGAAAGAACATCATCAATGCATCTCATTTCAATGAAGCTCTAAATTCTTCATGCATTTGTATATATATTAGTCATGTCAATTAATCAATTAATTCTTCAATTAGACACTTGACAAATATGTTTTATTACATTTGTTAATAATTTCCCCAGTTATTTATATAAAATTTTAATTTTATAAACCTAATTCATAACGAGCCACTTTCCCTCTTAATCCCAAAGGCCATTGTCATTATCTTACTCAAATAAACCAATATTGATGATGGTGACATCATCATCTGTGATATTGGCCAGCAGTCCTAAAGAATTAAACCTCTTTCCAATATTTTTTTTTAATCTGTCACAAATCTGTCTCTAAACACTGCACTGGGAATGACATTCTCAGGTGCAGCTGGGCCTTTGATAGCTGTAGCTTTGTGTTTCTGAGGTAAATGAGTCCTCAGTCTCTGGGATGTAAAATGGACTAACATTTATAACACTGTAAATTTCACTATGTTCTAATTCACATTCAAGGAGTAACTGGATAATTTGCAGAAAGAGCACAAAAAGATGGGATTGAAATAATTAAATTTGTCAATCAGTCAAACATGGAATATTTTATCAGTCTATTTAAGATTATGGGGACACTCAATCTATTTCTTTCAGATGGCTCCAGAAAGTTCAGGAATTACCAAATGCTTATTTTTAGAGTTATTGTTTCAATATATTGCTTTTATATCATCCAATGCCAAACGTCTTAATTATAGAATTAATTAACAAAAGCCGGAAGACAAGTGTAACGAAAGGGGTCAAATCAATAGCAATTTTAAAGGCTAAATTCTGGAAGAACAATATTGAAAGACTTATAGAGGAAGAGAGATACTAATTGGCTGTTTCATAAATGGAACATTTTCACAGTTCTTTTCAGATTATGTTGTTGATGAAACTTGGTACTCGGTAAAAAAAATGTTAATGGGATTTAATATTTTGGTTTGCTCACACGACTGGGCTAGTTTGACTGACTAGGTGGCTCAGTGGCTAAGACACTGAGTTTGTCGATCAGAAAAGTCAGCAGTTCGGTGGTTTGAATCCCTAGTACAAGTCTTCTAAGTGAGCAGGTGGTTAGACTAGATGACCTCCAATGTCACTTCCAACTCTGTTACTGTTAGGAGTAATCATTCAACTATTACAAAGATTCTATTTGAGCTACACTGCTCTATAAAATCACCTCTGTTTGATTTTTCAGAAGTATTACATTTTGGAGAATACTCATGGAGCATTTTCTCCAGGCTTTATATTCATGGTTATAGGCATATAGAACAACATGCATGGCACTTTAAAATATCCAAAAGTTTAATAATAATAATAATAATAATAATAATAATAATAATAATAGTAAGAAGGAGAAGAACTTATATCCTGTGATGATATCTTTAACACTATCAAACAAGACCATTGCCTGTCTCAGGTCCTTGGGAAGGACTTTTCATTTCATTTTTCATTTTATTAAATTTGTATACCGCCCTACTCCCGAAGGACTCAGGGCGGTGAACAGCCATAAATAAAACATATAGATACAAAATTTAAAATGGAGATAAAACTAATTAAATAAATTTGGCTGAAACATTTTAAAACCCCAATAAATTTAAAACCAAATTTAAAATTTAAAATTCCATTTTAAAAAGAGGAAAAGTTTAGGTCAGGCCAGCTTGATGGAATAAGAACATCTTAAGCACGCGACAGAAGGTACGCAGATCCGGAATTCTCCGTATCTCCAGGGGGAGCTCGTTCCAGATCGTAGGTGCCCCCACAGAGAAGGCTCTCCCCCTGGGGGCCGCCAGTTGACATTGTTTGGCCAACGGCACCCGGAGGAACCCCTCTCTATGGGAGCGTACTGGTCGGTGGGAGGCTATTGGTGGCAGCAGGCGGTCCCGTAAATAGCCAGGTCCTAAGCCATGGAGCGCTCTGAAGGTGATAACCAGAACCTTGAAGCGCACTCGGAAGACCACCGGGAGCCAGTGCAGCTTGCGCAGGAGAGGCGTTACATGGGAGCGCCACGTCGCTCCCATCACCACCCGCGCGGCCGCACTCTGCGCCAGTTGGAGCCTCCGAGTGCTGCTCAAGGGGAGCCCCATGTAGAGAGCGTTACAATAGTCCAGACGGGAGGTGACGAGGGCATGAGTGACCGTGCGTAACGAGTCCCGATCCAGAAAGGGACGCAACTGGCAAATCAGGCGGACCTGATGAAAAATCCTCCTGGTCACAGCCGTCAAGTGCTCTTCTAAAGACAGCCGTGAATCCAGGAGGACGCCCAAGTTGCGAACCCTCTCCGTGGGGGCCAGTGCTTCGCCCCCAATAGTCAGCGATGGCACCAGCTGACTATATCGGGACGTCGGAAACCACAGCCACTCGGTCTTGGATGGGTTGAGCCTGAGCCTGTTTCTCCCCATCCAGATCCGTACGGCCTCCAGGCACCGGGACATCACTTCAAGGGAATCGTTGGGGTGGTCTGGGGTGGAGATGTACAGCTGGGTGTCGTCAGCGTACTGATGGTACTCCACCCCGAAACCACGGATGATCTCGCCCAGCGGC
This sequence comes from Arizona elegans, assembly GCA_022577455.1. Taxonomy (NCBI): domain Eukaryota; kingdom Metazoa; phylum Chordata; class Lepidosauria; order Squamata; family Colubridae; genus Arizona; species Arizona elegans. The sequence continues at coordinate 109,377,283 of JAKOOJ010000002.1, read as the reverse complement.
TTCACATAAATGTTGAACAGAAGGGGCGAGAGGACCGATCCTTGTGGCACCCACATATAAGGGGCCTCGGGGTCGACCTCTGCCCCCCTGTCAACACAGACTGCGACCGGTCGGAGAGACAGGAGGAGAACCACCATAATACGGTGCCTCCCACCCCCAACTCTTCCAACCGGTGCAGCATGATACCATGGTCGATGGTATCAAAAGCCGCTGAGAGATCTAATAGGACCAGGACAGAGGAACAGCCTCTGTCCCGAGCCCTCCAGAGATCATCCACCAACGCGACCAATGCCGTTTCCATGCTGTACCCAGGCCTGAAGCCTGACTGGAACGGATCTAGATACGTCGTTTCATCCAGGTACTGGGGAAGCTGTCGTGCAACCACACTCTCAACAACCTTCGCCACAAAGCGAAGGTTGGAGACTGGACGATAGTTAGCCAATGTTGCCGGGTCCAGGGAAGGCTTCTTGAGGAGAGGTCTCACCACCGCCTCTTTCAAGGCGGCGGGAAAGACACCCTCGCCCAATGAAGCATTTATAATCCCCTGGAGCCAGCCTCGCGTCACCTCCCAGGAAGCCAGCACTAACCAGGAGGGGCACGGGTCCAACAAACATGTGGTCGCATTCAGTCTACCCAGAATCCTGTCCACGTCCTCAGGGGTTAGATTGGACTTGATGCCAAATCCAATCTAAACATCTTACTGACTGTGCTACCTAATAATAAATTTCTGAGCCTCATGAGATTTTCCAATAGTGCCAGATTTCCATGAAAAATCTTGTGCCGAATTCCCTCATATCTATAAATATTTAGGCTATTTCTTTTCTTTTCTCACTCTTTTATCATGTTAGTGCAAGTTTGCATTGCACATGATCACTCCATTTTGTTTGCCCCTTAAAAAGCATATTGGATGCTGAATATATTTAGTTAGTTAGTTAGTTTGTCAAACATGCACGTGATAACAGGTATAAGTATAAACATGGATATGAACAGAGGAATTGTGTACAAATAAATGGGGACAGTATAAGAATTTCACAGGAATTTTTGCCCTGGAGAAGGAGTCACTGTGCTCCAAAAGTCCTTCACGTACACATGAAGCAGATTCTATGACATCGTTAACAATATATGACTATGAAATGGAAGACTGAATAGCTCCAGTGACCCTTATACAGCCCATATACAGTGACCATCTGTCCATAGTGATCTTTGAGCTCTCTACAAAGTACACTCTCCCAGATGGCTGATTACCCTTTTAATTGTTTGAAAGCTTCCAGCTTTCTTCCCATTACTTTAGTGTGAATGAATGACCCACATATGAATATGAAACCATGCAACAATTCTTGTTTTTCATGCTGGTGGAGGTGTTGCATTGATCGATTATGTATAATCAAGTCATAAATGGAAAAGCTACTTTATACCCTGTGTTGGGCCATATGGTAGAAGAAAGAAGAAAATAAATCAAATGCATTTGTGAAATGTATCATCATTCCAAGTCTAGCATCTTTTCCTAGCTTTCTTCCCCTTCATATTTGCTACCTCTCTCCCCTACCTATTTTATTGTTCTTATGTGATTTCTTCTTGAACATAAGGTAGTTTAAAAGCAAGTACAATTTTGTAAGACTTTACAACTGAGAACATAGAATGGATCCACTCCCACAGGAATGTTTGGGGTCATTGTCCACAAAGTCTTGAGCTTACCCTTTCACCTGACACGTTACAAAGAAGTAATTTTAAATTAAACCTTATTCTAAAAATAGCTGACGTGAATGGTATGCAGAAATCAATCAAGTCAGCTCTTAATTATTCATCAAAACAAGCCTTAATTGCTGCATTTACATATCTGAACACTTATTACATCATCCCTTTCCAATTTTTTACCTTCCTATCTCTGCTAATCTCACCATCAATGTTATTTAGATTATGATGTAAAGCTGCTGGTAGCATCATTAATAATAAGGCAAGTAAGGATAACCTGTGCATTTTTTTTCTATGGCAGTTCCTCCACATTTGTCAAAATTATTAGCAGAAAAACATTTTCCAAGGTAATGTGACTGTAGTTGTCCCCCAGTTATGTTTAACTTGGCATTTGGAATCATGTTCAAAGATGTAATTATTTCTCTAAAGTGGAATTTGGATATTTATCATACTTCAGAGATTGTTCATCTATAGTATCACCCCTATGAGCAGCACCAGAAACATGGCCAGTTATCAATTATGAAAAGTACTTACTTGTTTACTTGTTAGTTAGTTTGTTTTTCGTTTTTTTTTGTATTGTCTTTATGTATACATGTTTGTAAGTATTTTTGTCTTATGTTTTCGCTTAATAATTATTATTTTTTTTAAAAAAAGAAAAGTACTAGTCCCATGATGGCACGCATACCAGAGGTGGCACGCAGCAGCCTCTCCGACGGCATGCGAGCCATCACCCCAGTTCAGCTCCGCTGTGCATGTGCGCATACCCCCACCAGCCAGTTGGTCTTTGGGTCTCTGCCGTGCATGTGTGGGGGTTGGGGTGCATGTGGGCTGTGCGTGCATGCACGGGGGTGGAGTACATGTGGGGGCACATGTGCACATGCACAGGGGTCTGGGGCACATGCAGGGAGCATGCACGGGGGCTGCACACACATTGCAGTTTGGGGGTTTGGGTACACACATGCATTCACATGCACATGTGTGCACTTTGGGCACTCAGCCCGGAAAAGGTTAGCCATCACTGTACGAGTCCTTCTCCTTCCCTTTGTCTTTCCCCTCTTTCTATAACATGCTATTTTCCTTTTCTACATATACACATTTGCATTTTTAGACCAAAGAGGTTTCCCCACTTGGGGTCAGCTACTGGTGACTGCATTAACAAATGTTCGTCATGCTGACACATCCTCCGTGATTACTTTATATCTTGTAGTGCTTCCAAGAATTTTCCAATAATCTCTTTGCTTTAGCCATCCAGCAGGAGAGATGGGATTAGTTTAGGAATTTTAATTAATCTTAATTAAGAAATCTTAATTAATCATCCATCTCCAATATGATACTCCCCTGTTGGGGCCCTAGGTCATCTGGCAGAGCCAGGTCTTCAGGTTCCTGCAGAAGGACAGAACAGTGGGAACCAATCTCCGATCAGGGAATAAGATATTCCAATGGGCAGGAGCCATGGCAGAGTGGCCTCTTCTTCTGGACCCCACCAACCAAACTTTTTTGACTGATGGGATGTACAGTAATCTAATATAAATATAATTGCTAACAACCATCTTCATCTAGCCTTTTTATAATATCTCCTTGTTCAGTATCTGGCAAGTTATTGAAACAGTTAATCAGATTTGTCTTTAAAGGGTCTTCAGGAAACTGACTTGCTGTGGGGGATTGTTTGCTCAGGATGTTTTTTCTCAAGGACAGTGGTGGTAGAACGTCCTTGGAATTACTCACCTTTATGTTGCCACAATTACATTTTAAAGTAAAAGCACTCTTATTGCCAAGATGGATTATTAATGAGCTATCTCCCTCTGTGTGAAACATAGATAGTGGGAAGACCTCAAATTTGCTCAGAAAATGCTACTTTTTCAACAATATGCTGGTGATAGTAGGATGTTTAAATGTTAGAAGGATTTGTTTAGTCTCTCTTGGAGGAAAGCCATAAAACCTTTTGCAAATCAATCAATTGGCTTTCACTGCAAAAGCTGACTGAGGGAGAAAATGGCTACACTTCTGGATCCCTGTTTTTCTCTATTTCCTCTGTTGTTTTGGATTTGTAGAGTGATACTATTTAATCAGGATCAATGCCATGTTGTGCTTTATAGGGAACAACCAACACTTTAAACTTGGAAGCAAACTGGCAACCAATGCAGCATGTGAAGCAAAGGTGTTACATGGGCATATTAATGTAACAAAATGTTCATTATTGCTCATTCAACTGCATTGTGGACCAATTGAAGTTTCCAGGTGGTCTTCAAGAGCAGCCTCACATAGAGCACATTGCCATATTCAAGCCACAAAGTGACTTAAGTCTTGATTGACTGTATGAAGGGCACCCTAGTGTAGGAAAGGGTGCAAACTAGTGCAATAGAGGTTGTTGGCACCTACTCAGAACTGCTGTTCATGCAGAAGATATGAGTCCAGGGAGATTAGCAGACTACAGGCCAACCTTGAAGGGGAAAGTGCAATCTTGAAGTGGAATATCCCCTAATCTGGGTACCTCAAACACTGACAGCATTCAGTCTTGGTAGGATTGGAGGAAGATAATGCTAGTGATAATGATGACGACGTTGATGATGATGATCAGGGGTGTCAAACTCATGGCCCACAGTCCAGATGTGTCACGTGCTGGCTCTGCCCCCGCCCAGTTTAGCAAAAGGGGGAAAAAATCCCAATACTTCACATGAAGCTGCTGTGATGACACAAGTTTGACACCGATGATGATGATGATGATGATGATGATGATGATGATGATGATGATTTAAATTTATTTGCCACCCAACTGCCAGTGACTTTGGTGATTTTCAAATTGTTAAAATGTTTAAAACCAAGGAAATGACAAAAAGAAAAAAATAGCAAAAATTACAATACTGAATGGGAACAAAGAAAAAAAAAAAGCCCCACAATCTAAAAAGGTCTTGAACCGCCCTTGAAAAAGCCTAGGTGAAGAGCCAGGTCTTTAGGATCCTTTGAAACACCTGTAGAATGTTCAAATATCGGGGAAAACCTCTTTCCAGAGGGGAAGCTGTTGTGATATAAGCATTATTCTTTTTATGTTCTGCTTTTGACATTCTGACTAAAGTTTTTGATCCTGCAGATGCTGCTATCTGCATCTGACTTTGGGTTAAGAGGATTTATCAGTGACACTCTTATTTTTCTGACTCTGCCCATACAGCAAGATTAAATTCCAGTTAACATATCATACATCATCATTTTGCATTTGTCAGTTGATTCTGATGTTGTGCATCTGATCATGCCCAGGTATAGGATCTGTGATTATGTGGCGTGAAGCAGGCTTTGATAGAAAATGTCCATTTTCCAGCATTCCAGTCACTCATGAGTACATTCTTTTTTTGATGTTGCATTTATCATCTTCTGACATTTGTCTCAGAATGCTTCAATATCGTTTTCCATTGCATTTACAGCAAATGCATACATTTAAATAGCATTAATGTTTACTAGATGTGTCAGGTGCCAAGTAATGCACCCATTACAAATCAAACTCCGAGGCATTGCCTTTCTTCAAAGAACAAATTTATTTAGATACATCATCTTGGCACTACTGGTGAAAAACCAGTACTGAAGTTCCTGGGCCATGCACCCCAATATAAATTTCAGTTCTCAAGTGTCCAAAACAAGCTGTCACATTGTCCAACCAAGATGGGAACTGGTTGCTTGGTGACTTCTCTCCTCCTCCTCCGGTTAGCCAGCCATTGGAATGTACTTGACTCATCAGCTAACTATGATATTTTGACTGAAGGCTCCATCCTCCTTCAGCTCCAAACTGTGTCAAACTGAATTCATGTCAGAGTGCCCAAGGATACAAACAATCCCAGACCCCAAACAAATTCAGGCTTGACAAGATGCCCTTTAACTCCAATAGGTATGAACCTACTATTTATTACGTTATAGCTAAACATATATTTGTCAATGTCCTTTTTGCATACCTTTGCCACTACATTTGAGGAAGGGGAGCTGGATTAATGCTCTGATACATTTTCCATTTTTCCAATCATAGAAATAATTTTCTGGAGAATAGAATAACTTCCTTTTCAATTGGTATGTTAAACTTAGAATTAGCAAACCAAACCAGGTCAAATTAAACACAAATTTTAAATTACAATGCAAAGCAAATCATTCCATTTGTATTCCTACCCATTAAAAAAAAAACAAAACAGGGATTCAGAAGTATTCTAAAATTAGATGTCTTAGAGGTACCTGTCCTTATCTAAGAATATATAAGATTCTGCCTTGGACTTTGTTTTTTAAACATAATATAATCTGATCCAGCCCAATAATTGCATTTGCACAGAAACCAGCATCTTTGATTGAAAAAGTGAATTAAATTATGATGTTTGTGACAGCTGTGCACTGTAAATTTGGGGAAGGATTGGGTTCATAACAATATATACTCTATTTGGTTTAGCTGTACCTCAATAAAACATATATTAGAGAAGATAGCATAGAAAAAAGTTATGTGGAAAAAAAATACAAATTACAATATAATTCACTTATATTATATACATTTCAGGTAATACCACCTACATTTTAGAAATAAAAAAACCCATATGTTAATAGCTATGAGTTTAAAAAAAATAAGAAATCTGTGTTGCTGAAAAGAGACAGAATAGAATAAAAGTGAGTGCATATATACTGAATAACATCTGCTTTTCACAGGAGCCCATACCATATGTTCTGTTACTAAAATGAAAATCTATCATGTTCTTAGTAACAAGCATTATCCATAAGGTCTCACAAAAGTGTCTTTCTAGTAAGATGTAATTATTATTTACTATAGCAATATTTCCAAAACTGGATTGTACATTGCTATACATTGCTGATAGCAAAGATTTGATATGTTATTGTTCTGAATCAACTATAAATGATTCCAGAATTTATTAATCTTATTTATTCAACTCAAAGTTTAATTTCAGATACGAAGCACATATCAAATTTCTTTTAAAGTAAGAACTTTCAGTAGCCTCCTAATAAATTTATTAGGAGCCAGCTTTGCCCTATTCCCACTGCTAATAACAAGCAAGAGAGTTCCTTGTTAGGATGGCTATGGGAGACTTGTGGGTATCAGCCATTTGATGAATGAAGAGGCTCTTCCACTTTGCCTATCTCTCATGTAATAATTAAACATTTGGTAGCAATTTTGAAGATGGTTCTGAGAGTCACAAGAAGCATTTGGGATTCTGGAACAACCATTTCCTGCTTGAAAATATTACTGTATTTCAATAGCTGTCCATGGGCTTTAATATTACAAAACTGAAATGAATAGAAATTGATTTGAGAAATCCCTGTAGTTCAGCACGTCCCAACCTGGGATTCTTCAAATGTCTGAAAGCACATTTGACTTTCTCAACCCAATGGCTTTGGTGGCTGAGAATTATAGGAATTATAGCCCACAAAATATGGATGACATCATATTTGTGATTTACTCTACATATATAAGAATAAAGAAGCAGAGAAAGCAGGTAAGAGCAAACCCACAGGAAACAGTAACCATGATTTGGGGGAGTGGACATTTTGCCCTAATAGCAGCATTTCCTATAGTGCCAAAGTATTTCTAGTCCTACAGATGTGTAAAGGCTTTTGGTGATTATTGCCAAGAGCAGTTCCTGGTAATTAATGATCAGAAAACCAAAGTGGCAGTTTTTGCTAGAAAAAAATCCCAAAAGATGTAAATGGACCATCAAAGAAAAGAAAATCCAGTAGATGAAAAATTCCAATATTTTTGCATGCTGATGTAAAATACTGGTCCCTGGAAGGCCCATATTAATTATTTACACGAGCCCCAAAAAGAACAGGAGCCTTCACGCAATTTAGACAAAGAGTAGGGACTGCCCACAAGCAGCTCTGAAACATTTTATTGCACAGCCCATCTCAAATTTTTTACAGACCACTAGAGATTATAAAAACTAAGTTCTTGTGTACGCTATTTTAAGTATTCAGATGCTGTGCCTAATGTGTCCCTCAGAATGGAAGCTGGCTAACCAAAAGTCAAAGTGAGGGCTGGGCTTCTAATTTTTTCCCATTGGCTTAAATGCCATTACTTTCTATTAGCACTGATTCCCTTAGTCTTTATTAAACCCTTCCAATTTTCTTGGCAATGAGCAATAGTGGGGAAACTCATCCACCACGGGGTGTCATTAGAACAACTCTGCCTATTGGATTGCACCCAAGCTAAAAATAAAATTAGAGAGAAGAGAATATCAGAATGAATTCAGCAGCATCCCAGCACACATTAGAACACATAATGCACCCAAGAAGGAAATTGGACAGGTATCAAATGATCCTAATTTCTCCTGTCCATCAAAAGAGCTGGTTTTTTTTTTTTTTTTTTTTTTTTTTGAACTAGGCTCAATGTACTTCCATCTTCTTTGCTTAATGGAAGATTTGCTAAAATTTGTCAAAGTACTTTAATGTATGGAGCCATTGAAATATCACATATGTGCTATTCTACTGCCCATATTATCAGAACATGCATCAAAATCACATGCACACACAGTACATGAAAACAAAAGCTTGCTTGTAGGTTTTTCTTGTTTGATAGGAAATCACCCAGTAATGTATCTAAGTTCTGTGTGGTGGCAGTGAAAATTCATAAAGAGATAGCCAGTGGACTTGGATATGGGGAAATTCACTGAAAATTCTCTTTTATTTGTTGCCACTATTTGCTGCCATTAACTGTGTTTTATATTGAATATTTTTCCTGTATTGAAACAATTCTAGTCCATTTCTCATTCCAGGACCACAATAGTAAGCTTCCCCCACTTCATGCCAGGGTCATACTAACAGTTTTAATTCTAAATTTTACTCTTAGTCTAAATGGTAGTCTGTTTTGTTGTTTTACAGTCAAACGCTGTTCAAGAAACTACTTGGGTCTGGTATTCTCTACTGTGTATTTGTTCTTTTATTGTTTGCTCCATTACTTTATTTTTTTTCTTATTATTTTATGCTGGTGATTGATTTATTAATATTCCAGATGAAGCCACTGAGCAAGGTCATCTGCCAGCATAACACAATGCCTCAAGATAATCAGTCACCAGAGCTTGCCTCTGTCATACAGACCCTAAGCTGCACGAATGGAATGGATGAATGAAATGGTGACAAGGTAACAAGACTAAAGAGAAATGTGGTGCTATCAAGAGAGGTTTTTTTTAAAAAAGCTGTTACTTAGTGGAGAACTGAAAGCTGAAGTACATTGGAGAGTGTAAATAGAATTCAAAGATTGGAAGACTTCCCCCCAAAAGTCCTGCACTTATTTTTCAGCCCAATGGCTGAAGATCCCAGAGACAGAAGAAAGGAGGAAAAACCAGGCCAAGGACCATGAAAGAAAGAAGTAGCAAATCTCTTTCTCTACAAACTGGATGAAGTAACTGAAATGGCTGATGGAGGCAAATAATTACTGCCAAGTCTTGGGTTTTTGGATGACTTCTTTCAGTTATCTTGGCAAGATTTCAGAAGTGGTTTGCCATTGCCTCCTTTTTAGGGCTGAGAGAAAGTGACTGGCTGATGGTCAGCCATCTGGCTTGATGCCTAAGGTAGGTCTAGAACTCTCAAGGTTTCTAGCCTGGTCCAGAGGTGGGCTGCTGAGGGTTCACAGGGGTTTGGGAGAACCTCTAGTTAAAATTCTGTGCAGTTTGGAGAACCCCCAAATCCCACTCCTGGCTGGCTCCGCTCACCCAGCCCCGCTCCTCCCAGGAGTCCCCAAGCAGCCTGTTTTAGATGCAGGTAAGTACAGGGCACACATGGAGGCTTGGGAACAGTGAAAAATGGGCCTACTGGAAGTTTGGGAGGGCATCCCAGAGGGCCTCCGGAGCCTGGGGAGGGTGTTTTCGTCCTCCCAGAGGCTCAAAGAAACACATCCACCCACCATGGTGCAGGAGACCGGCTAGGCCATGCCCACCATGGCCACGCCCACCCAGTAATCAGGCAGAGAACCCCTTACTAAAATTTTTGAAGCCCACCCCTGCTGGTGCCTTAACCACTACACCAATATGACACTCTTAAAATCTGTTTAGTGAAGCTGAAGTGATGAAATCTTTCATGTGCAAGATGGGGTGACTAGAAGTACACAAAATAAGCACCTTATTAATAGGTGGAGAAAATAAAACAAGAAGAAATAAAACATTGTTAAGAACAAGTTAACAATGAAAGGAGCACAATATTTATGAAAAGTAGGACTCCTTGAAATTTCAGAAGTGCATCTGGGAAAAAAAAAGATTTTTGTAATTCACTGTAAACAATAATTCATTCATGTAGCTCTTCTACATGGGCTAGGCCTTTAATATTATGGGATGGTTTGCCTGATTTGTTGCCATTTGCAAAACAAGTGTCATCAGCATGCTCATCATATCCAGTTTTACAACTCCAGGATATTTTATGAAAAAAAGCAGGTATCATCATAAATGAATCATTTAACCCAGCATTCTGCAAAATAGTTTCAGTTTTAAATTACCAGTTTGGTAATTTCAACTGCAGTCTAAATATATACTATAAGACATTCAAACATTACACCCTTTATTGATAAAATCAACAACCTAATGTCAGAATGTCCTTGTGCCTATACACTTTTTAAGCAGCATGCTTTTATTCCAGATAAAGTACAGCTAAAATGTGAGCTGCATACTGCCAAAGTATCATTTTCCTTATCTGAATGACAGAACAGTGAGGTTAAGGGATTTTTAAAGGGTTTAGAGTTTCAGAAAGGTCTGAAGCTAAATATACCTTTTGCATCATCTGACAACAGATGGAATTCGTAACTAATTCATACAGGGATGCCAATCAAGTGGGTACTGCATCACCTCTTGCCCATGAGAAGTCACACAGTAATTCATATGCAGTGCCTGTCTGTTCTTTCATTCAACTATTGGTAATTAAAACCCAATTTATATCTCAAGTGGAGCCTTATGTTGTCACTTCTGGGAATACACAAAGCTGGTGGCAAGGTTTTGATATTGCTGGAATTGCATATAGGCTCTCCATGAATTTAAATTAAAACATGCACAGCTCTCACTGTAAGTTGATTCAAGCTTTGTCTGTGTATGATTCCTACCATATCATGTGTTGCTGATGAGGACTTCAATTCCCAGAATTCATCAGCCAACCGTGTTGGCTGGAGAATTCTGGGAGTTGAAGTCCACAAGTCTTAAAGTTAGGGGTCTCTGAGCTTGGTTGTTTTATTGCACACATTTATGTGCTAGTCATCATCATCAATCAATATCAACATCATCATCACTAGCACTGACAATATTACCTAGTTTGGGTAATGAAATGGATGGATCTACCCACTTCCACAGATGACTACATAAGGACCTTTTCAACAATTGGATTCATTGGAATCCTAATACTCAGATTGACTAGGTTCTTGGGTAATTTCTTAGATTTGTGTGTTAAAATCAAGGCATGCCAGTTGGACAATGCCATTCCAAGGATCTGCTCCACCATGAGTCAAAGTGAGCATCTATTTTAACCTACTTGCAGATATGTTACAGAACTCATATATCATTTTGCTGTACCAGTGCTAAAGGAATCTTTTAGCTTTGATGATAATGGTAATAATAGTGTATCTTGGAAGAATTACCCATACATGCTACAGATTCTTTTGAAGTGAAAGGATTATTTAAGTATCCATGTCCTAATGGGAAATCTTAAGCTCTACTTAGCAAAGATAATGCAAATGTAAAATAGATTCTAGTAAATTACAGTTATTTGGATGACCGAACATTGAAATTATAATTTCTTTTTGTAAGGTATTGTAAAAATCAAAGTGATACAATTGTGGCAACTAAATGTTTAGTTCTCTGAAAAGGATATGGCTTTCTACCTATCCCGTACTCTGTTTAAGCAAGTAGAGAAGGGATGCTGTCTGTATGGCTTTCTGTAATATAATCAATTTTTCACGAAGATAATGAAATATTCTGAGAATCTCATTTTCCTAAAGACATCCCACAACCTGACATGGTCAAAACAATCAAAGGCATTTGGTAAGGAAACCAGTTGGGTGACATGGGCACCCATGTCTTTTAGCCCTAGGAAGGAGGCAGTGACAACCACTGAAACTGTTGCCAACAAAACTATATGGAGTTGTCCATATAGTTACAGAAGACAAGACTGACTAGAAAGCAGCACACACACACACACACACACCCCGCAACACAACACATAGAGACATTTTAAGTGTAGTTATTTTCAGAGTTTCTGAATAAAATATCTCAGTTCTGATACGGAGCTACTCACTGTAATTTTCTATAAAGCATATACACAGAGGTTTGTCTGTTTTGAGAAACTTCTTAGGAAGAAACACTGTCTGTTAAAGCATTATGCTGATTGGAAAAAAAAAAAAAACAAAGCACCTGAATATCGAATATCATAAGAAATTGTTCTTATGTAGTTCCTTTTTAAAAAAAATATATATGAAGCATCATTTACTTTTTGAACCTAAGTTCTTTTTGCTTGAAAATATAATGCATGTATTTCTCATACTTAAGTAGCTTCCATTTGAAAGGAAGGAAGGAAACAGGCTATTAATAATAGGCTGAGCTCCAAACTGATGGGAATATCAATACTTGGACTAGAGTTTGCACAATAAATCCAAGCCCATAAAGCCTTATGTGAGAATTTGGAAGTAGATACATTTTATACCCATGTATGTGAAAACAACACATTGACCCGCTATTATAGCATCAGTAAAATGAACATCAAAACAACTCAAATGGGGAAAATGCACAAAGTAGTAATCTCTATCTTTCTCTCTCTCCTATCCTCTCCCATCAATTCATACAATTTATGAATTATAGATTTAAATTATTGCCAGAGATAGTTCATTTCAGGTCTTGACCCTAAAGGTGACATGAAGAGGAAGAATCATTCTGTAACTAGCAAGAAATCTTCTTTAACCATTTGAGTTCACAGCAATTCCATGAAAATCAAATCATGCTGACCTTGCAGGCCATTCCCACCACAGAAGCAGGAAGAAGCAACACCAAAGGATACATCATCACCTTCGCTGAAAGCTAAAATACCCCAAACATGTAGTTCATGTGACTCTTTCCCTTAAGATTCTTCCTTTATTTCCTCAGTCCTCTTGGACAGGTCCAAGAAATTTTAAAACAAGTTTATTTGTTTATTAAAAAGACCCAACATTCATATGTGATTGCATATCATGGAAGTTAGGCACATGAGCCGGAGGAGATGTTTCCACCCCCCGTTCTCTTATGCACAGACCTTCTTATGTAGTTCAAGCCACCATTGCTTACACTCGACCTAAAGAAATTAGAATTGATGGATTTCTTTGATTTTAAGGGAGAAAGAGAAATCTCAGAGACTCATCCTGCACAGTTCAGGAAACAACAGACTGCCAACCACCTTTGAGTGATGAGTCAGATTCAGCACTTGTGGTTGCTTTTCAGCCATCAAGAAGTCAGAGCCTGACTATGACCCTAAGAGTGTGCTAGGTCCCAAATCTCATTCCCAGTTAAAAAGGGCCTTGCAGTTGAGATGACTCCCCCAGTAGATTTTTTCCCCTACCTAAATAAAGCTTCTATAAACAGTCTTCAGGTTATGCCCCTGGTGTTCTAAACACAGTTTAGCAATGGGACTTTGGGCCCTTCCATTGTTTAACTGGCATTAAAACTTAATAAGTGATGAAAACTAAACTCAAGTGTGGCAGTGAAAGTATTAAGGGCATGATAACTCAGGGAAAAAAATTCTGTGGTGATCCCCTTCCTTTGGGGATCAAAGCACTTGCATACTTTGCGTAATGGTTTAATCCAGAGCTGCCTGCAACAAGCAACAGATTCTTTCTCTGCAGATCTTTTTCTACCTAATTTATAATTTCTCAGTTCTAGCGCTATCTGTATACTGATTTATGATCAAGCTAACGCAACAGTTGGAAATGTGTTAATTATTTCCTGCCTAGTGCACAGTTAGTATTCTGCACTTCATGTAATTTGCCCCTTACCCTAACAATTATTTTGGAATGAACACAAGTCAAACTCTAAGCTGGTTTTACCACTGCATTAAATATGATGTAGAATCTTTCTAAATTAGATGTCCTGTGAAGTAAAATTGTGCCCATTTTCCTTTTTAGGAGAAAGATGATATTGTGTTCTCTTGTCACAATATTGTTTTTGAAAAATGTAGACATAGAAAATTAGGCAAACAATATTGTGGTTTAGATGTGGTTTTAATGCTAAAGAATTTCAGAAATATAAATGTTTTTATTACTATGAAGTATTCACAGAATGTTTTAGTATTTTTTTTTTCGTTTTTTGTGTTGAGTTTCTTATAGTTTTTCCTTTCTAATTTTCAGTTTAGGAATATAGTACATTGTCCATGAACCAAGCTTTTAGACAGTCTTTGCCAAGCAGATAAATATCCCTTTAAACCCTTTTTCCATTGGGTAAGTGGTTCAGAGGTGTATTTCAGAGTGTTCAATAGAACTTTGGGATAGCATGTGGGATTTTCTGGAGCCACTCATTTGTATTCCTATCAACTTTTTAATTTATTGCTTCTGTAGAAAGAAAATGACCATGTGACACTCTGGACATCTATCTCACCCTTTGGCATCCACTCCACACAATTCAGGCTCAGGTTCCTTCAACCTGACTATAAGCCTACAATTAACAAAACAAAGAAGCACTTAAGCCTTTCCATCTATATTGACACATGAGTGGAAAATGATAGAGCTCATCTCTCCAGGAAGCCAGATGATCTTGACAAATCAAACCAATAATACTGTTCTCTAACACTAGCCCTCTCACCCAAATCCTGATTCCAGACCCCTCATAAAATTCCATTCGGAGAAAAGATTAACACCACCTCCAGGACAGGAGACAGCATTTCCTCACCACTAGTCTTCATACGTCTACAGGATAAAACACCTCAACTGAAACATCTACACACCTCAAGATCAAAACTATTATTATAAATATTACTATTCTCAACTTTTTGATTTAATAACCTACCTTTCGATTGCTACACTTCATGTTATGCTGTTGAAATAAATAAACCCTCCCTCTACCCCAAGTAACTTGCTCTGTAGTGGAAAGAAAGAAAGAAAGAAAGAAAGAAAGAAAGAAAGAAAGAAAGAAAGAAAGAAAGAAAGAAAGAAAGAAGGATTTTTTTTTTTTGCTTTAATTTATATGCCGCCCTTCTCCGGAGACTCAGGGCAGTTTACAATGCGTTAAGCAATAGCATTAGCATTTCAAGTGATAGCACACTTGAAAATATTATTGCTAGTTATGTAAGATAGAAGAGAAATGGATAAAACATAGAATCAAGACCCCTAAACTAATGAAAAAATAATAATTGTGGACGTGATGCACAACAGTGGATTGAAATGTGGGATACATACAGAGAAGGCATTTGCAAAATGATCAAAGATCCTGTTTTGTGCATCCAGGCAATGTCTCCTCTCAATAGGGTGGTGCTGGTGCTGGTGCTGGTGCTGGTGCTGGTGCTGGTGCTGGTGTTGGTGCTTCAAGGACCTTGAGATGTATCACAGAAGACAGAAGATTTCTGCTAGCCTTTCTCCCAAAATGAGAGTTAAGAGATTTCTTCTAAAAAAAAAATTGCAGTGCTCTCAAGAGGATTTGGTACCTCGATGATCTGAATGAAAACTTCCCTTTGCAAAATGTTCCTCTTAATGTTCCTCACAATCTTAGAAGTAACAGAGTACCCACACAATAATTCTTTATATGTTGAAGGCATTAAACAGTTAGAAAACAGTGACTTAACAGCAATCAAACTAAGGACTTCTGTTCAGAATTGAGTTCAAGTGTTCAGTTCAATGGCTTGTATTTGCAAGTAAGCATACTGAAGATTATATCTAATACAAGGGAATGCAGGCACTGAATATGTAGTTACGTAACTCTAAATCATTATGAAGGACACAGTTGCCTCTACACTATGTCATGAAGAAGAAAAGGATCTATATTTTTCAATTACAAAAAAAGGAAGATAAAACTTTAAACCAATTTTGAATAGGACCATGAAAGCTACAAGATCCAATTGTAATCGGAATAATCATTAAATCAATCTCATATGGGCTCTGGCAAGAGGCCTATTATCTCAGCTTGCAAAAAGGATAAGGTCATTCATGAAGAGATGAAAATTTACAAATATTTTATTCAGCCTCACATATTTTCTTCATATACATATACATAGAAAAACTATTTTCTATATATATTCTTAATTTTAGCATGGTGAAAAAGAAACAGCTAAAATACAGTTTTGATTATTTTTATTTTAATAACAGTATTATGGATCATTTAAGTAGCAAAACTGCCATTATTTTTCACCGGGTGGTATATGTCGGTCGTCTCTTACTATCATTCCATTCAAGAACTGAGAGAATGAATCACAATGGATCCTATCACTGTAATGTTGCCTACAACAAAGAAACTGGCACATTTAAAGAGCTTCAAAAACACATTAAAATGCTGGAATTACCATAAATAAAATAAAATGCATCAGTAATAAATGCATCAGATCACGCAAAACTGGAATACAGACTAAGTAGGGATCTGTCTTTTTTGTCTGATTCATTATAATGGTGGGAAAGGAAGGAAGGAAGGAAGGAAGAAAGAAAAAGGAAGAAAGAAAGAAAGAAAGAAAGAAAGAAAGAAAGAAAGAAAGAAAGAAAGAAAGAAAATTTATACTGACTTATAAGAATCTTTGAAGTCTGTCTGGGTGTCAAAATGTTTAACACAACTACCAACTTTCAAGTTGCCAAGGTCAAATGAACAACAGCACACTTTTTATATCAAGTACTAAGTTATAAAACATATATCCATAGATATAATGTGGATGCACTAACACACTTCAAAAGGAGATGAATTGGGGTTTCAAAACCAAAGTCCAGAAGAAGATTACATGTTCCTGTGGGCATTCTCTTATACACACTCATTCTTTAGATGTTTTCAACTCTTTAGATGTTCAAAACACCTAGTAGACATGTAGACACATCTTACATGGAACCAGTGGTGGGTTGCTCCCGGTTTGCACCAGTTCGCAAGAACCGGTAGTAAAAATTTGTAGTAGTTCGGAGAACTGGTAATAACATTGGCTGGCCACGCCCCCGATCCCTGGCCCAGTTGCCGCTCACTTACCCCGCCCACCTCATCAGAGGCTTTTTTTTTTTACTTTTAAAAGCATTTTTTCTACAACCTCTTCAGATGAAAAAATGCTTTTAAAAGTAGAAAAAAGCCTCTGCTGATTGCACGGCTCAGCTGGGATCATCAAAGGCTTCTGAAAGCATTTTTTCTGCAACTCTTAAAACCCTTTAAAAGCCTCTGGCGATCCCGGCTGAGTTGCCTGATCATCAGAGGCTCCTAAAAGCATTTTTTTTCTGC
Source organism: Arizona elegans (assembly GCA_022577455.1). Taxonomy (NCBI): domain Eukaryota; kingdom Metazoa; phylum Chordata; class Lepidosauria; order Squamata; family Colubridae; genus Arizona; species Arizona elegans. The sequence continues at coordinate 109,360,235 of JAKOOJ010000002.1, read as the reverse complement.
AACTCTTAAGGTTGTAGAAAAAATGCTTTTAAAAATTAAAAAAAAGTTGGCCATGCCCACCCAGTCACATTACCCCCCCCACCAAGCCATGCCCACAGAACCAGTAGTAAAAATTTTTAGAACCCACGCCTGCATGGAACCCTGCAGGGAGAATACAATCAAAAGGTTCTTACCTCAGCACTTACGTTAACTAATTTGCATGGATCGCTACTTAGATTTCAGATCAAACTCAAGAAGAATTGTAAAAAACAAAGGACTGCTTTTGTAAACTCCCCCCCCCCCTCTGTGCTTGGAGATAGCTTCTTGAATCAGCTTCTGTTTAATTTTAATTGTGACTGCCACCTCCTGGATCCATTTCAATTGCATTCAATGGCATGGAGAGACATCTTTGATATTTTGTTTTATTCTACTCAGGAGGCACAGGACTCAACAGGTAGAGCAGTTTAATTATAGCTCTTTCCATTCTTATCACTACATCTAAAATTGTATGGAGAGGCAAAAGGTATGTAGAGCATATGCTTTGCAAATAAATAATCCCATATTTAATCTTTGGTATTTTTTCCTGTCCAAAATTCCCAAGAACTCATACCAATCAATAATCAAGAAGAAATTTCATATAAATTTGCACCCATTATTCCTATGAAATAACACTTTGTTGCTCCAAAATTGTCTTAATTTTTGATTAAGAACAACTCAGTTTCCCCACATCCCCTTTACTAGATGTCAAGAATTCTACATTGGATGGTTCTTGATAAGACAATTAGAGTCCTGTTAAACTGTAATCCATGCTGTCTAAAAACATTTTTACTTAGCAGCTTTTCCACAAAGCATTCATGGTTAGCATATATATGGGGTTTTTTTCTATGTTATTATCACAACTGAGTTCAATAATCACTCTAAAGTCACCATAGCTGATGAAAGATTTGTAATAGATTTTTCTTAATCTGATACAATAAGTAAATAGTAGAAACAAGCAAGAGGCTTTCCTAAATGCTTCTTCTGGAATTTAAACTGGAGTAATATTGAAAGATTTAAGAAATCCATAAATTGAAACCTCTTTTCCGAAATGGACTGAAATCCACTTTTTTCTTTTTAGCAACTTTGAAATGTGAATGTCCTGAAATCTGAACATATTTTTTTCAGTCTCTCTTCATAAGGAAAATACCTAGATGGAAAATGGTAATGAAGGCTTGTGCATGATAGCTTTCGCTTTGAAACACAGTGAATGGCTTTAACAGGTTTTCCCATCAAGATGTCTCAAGAAAGAAATGTTGAAAGTTTAGGTTTTTTTAATCTCATTTATACCTGCTAATAGTATGCAGATTCTTGGCAGCTTGCAATATAAAAGAAAAATAACAATAACAATGAATCTTTTATAAAATAAAACTGACCATCAAAAGAGATAGACCTAAATTTGAAAAGATGAGCCAGTTTGGTATAGCATATAAGGCAATTGGTTAAAACCTGGAAAACTCTGAATTCTAGTGTCACGTTAGGCAAAAAGGCAACTGGGTGACTTTGAGCCAGTCATTCCACCTCCATTCTGGGCAAAAGCAATCAATTTCTAAAAATCTTACCAAGAAAACTGCAGGGACTTGTCCAGGCAGTCACCAGAAGTTAGCACTAACTTAAAGAGACAATCATCATGATAATGAATCTGGTGTCACTCCCCAAGCAAATATATTGCAGAAATGTTGCTACTTCTGGCTCTTACATTAGAAACATTATGACTTTCAGTGTAATATGTGAGACTTGGAAAGATATATTATTGGGCATGTGGACTGGTGGATTTTGAAATAATTTTCAGACTGTTTGCCCCATATTTTGAATTCAGCATGGAAAACTGCTTTTAAAACTGGGCCTGCCACATCAGTGGAAGTATATCAAGAACTCAATTTATCGGGAGAAGAGCATCCTGAGCATAAAATGTATATATCCAGATTCACATTGCTTCAATGATCCTTTTCAACCCATCTGCTTTGAAATGAATGAGGATTATTTATTAGAAGGACCTACAGTACCTTGGCCTGGAAAACTGTTGCTTTGCAATTGTCTCATTACCATCAAATAGCATGATGATTCAGATGGGTAAAAATGATCCCAGAAGAAAGAAAAGATTCTCATTCATTTAGACAGACTGAATATCAATTAACTGATTGACAGGTTTCCAAATACGATAATCATGCAGTCAGAAATTCAAGTTATAGAGAGACTTATGGGCCATGATTCCCCTGGGAGTGAATGAAGTCAGGAAAGAAAATAAAGAAATAAGTCCTGGGATCATTTCAGGAAGCTGCAACTATTCGTTTATAATGTGGTACACCTTCTCAGATATTGGTTATGAAGTATGGTTCATGAATATCAGGGAAACTGAATTAATTTGTTGCAGATGTGTTAGATTTGGTGGCAAATTAGCTTAATTTCATTGCTCAAATGGTGGAATTAGGATAGATTGATTTCAAGTGTCAAAAAATGACAGATTTCTCTATTCTTCTCCCCAAAGTAAGGAAAGACCCCCAATCTTCCAATAGAGTTCAAAATTTAGGGGCTCACATTCCTGCTTCATCAGTTCACTCTCAAGACTTCTACCAATTGCCATGTTGCCTTAGCACATCCTTGAGTGTGGAGTGTAGAAAAACAGCCAGCCTTTGGACTGTGCAGTGACTGGATTTTTGTCTACACCAAATCTTGTACTGAGCTATAGCCAATGAAAAGCTATTCATCTCACCTCTCATAATAGGCCAGAGATAGAAAACTATGGCTTTGCCTATGTTGGTAAACTCCAGCATTTTTAATCATTGGTCTGCTGGCCAGAGCTGCTGGGAATTGAAGTCAGAGGGCCACAGGTCATGTATATCTGCAATAAAGAGAATACAATTTCCAAAGAATGATGATTCCTAATTTAAAATACAAAGGAAGAAAAATATTGACCTTAGTAAAAATCTTAGTTTTCCAATATAACATGGTTACACTTGGCTGATTTACCCACTAAAATCAGAGTTTTTAAGGCTGCAGTCATATACTTACCTGTTCAAAATAATTCCACTGAATATGATGAAACTTACTTCTGAGGAGAAGTAATATATATTAGAGAGAGAGAGAGAAAGATTACATTGTAAAGTATTAACTTTGAATTACGCCAAACATTTGTACTGACATTTTGCTTGGTCTTGGAAACATGACACATTTTAATCCTTCACTGTGCCAATCCTACAAGCTTTATTGGAAACAATTTTGTTGTTGTTGTTGTTGACCTTTGAAATTTTGGTTTGAAAGGTGACTAGCTTTTTGGTAAACAAGTGCTTAAGAACTAATCCCTGACAAAACTCTAATTTAAGGCCTCTTATTTATGAGTTACTGTCACAGTAAATGCCTTATTCTTAAATAGAGGAAATGTATGTACATAGAATATCAAAGGTTAATTTATTCTTCCTTTCTTAATGTATTCATATGTAACCACTCCTACCTCTAACCCCGCCTTATTGATATAAAAGGGCATACATGCTTGTTACAATATTTTGAGGATCAGACTCAATGATGAATTCAGAAGTAATCTCTTCAGTTAAAGAAGAGTTTATTCATAATAGGCATTCTACTTATTCTTGTCAGATTTACAGTGAGAAGCAAGCATGAGGTAAAAGCACTCTCTATTTATATCAAAGGGGAGGAGTCAAGAAAGGGGGGTGATTACACATGAATACATTAAAGGAGGATGAATAAATTAACCCTTTATATCCTGTACATATATACATATCTCTTGTTATAGAATAAGGCATTTACTTATGACAAATCCCCCTCTAAATGCCGATTCGACATATAACAATGATTGCATTCGGATTCAGAATTATATAGTACTTGTAATTTTGATGTCAAGTATTTGTGTTGTTTAGAAGGTAAAGGTTTAGTTAATATATCAGTTATTTGTTCTGAGGTTTCGCAGTGGATTGCTTTAATGAATCCATCCTGAGATAATTGTCTCACGTGTTTAAATTTGATATCTATATGTCTGGACCTTTGACCAATGGCGTCAGATCTTGATATTTCTATAGCCGCCTTATTATCTTCATGTATGACAAATGGTAGTATTGGATTCTTCCAAATATCAGATAATAAATCATTAAACCACACTAAATTATTTGAGGCTTTAGATAAACAGACATATTCTGCCTCTGTTGTGGAAGTCGCTACTAAATCTTGCTTCCCAGTGTACCAGAATATTGGGCAATCATTTAAAAATAATACATAACCTGAGGTGCTCTTTTTACATTTGATGTCACCTGCCCAGTCTGCATCAGCGTAACTGGTGATAATAGGTTCTTTAATATTATTGGGTTCTAAGAGTAGGCAGAAATCTATGCTGTGTTTTAGATATCTTAGTATTCGTTTAACTGCTTCCCAATGATACATAAGTGGTTTACTTACATGTCTAGATAATAAATTAAGTGGCAGAGCTATATCAGGCCTGGTCCAATTAGATATATACAAGAGAGAACCAATAATTGATCTATATAATGTATTGTTCTCGAACTCAGGTGAAGATTCATCCATATTCCTTAGAAAATCAGTCTGCATAGGAGTATCGCAAGGTTTGGCATCTCTTAAATTGCATTTTTCCAGAAGTTCTATAATTTTATCTCTCTGGGATAATTTGAATCCCTTTCTTGTTTTATTGATTTGAACTCCAAGGTATTTGTTTACCCTTCCTAGCGACTTTAAAGAGAAATGTTCACTTAGCTTGGATACAAATAAGTCTTTCTTTTCTTTATGTTTGCCTATATACAAAATATCATCCACATAGATTAACACAAATTCTAATGATTCACCTTCCTTTCTAATAAAAAAGCAATTGTCTGCAGTTGTGGCTTTGAAATCCATATTTTTAAGCACGCTGACTAGACATTCATACCAATGCTTGCCGGATTGTTTTAATCCGTACAAGCTTTTGTTAAGTAACCAGGTCTCATTTCTATTTGTACATTGGCTATGAGGTGCCCTTACATATATCTCTTTGTCGAGCTTTGCATGTAAGTATGCAGTCTGCACATCATATTGAAAGACATCAAGACTGAGTATAGCAGCTATGACTAAAGCTGTCTTAACACTTTCGGTTCTTACAGTGGGAGAGTATGTGTCAGTGTAATCCTCAGGATATTTTTGAGCGTAACCTTGTGCGACTAATCTAGCTTTATATAATTTATTACCCTCTTCTAAATCTTTGATTTTGAATATCCATCTGGTGCCTATAATTGTCTTGTTCTTAGGGGCAGGGACTGGTGTAAATACACCTAATTCACGCAAGCTGTTCATTTCTTTTGTTATGGCTAATTCCCATTTTTCTCTTTCTTCCATGGGAAGTTTCAACACTTCCTCGTATGTGTTAGGTGTTGGTGTCTCGTCATTCACACACATTATATAATCCTTATACTTATTGGGTAATTGTTTTCTGTTACACCTGATTGTTCTTATTGGAATGCTCTCATTATCGTGTAGATACCTTGCTTCCTTTTTGGTTAATGAATCTGTTTTTATCCTGGTATGGTTACCTGTCCATGTTTTGTTTTTGTCATCATGTGTGTTATGTTCATGTTTCTCTCTTTCTATTCTGTCTTGTTGTTCAATATTTGGTTCTGTATTTTGGATTATCTCGTTAAGATGTATCTTAGACCAGTTGGCCTGTTCATGAAATACTGCTGTTCTTGAGACTATGAATTTGTTATTATTGTCAATGAATCTATATCCTTTTGTGCCTGTTTCGTATCCCATGAATCTGAGCCTTCTGGATACGTTATCTCCCTTACGTCTTAATTGTTTTGGTATGTGTACGTCTGCTGTAACTCCAAATATGTGCATGTGTGATATTTTTGGTTTCCTATTGTACATCACTTCGTATGGTGTTTTATTTAGGATGCTAGACCAGGTCCTATTTTGGGTATAGTTTGAATATAGTAATGCTTCTGACCAGAATTGTTTTCCTAAACCAGCATCTTCTAATGTACATCTAATCATGGTTTGCAGTGTCGAGTTCTTTCGTTCTACTGTACCATTCTGAAAAGCAGAAAATGGGCTAGTCGTGAAGTGTATCATTCCTTTGTCTTTTATCCATTGTGAGAATTCTTTTGACATGAATTCGGATCCACTATCTGTCATGATTTGTTTTATTTTGATATTGTGTTGTGTTTCTACACGTTTGTAAAATTCTTTGAATTTTTGGAAAGTTTCATCTTTGTGTTTTAAAGTATAAACAAATCCATAACGGCTATAGTCGTCTACAATAGTTAGGAAATATCTTTTTTTGTATGTGATGGATGGTGTTAATGGACCAACCAGATCCATATGTACCAGATCAAAAATTTGGTTAGAGGTCCTTGTTGCCCTCTTTGGTTTTGGGTTTGTTCTGAGTTTTGAGGATTTACATACTGAGCATTCCAAATAGTTTTTACAATCCTTTATTTTAACGCCATCAGCATGTTCAATCATTTTTTGTATTACAGGGAAACTTGCATGTCCCAATTTCCTATGCAACATGTGTGCACATTCATCATGAATTGGTTTGCCTATATTGGGTCTTTTGTTATTGTGTGTATCACTAGTGGGTGTGTCTTTGTGATTACAGTGTGTATTGGGTTCTTCATTGTCATTGTTGTTACTATGTTCACTGTCTATGTTGATGTCGTCATCAGTGTTTGTATTAATGTTATGCAACCATTTATCTTCTGTTACAAGGAAGGGTAGGCCCCCTTCGATAACTACAATATTCAATTTAGTCCCATCCTTTTCTAGTATTGCTTTTCTCCCAGAGAAGATTATATTTATGTTGAAATCTTGGCTTAATTTCACTGCACTAAGTATGTTATGTGATATTTCTGGTATAAACAATACCCCCTCTACTTTACCTAAACCAGGTATATTTACATCTCCTTTCCCTATGACTTGAACATTTTCTTGATTGGCTACTCTTATCATAAATTTATCATTTGTGAATGAAGACAGTATTTTCTTGTTATTTGTTGTATGATTAGTCGCCCCTGAATCTATGAGCCAAGTATTGTTTTTTGATTTTTGTGTGATGACATCGTTATGTTTATCTAATCCATTTAATGATCCTGATTTTCTGTCCCTTGAATTATCTCTATCCTTTCTGCATTCTCTGTAGTTTGGGGAGTCTCTATATCTGTATCTATCAATAGATGATTGCCTGTCTTGATATCTACCTCTATAATCACGGTTTTGTCTTTCCCTATGAAACATGGGGCAATCTCCCTTAGAGTGTTTTCTGGATCCACAATTGTAACATTCAATTGTTTTTTGGTGGTAATCGATGAACCCGATGATCAAGAAGTGAGCGAGACAGAAAACAATACGCTCAGATCAGAAATATTAAGACTGCTGAAGTGCCAAAAAGATGACAAAAATCTCATCGCGAACCTCCAGGACATTATAAAAGATAGCGGAGCAGCGAGAGAAAAACACATCAACACACCGGAACCTAAAGAACACAAAATGGTGAGCAAATTACCTACAGATGAAAACATAACTGAGAGAAAGACTAACGGTCCTGCGCAAAAATTTGAATGGTAGCCATCTTGGTTTAGCCAGCCCACCAAAATGGCTGGCTCAGAACCAATCAAAGGACAGAGTTCAAAATGGCTGGCGCGAAAGACTTTACCCAGCATAAAGAATAAAAAAGAAAAATCCTATTTTTCAGAAGAATCTGATACAGACACCGAAGAAACGTCAACTGAACTACAAATCGAAACAGCTATGAAAACACTCTTTGCAGCCTTCGGCCCAAATCTAAAAATCACAAAGAAATCAGCGAAAGTACCAAAGACTGTAAATCAAATAACAAAGAAAGAACAAACTACACAATTCAAGGACACAGAAGCAAGCGGACAAGCGTCCCTACTTCCATCCACTCCAGCCCAAATGGCGAGAGCGCTAACGCCCGAACCCAGGGGACCTTGCAAGTACTCGCCCACACCGCAAACGATCCCGGGAATTAGCCATGGCCAAAGAAATGGACAGTTTGCGAGAACTAAACGTATTCACCCCAACACCAGCCCCAAAAGACAAAACAATTATTGGCACTAGGTGGATATTTAAAATTAAAAATCTGGAAGAAGGTAACACATTATATAAAGCAAGACTAGTTGCACAGGGCTATGCTCAAAAGTATCCTGAGGATTATACCGACACATATTCCCCCACTGTAAGAACTGAAAGTGTCAAGACAGCTTTAGTAATATTATCAGCCCTTAATCTTGAAGTCTTTCAATATGATATACAAACTGCATACTTACATGCAAAACTTGATAAAGAAATATATGTAAGAGCTCCTCATAGCCAAAACACAAATAGGAATGAAACTTGGTTACTGAACAAAAGTTTGTATGGATTAAAGCAATCCGGCAAACGCTGGTATGAATGTTTGGTCAACGTTCTCAAAGCTATGAACTTCAATGCCACAACTGCAGATAATTGTTTCTTTGTTAGAAGGGATGGTGATTCAATAGAATTTGTGTTAATTTATGTGGATGACATTTTGTATATTGGCAAACATAGAGAAAAAAGGGATACATTTGTAACAAAATTAAATGAACGTTTTTCTTTAAAATCATTAGGGAAAGTAAATAAATATCTTGGAGTTCAAATTAGTAAGACTAAAAAAGGATTTAGATTGTCTCAGAAAGATAACATTATAGAACTCTTGAACAAATGTAATATGAGTGATGCAAAGCCTTGTGATACTCCAATGCAAGCTGACTTTTTAAGAAACATGAATGAATCATCTCCTGAGTTTACTGATAATACACTTTACAGATCAGTTATTGGTTCCCTTTTGTATATCTCTAATTGGACCAGACCCGATAGTGCTCTACCCCTTAATTTATTATCCAGATATGTCAGTAAACCTTTAATGTATCATTGGGAAGCCATTAAACGAGTACTAAGGTATTTGAAACACAGCTTAGATTTCTGCCTACTATTAGAACCCAACGATGTTAAAGAGCCTATTCTCACTTGTTACGCTGATGCAGATTGGGCAGGTGACACTAAGTGCAGGAAAAGCACTTCCGGCTATGTATTCTTTCTTAACAACTGTCCAGTCTACTGTTATACTGGAAAGCAGGATCTTGTAGCTACATCAACGACTGAGGCAGAATATGTTTGTTTATCAAAAGCCTCCAATAATCTTATATGGTTCAATGATTTATTATCAGACGTTTGGAAGAGCCCTTCATTGCCATTTGTTATACATGAAGATAACAAAGCTGCGATAGAGAGATCTAGATCAGATGCTATTGGTCAGAGATCTAGACATATAGATATCAAATTCAAACATGTAAGACAATTATCTCAAGATGGATTCATTAAAGCTATTCATTGCGAAACCACAGAACAAATAGCTGATATATTGACTAACCTTTGCAATCTAAACAACATAAATATTTAACTTCAAAATTACAAGTTTTATATCTGAATCTGAATGTAATTACTGTTGTATGTCGAATCGGCATTTAGAGGGGGATTTGTCACAGGTAAATGCCTTATTCTTAAATAGAGGAAATGTATGTACATAGAATATCAAGGGTTAATTTATTCTTCCTTTCTTAATGTATTCATATATAACCACTCCTACCTCTAACCCCGCCTTATTGATATAAAAGGGCATACATGCTCCTCCTCCTTGCTTCTATCTGCAATCATCCAGAGAATATAGAATGCCTACTGTAAATAAATAATACTTTGTTTGAATACTACTTTTCTGAATCCTTTATTGAGTCCGATCCTCGAATTATTGCAACAGTTACAACCCTGTGGATTTTAGCATTTATTTGTCCTTGAAACATAGTCTTGTCTCCTTTTAAAAAGAATAATTATTAGGGAGGAGTGGGTGGGCAGTATAAAGATATGTAGCATATTTCCAGTTTTCATTTATCCTTTGAAATCCCCTTGAAAAGAATAGGAAATAATGAGAAAGGATAAAGAAGCTTTACATTTAATCTGCTTAAATATGTCCAGTATGATCTTCACGATAGATAGGTTAATATGCAGCTACCTTAAATCATAATTTCAAAACTATGAGAAAGTAATAATAAGAATAATAAAAAATATGTAAAACCCAATTTCTGTCATGGCTGATCTCTGATTTTAGAAATTATGATGACATAAGTTTTCTGATGTAGTTGAGATTCCACAGAGATGCCAAAAATAAACAATTGCACCTAGCATAAATTGGGAAGAGCTTTATCTGCAACTTTCAAAGCTACAGCAAATTCAAAACGACTAGGATTGTCCAATAGGATATCCTTCAAATATGTTAGACTAGCTCTCAAATACTTGTCATGTAGTTATGTTGTCTGGCTGATGGAGTAAATAGAGCTTATGGGATTTGCCATCCATTCCATCTGAGTCTCAGGTTAGGAAAGCCAATCCAGGTAGGTTCTCGATTTACAACAGTTTATTTAGTGACTGTTCAAAGTTACAATGACACTGAAAAAAGTCACTTAAATCTGATTTTCACACTTATAACCATAGCATCTTCCCCAAAATCATGTGATCAAAACTCAGAAGCTTGGCAACTGGTTCACATTTATGACGATTGTTGTGATGCAGAAACTTTACTGAAACTTATAAAATGCCATTTCCTCCCTTTAGTTCTAAGAACATTCGGTGTAAGTTAACACAATAAAATAGTAAAGAAGAAAATTGCTCATATATATTAAACATCAACAATAAATAAAAGGAGAGGAGAGGAAATGTTGGGTACAAGGACATGATATTCAATACATATTATACAAATAGTGATGCCTTTTATTTCCCATGTAGGTAGTATAAAAAAAACTTCATCAAGCCAACATGAAGTATTTGAATATTGTGATTATACATATGATTATTGCATAATGAAAAAGAGAATCTCAAGAGTTCTTGAATTCCTGCACTAAACCCTGGAGGCTTTTCATAGAGATCTGGATGTGCTAGAAAACTACAGCTAATTATTGTATGTGGTAATTTCTTTTAGGCTGTATTTTAAATTTATGAAATCTTCCATACATGAAAATAGTATCATAGTTATCTAAATAATGGGAAATTAGTCTAATACTCAAAAATGTGAGTCAATAATTTATCACATTATTTTTTAAAAAAATTGCTATTGCTACTTTATTGTTAGAACTAGCCTCTTGTTTCAGGGTCTCTTAAAAGGAGTGAAAATCATTCATAGGTAGAATTGTGTGTCCATCAACTGTCATTCCAATGTGGAGAAAAAATACTTTGAAAATGCAACCATGACTTTTCTTCATGCATAGAAGGCTTGGTCAGGGTTCTACTGAGGATTGTAGTAGACCAGAAACTCCCTACAGTGTTGTCCTCCTCTGGGGTGCAATAAGTGTGTGACTTATTTATCTGCTTTACATAATATTGTGCACAACGGATAATATAGTCTCTTTATTGTTGCTTTTAAGTAACTTTCACAGAAATCAGATGGAGATTAGAATCCATAACATTATGCTTGTGTGAAATATCGCTTTGGGCACATTATGTTCACATAATTTTTCTTCTCTTCTTTCTCAGAAGTTCACCGTATGAGTCTTTGGCTATTCATGGTAATGTTTTCAAGTGAAACTTTCATCTGTGAATCGATTGTCCTAAGACAAACAACACAGAAATAACTGTGTTTCAAAACAATATGTTTTTCAATTTTTAACTTAACGTCTGGTCTCATTTTTATCCTTTTCAACAGATCATTTATTACTATTACAACAAATTATTTTTTATTACAAATTATTTATTAGAAAAAGATTTCACCCCTTTTCAGATGCATAAAGTCAGTCTTGAGGCAGTACGTAAATAGTAGAGACAACCTGAAAGGTCTAGTCAGAAAACAGGTGTGAGATATGCAAAACAATAATGATCAGCAGATATCAGATTTAATGCACCATCTGCTAAGCCATCATCAGGATAAAACGAATAGATGCTAAAATAAGCCTCAGAAGTAAGTTTCATAACCTGAAAGACTCAGCACACTGGTTGCAAAAAGCATCACATTATCAGAGACTAGAGGCAAGGGAGATGGGGTGGGATTGGGTGAAATAAGTGCCATACAGCAAATGTGCGTAAGCAACATAACACCAGGAGTTAAGTAAACACAATATGTATCATAGAAAATGGTTGATGATGAGAACTATAACTATCAAATAATCTCCTGAAATTATCAAAATAAAACATTAAAATTGTAATTAAGAATTTACTGATGTGAAAATGTTGAAAAGAAGAAAATTGTAAAAATTTCTTTTTGTTGTTGTTGTTTTTTAAAAAAACCTGTTTAATAAAAAATATTTTTTTAAAAAAAGAATTTCAGGATGTAAAACATCAGATCAAGATGTTGCTGAACTTTACTTTCTGGCAGTTTTAGCCAACCTGGTAAAAGGATTGGAATGATAGTACTTGCAATCCAGTTGGAAGTAGAAGGATACCGATTGAGGTTTCCAGATGTAAAGAAAAAGAAAGGTTTATAATATTTTGGACTACATTTCCTACAGCTAAATCAAATCAGGTTGCATGCAGTGGTTAGGGAAAGCTGATAAGGTCTATTTAGTGTTTAGAGATAAAGTAAATCATCTAGGTGCCAATTCCTTGGGTAAGAAGGTAGTCAGAATGCATTGCAAATGGGTCTGTTTAAATTGATGGTTTACTTTTGTAAACTCTTGATTTATGACCATTAAAACTGATGGAGATTAGATTGGATTGGATTGGATTGGATTGGATCCTTGATTTGAATTGGATCCAATTCAAATCAAGGGTGACCTCAAACCAGTCATTGCTGAGATTCATATATTATGGTAATCAATATTGTCATTTTGTAGGTTTTGATAGTATGATGGTTGATCACAGCCAAAGTTTGTTTATAAACATAGTTTATAGACTAGTGTTATTTATGAAATAGGAGAATATGGCTTATCCCCAAAACCATACTTCACAGTTTAACATAACAGGTAAGCCCAATTATTTCTTAACATACATTAGATATTTATTAGGGGACTTTACACATAACAAAGTACACATGGAATCATAGAAGACATACAAAAATAACAAAAGTACAGGAAAAATATGTGGAAGATCCACATGTGAGCAATGTATTTTCCAAGCTTTTCTTTGTTTTTTATTTTTAAATAATGATTTTTAAAATCTTTGCAAGAATATACTTCATTCTTACTCTGCAAGAATATATTTCAGCCATATCTGATTGATTTTTTATAGTCACTGCAAGGAATACTGGGTAACTGGTTCTAAAATCCAAGTGTTTTTATTCTTAAGAAGTTATCTTCTCTGTTAGTCAGGGACTGGAGTAGGCTGGATAATGTGGATATCATATTTCCTGATATTAGTATGCATAATATAGCAGAGCAAAAGTCATCAACTAAATCCTCCCTTAAGTTTACATGATATTGTCCACTTTAAATCCTTTCAAACACGCTAAAAGGATACCCTTCCCGTTTCCTGTTACAGTGTATCAGGTATGTTGGAAGCAGCTGAATAACTTGGATGTTTCTGTGGAATACAATTATTAGAAAATGAAATTATTTCATCCTGATTATTGAAGTATTGGGAGGAAAAGACCATGGATATATCTACAGTATATTAACCAGCCTGCCCTGAGTACAATTTAATCAGAAACATTTCCAACTGCTCATTCTGTTACTTCTTCAACTTATCCCACTGCAATTTCATTTATCATTTTAAACAATAGCCTACTTACAGCTACTTGAGAAAGTCGTTTTGATGGTAGCATTTGCATAACTTTCTGTGATGTTCAGTATGTCTTTCAAATGTTAGGGTGTTGTGCTTTTTTATTTTGATTTAATTTAGGGAATAGATAGAATCTTTAACTTTTATCTGGGAAAAGAAGTTGTTACAACTTCTCTAAGATAAGCAAATTCAACCCAATACTACTGAAGAACTTAAATGACCCAGATATATTCTGATATTTTTAGATGAATGTTTTCAGCTTTAAGTTCACTTTTATTTTTGCTCATGTCTCTGGTTCACTGAATTCATGTTCTGGTGAATCCAACTGAACTATGTATTTAGTTTTGATGTTGAAATGCTGTTATTAAATATTTGAATTGTGGAAACATTTGTGCTTTTCAGAGCCTATGTGCTGCCATTGTTTCTGCAATTAATATGAGAGCATGATTTTCCCTCCCTTTCCATTAGTTTATGCTCTTCTTCCATTTCATATGCGAGAGTCATTTCTAATGCTGCCATCAGCTCTGAAGATTTACAGATGACTGTGTAATGCTTTGCACTTTTACAACAAGACATAAATGGGAGAATTTTGACAAAAAGAAAGAGATTCATTATTGGAAAAAAAACTGCTACAAGGAGTTTCTTCTCATTCTGCATCTACTATAAATAAAATAAATAATAGAACAATACAATATACATTATATCCAAGGTTCTTTCATAATTCCTAATGGTTTTCCAAATAATAACATTGCTAGGAATCTATGTAACTTATTAGAAAATTGCATCAGAATCTTCTTAGTAACAAAGTTTTGAACAGTAGATAATGAAGGAGATAAGATACAGAGGAGAGAGAAAGAGGGAGAGAAGCCATTTTGAAACTTTGTATTGGGCAAATTGAACTCAATGCAGTTGCAGGCACCAGCCTGACTGCCAAAACTGCTTTACTCTGTATTTTATCAACAATTTAATTATAGTGATATATAACTGAATGTAAATCCAAGGTCAGTTTCTCGGTGAAACTGGTCAGTGACAAGAATAGCTAAATGACCCTGACAGAAATGGCTCAAAAGGTGTAAGTAACTATAATGGCATAGTAACACAGTATGTTGAAGGCTAACATTGTATATACTAAATCACTGTCTCCAATGATGAAAATAAGTGGATATATATTTAGTAGTCCTTCTGTCACTGGGTTAATAGAAGTGAATAGGGAATTTATTAAATAAGAGGCTATGCCATGGGTCAGGTTCTCTAGTAATTCCATTAGCTCCGAAACATGCACTTTATTTTACAGACAAATTAGTGGATATAGAAATCATATATGGATTCATTGACGTATCTCAGAACATTTAAATAATGATGCATAATTCTATGTAATTAGAGAGATTTTGTAGGATTGTAGAAAGCTAGTGAAATAAGACAGAAAATGTTGAAATACAGATTCAGTCATGTTCTGTTTCAGGAGTCTCCTCTCCTGTCCACTCGTCTCACCTTACCTCTCATCTCACCTCTCACCACACCTCATCTCTGCCCTTCTCTCTCTCCCTCCTCTCCTGTCTCATTCTCTCTCTTCTTCCTCCTCCTCTTTTCCTCCCCCTTTCCTCCCTTTCTCCTCTCCTCCCCCTCCCCCTCTCCTTTTTTCCTCCTGCACTGAAAAAAAAAAGTCAGTATCCCATGCTGCAGCTCTTGCAATTCCTTCTGTCATTGTAGTTTTACAATAAAGTAGAATTAGTTACACTGATTCCTATTTGGTTCACCCTGAAAGACCAACACAGATCTTGCAAATCTAAAAGCACAATTCTCTCCCCAACCTCATGACCCATACAGCCCAAGAAACTAGGAAGTGTCAGGTTTCGCTGCTATCTTAAATAAACTTCATTCTCAAACACAAGGTCTCTAATGAATCTTTTTTTTATTCAAGAATAGAAAGAGCAACATCCCTGAACTCTTTGTGCAGCCAAAACTGGCACCTCCTTCCAAACCCCTCCCTTTCTGTTCTTCAACCTCAATGTCTCATTGGCCATCGTGCAGATCCATCTCTTCGTCCCAAGCACTTTCTTTTCACAGGAATTTCTCCCTCCCTCTGTCACCCAGGTAACGCTATCTACTGAAAAGCAGGAAACTAGGTAAAAGTTCATGTCAGCATTAAAGCAAAGCTTCTCTCTCTCTCATTCATGTCAGCGCTGGAGGAGATAATAATTTGGAACGCTGACAGGAAGGGTATCTTCTGAGCCTCTTGCCCCATCCACTATCCATCTGGTGCACTATGCTGTCATTTATCTGATCATTCCCTTGGCAATGTCTCTTTGCCCAGACTCCAAGGTCTTTCCCCATTACATTACAGGTCCAAAGCAATGTTCAACAGGTTATTCTCCACTGGGATATTTTCCCTCTAGATGGGACCATCCTGCTTTTACAATTCTGCACACAGCCTTTATCAAAAGTAAGGCAAAGTGGAAACAAATGTGCTTCTCTACCCCACTCCCAACCCTGTACAAGGATCACTTTACATCTACCTTTTAGATTGGTAATTTGCTAATCTGTGTTCAAGAGCATAGTAGCCCTTATAAATGCTCTATGAAACAGCCTGGGGAAAATGACTACTTTTGCAGTTGAGACTTTAATGCAATAATATCCACAAGGAATAATGAGTAAATAGCAGAAGCTCTGTTCTGCATAGTGCATTAGAAGACATAATGTTTCTTAAGTACTATAAGAAGGCTGAGAAGAGGTCCCAGACAAGATACATCTTTTATTGGGTTAAGCGAAGGAAGCTCATGCCATACAAAAAGGAAAGCTTTAGCTTTGAGTTTTTAAACATGTAAGACATGAAAGATTTACATCCAGTATTAAATGATTAACTGATATATATATACCACAAGAATTTGAAAAAAAAAAGAATATGTGAATATGCATTATTTTAGTTATTATATTTACTTGTGATTTTATCTAAAATTTTGAATACCACATGTGGTATATGGGCCTAAGATATTCCATGCTAAATAATTCTACATTCTTTCTGCTGCTAATTTGCCTGCTTGGTTCAGTCACTCAGGCATATTGCTTGTTTATTTTTCTACAGTATTTGATTTTACTGTTTATTTTTCTATGTATCCATTCTCTGAGAGATTGAAAGCAGTACAGACACAGCCGCTATTGGCTCAACTTATCAGTAGTCTTGTGTCTCTCTCAAATTCAATATCATATGATTTTAAAATTTGAAAAACTTTGTGCAATCAAGAAGTTGCACTAAGAAGGGGCATTAAAACATTCAAAAAAGGCAGACAAGCCAATAAAAAGAACAAGTTCTATGTCCGCCCTTAAGATTGTGTGATTTGCATTTTTGGTGAATAAAATAATAATTAGAATAGTGTTTCTGTTTGCCTCCCTTCTATTCCATTAATTAAAAAACAACAACCAAAATATTTATATATAGATTTTGTATCAATCAGGAATAGCAGCAATTTTGTCTTTATCATCCAAAGTGCATGCATGATATAAGAATAATAATTCTTAGCATCATGGTACTGGTCAAGAAACATATTCCAGAGAAACTTCTGAAACTTAAGTGATTAATATGTTTTTTACTCTCCAACCTGGTTTAATCCTATGTTTAAATATTCATCATTAAATTTCTTTATTGAAGTTTTCTTTTTGGCTTGATTGCATGAAATTACAGTTCCACTTAGCACAGCACATGGGGTCTTACAAACTATAATTGTGTTGAGACCTGTTTACTATTATCAGGTATTTTGTTATTGTTGTTGTTGTTGTTCATATTTCCATTTGAACCAGTATTGTGCTGAACCATTTTTCAAAGCCTGATCCCTTTTCATGAACCAACTGAATGATAATGAATATTGGGAAGAACAGATTTCCCAAGATGGCGAATGAGTTCTGGCATGAACCCTAACTGGAAGTAAATGCAGGGAAATTATGGCAGACCATCTATTGCAGGGCTGTTAAACTCCTGGCCCATGAGTCAGATGTGTCATGTGCTGGCCATGCCCACCCCTAGTTTAGTGAAGGGGGGGAAGTCCCGATACGTCATGTGATGCTGCCGTGATGATTTGAGTATGACACCCCTGATCTAGTGGGCCTCCATATCACATTGGTATTTCACAGTCCACAATCTGAGAAGTACTGCTTTCAACATTTCAAAATACTGGAGTATTTTCTGTTCAGAATAGAGAAATGCCTTTGGTTCAGCTATGCATGCCTGTTAACCTCTTACTCCCTAATGCATTTGGAAATCAATAAACCAGTGCATAGTCAAGACTTCTAATGGAAAATGAAATCTGCTAAGGGCTTCAAATCTTCTCAACAGCAGAAGCTTTCTTCAGTGATTAGATATATACACGCACCGCATGTGAAGACCAAGAATACAGCAAGCAAAAAAAAAAAAAAAAAAAAAACAATCAGATTAAGGGACAAGGAAATTGAAGAATAGAATTACTTTAAAGGTAGCATAAGTATGTTCCAGTAATGGGTTCCCTCACCTTTGCAAGAACTTGAAAGTGGCTGAAATAGGTTCTTATTTGGAATAAATGCTGTCTACATTTTAATCTCATTTAGGAGATCACATCAATCTAAAGTCAAGAGCAACACAAGTGTAGGTCAGCTGCATTAAATCATCCTGAAAGCACTTGTTGGAATATCATGGTTACGCTGCTGCTATGTTATATTGCTGCTGTTATATATAATCTTATACAGGGATAAAAAAAAAAAGCCAGTATAGTGATCAGAACAGTATATATTACACTGTTTCTTAAATCTTCACATACAAAATAATGGGATGGGAAGTCTGTGACTGACTCACAAAATAATAAAAAAAAAAGTGCTATTTGACATTGCAGTTGGACTCACTTCTTTTTATAATAATAAAAAAAATCAGCAGATTGTTAGAATCAGTTGGGAGATTGCCTTAATGTTGTGCAAAATTTTGGGGATCTGAGTATATATCAGTTCTATATATAAAAAAAAAAGCATGTAAACAGTCACATGTAAATCCATATCAGCCAAACGTGGGGAAAAAATCAACAGAAATATTTGTAGTGCTCGCACATAGACCGAATATATCTTTTTCTCAATATTGATTTATATATTGCCTTTGTCTACTCTGCACTTTTTAAAAAATATATATATATATAATTTCCTTTCTGTATATTTAGGTTAAACAACATCTAACACTAAAATTCACATCTATACAAAAAAGAATGCAAATGTACACACATTTCCTAAATATAAATTAATCTGAATGAATTTTTGTAGCCATAGCTTAGTTTAGGGCTATAATCAAACAACCAGCATATAGAGTATTGAGATGTTTTGGGCAACCTGACTTGGATAGATGATGAAATTTCATGGTAAAACTTATCTGTGATACATTTATTTTACATCCTTGCCAAGTTTATAGGGAACTGTTTTGTTTTGTTGTTTTATTTTGTTGCAGACCTTTTCTTTTTGGTCTGGAGATTAACATTAAAAAAATGGCTTTCAGATCTGAAGCAGTACTTTTCACTATACTGTTTTAGGACTCTACCTTCTTCTATTGTTGTAGGTGAAGATTACTAAATTGTCTTTATTTGAACAACTGGTTCATTTACCAAGCATAAGGTAAGATTTTTAACATCAACTGCAAGAGTTCTTGGACATGTTCTAAAAGTATGGAGTCTTTACAAGTTAAGCATGTGTAAAGGGGAAAAAATAAAAATGAAAAATAGGCATTGAGGCCATTTAATAAATTTAATAATTATTAAAGCAACTTCAGTTTTTTTTTCTGAAGAACCTCTTCAGCCTGCTATCCCTCGATTCCAGTTTCCCTCCACAGTATGGGAATTTCCTTCTTTTCATCTTGGTTTTAACAAAGGACTTTTGTTAAACTTTCTGACTAACTCTCTAATCAATTTATTACTTCATCTTTGCAGTAAGATACAATTTGATCTAGCAAGCTTCTCAGTATTAAGAGGTTGGGGAATTGGGGTGGCCAGTTTGACTAGACAACAACTTAGTCATAACTTTAAAGTTATTTTGTAGTGACTATAGTTCTTTCACATATTGCCCCCCAGAAATCATTAAGTTGCTTATTGTTCTATGAAAACATATGCTTCCCATATGAATCATAACTGGTTACCAACAAGAATTTATAATTCAATCAAGCCATTTCTGGCTTTATAGTCCCACTTGGGAGAAATGTTTTATAAGGAGTTCTGCCATAAAAAGTACAAGGCTACTTCAAATTTATGACCCTTTCACTTTAAAATTCATTTCCTTGCCAGATAAAAGCCACATATTATTATATTATATTATATTATATTATATTATATTATATTATATTATATTATTATATTATATTATATTATATTATATTATATTATATTATATTATATTATATTATATTATATTATATTATATTATATTATATTATATTACTATATTATATTATATTACTATATTATTAATTATAATATTGTACTGGTCTGTTTGTTCCTCTTCAATTTACTCCTGTCTCCTTTACAATCTCTATGTTTTATTTTTGTTATAAATCCCCCAAAAGATTTTAAATCACGCTGGGATGCATGATGCATTGCAGTGATCTAATGTCTCTAAACCCATATGAGGGAAAAAAAAGAGAAACAGGCTTTGAATTATGGGAACTGTAGTTCTGGAGAGAATTATATTGGAGAAGGTGATTGAAAAGTATTTACATATTTATGATTCTCACAAATATATTCTTTTCTGTTTTCCATATTAATCTGTGATTTAATTTTTAATAGGATGAAAATTTGTATTTGAAAATGTATTTAATTATGAACATTTGAGGATATGGATCTCCTGTTGTAGCCTTGGGAATATTTATGAAACTTTTGCAAATGTCAGCAACTCTACCTTGCAAACCATAAAGTCATGAAATAAAGTATGTTTATGAAATGCAACCTTTAAGAAGGACAGTATTATTTATTTACTTTATTCCAAATTATTTAAGCTTATGACCAACATACAATTCTGGTTTATCTTAATAATCAAAAAACAAATGTAATTAACATTTGTTAATATGAGACCTAAGCTCCCTTAACAAGCAGGAGGCAGGAATTACTGGCAAAACCTCTTTTATTTACATGACTGTGAATTACGTTCATTCATAGTCAGCAAGGTTTGTCCAAACAGTTTTTCAAAGGAATATTTCTCAACATACCTTATCTTGTTTGGCAAGCTGCCACTTGAATTGTTTCCAACCGCAGTACAAAGCAAAATTTGGAACAGAGTATCTCAGAGTCATGGAATGAACAATTTGTTTCCTGCAAAAAGCCCACTCCCTGTTTGCTCCTCTTTTATTTCCTATGGGATGGGTTCCTATGGGATTTACTTCCTATGGGGTTATCTCCAAGGTGTGGCCTTACTCCTGAGTTGATCCTGCTTTCTTAATTGCTCTTGTCTTCTGGCAGCTCTGTGCACGCGCACACTGGGAACGGGCTCCAGTTGTTCCTCTGCCTCACTGCTGTCTAACTCCCTCTCTGCCTCTGATGCAGAGCCCTTGTCTGAACTTTCCCCAGCCCCCAGGACTGGCCCAAGTTCCTCCCCAACCTCCTCACTGTCCGACTCTGCTGCCAGCTCTGCGGGCCACAACAATATAGTAAGATCTTTCAGAAATGCTTAATATTTTTTTTTTTTTTTGTTATTCGTTTCTAAAAATCTGGATCTGGATCTGAACATTGGAAAGAAACTTTCCATTATCATATAAACTGACTTTCCAAGATTTGAAGGGTTTTGGGGTTTTTTGAGACCCAGATATAAAGCACTCAAGATACTTAGTTCATCATTTCAATATCAGAACCTATCCCATCAATTTAGATTTTTTTTTAAGATTACATCTAATCTTTAGGTAGCAGAGGATATATGCTGTGTATGCAGAGGTTTGAGAAAGGAATAAAACATCATGTCAAAATGACCTAGCAGTATGGAAAATATCCTTTCTGAGTTGTATGCTACAGACAAACCCTCACCCAGCAGATGGCTTAAAAGGAAAGAGATTGTTAATAGGTCTCAAGATACTACATAGCAATTAAAATGAGTGACCAAGGTTAAACAGCCATTGTTAAATCGCTTTGACATTGTTTATGTGAAGACGTGAAGAAGTCCTTCTTTAAGTAATAAATCTTTAGGGAGAACACAAAAAGGTGAAAAAGTTGCCAGGTATGGCACAATAAATGAAGTTTGCTTTCACCAGTAGAGGACAAACCAAGAAACAGTAACCAAAAAGTGAAGTTCACTATCTGCCTATCTATCTCTCCCTCCTTCTATTATATCCATCCATCCATTTTTCCTATGTACACATTCAATTTATCAACTGCCTTAGCACACTCAGGCAATAGATCCAAGCTTGTGACAAAGCAAAGGAGTACTGGGGTAAGATCAGTGGTGGAATACAATTTTTTTTACTACCGGTTCTGTGGGCGTGTCTTGGTGGGCATGGTGTGGTTTTGTGGGCATGGCTTGATGGGCGTGGCAGGGGAAGGATACTGCAAAATCTCCATTTTCACCCTACTCCAGGGGAAGGATACTGCAAAATCCCCATTCCCTCCCACTCCTGGGGGAAGGATGCAAAATCTCCATTTCTATCCCACTCTGGAACCAGCCAGAGGTGGTATTTGCTGGTTCTCCAAACTTCTCAAAATTTCTTCTACCAGTTCTCCAGGACCTGTTAGAACTTGCTGAATAGCACCCCTGGGTAAGATTCATATTTTAATACTGAAGGTTCTACAAATTAAACCAGAGACTTCTCTTCTAGGTTTAATGGACAAAGTTCTTGAAAAAACTTTGCTGCACTGAAAAGCTTCAGAAGCTAATACTTTTTTCTTTTTTCCCCTTCATCCTCTTTATCATCATCCTTTTCTCCTTTCCCCCTTTTCTACTATTTTCATTTGTATGTTATCCTCTAATAAGCTTAATAAAATGATTAAATTTTATTAAATTTAGCTTAATAAAATTATTAAAAAGTAATATAAAAAGAAAACAGAGGAATTCATAATGAAAGAGGTAAGGCAAGATGAGACAGAATGACAAAAGGAGCATCACATCATCATATTGAAAGTTCCACTCTTTTTGTACGTGTATTATGACTTCACACAAACACAAAAGGGGTAGAAATTGTACTGAGATAGTACAAGGTTGATTTTGTCATTTTGATGGAAGCAGGAATGGGATCTCATTCTCTGATTTATTTATTGATTGATTGGTTATTTGTCATCAGCTCAGAATCAATTCTTAGTGACCAATAGTCTTGCTCCATGATGATCTATCTCTAAGTTGATCCTTCAGATCCAGTGGTACACTCATCATTACTATAACTAAGTCTTCAGCCTTGGTGCTCATTATCTTTTTTTTCTCCTTCCTTCCACCTTGCCCAATATTAGACCTTCTCCAGAGAGCTATATATATTAAGGTATTTGCATAATGTGTCTGAAGTAGAATATTTTGAGTCTGATCATTAATGTCTTGAGTGAGAATTCGGGGTTGATTTATTTAATGATCTAGTTGGCTGTCCATGGAATTCTTGGGATTCTTCTCTAATACCAAAATTCAAAAACACGAACACTCTTTATATTCTGCTTCTTCAATGTCCAATTTTCACTTTAAATTTGTGACAGAGATACTCAATGGAATGGTAGCAAGGAGTACCATTGCCTGCATGATTCTTATCTTTTTAGGTATGGACATTTTGAAGGATCTCAATATATTTTCCAAGGTTTCATGGTTCTCTACCAAGTGTTTTTCTTGATTGCTTGTTCTTTTACTGTTATTACTAGATCCTTAATGGCACATAAACTATCAAGGCAAGAGTTTGCATGGGCATGAATGACTGACCTCAACTTTTCTTTTCAAGATAAGGTTACAACTGTGTAAAAACTCTCCTGGCCAGGGCCTTACCTGATCTTTTAGTTGGTGTCATATGTTCAGAAGAACAGGCTGACAGTCAGCCTGTTTTTTCATAATCCCACTGGAAGTCAACAGTGATACAAGACAGCAATCAATAAGCTTCAACAGCCACTTCATTTCACCTGAGCATTCCCACTCCCAACTGTGTCTAGATCCTTTCAGACTTTTTTCATTAATGCAAATGCAACATTAGATCTGAAGTGAGGATATATTTCATCCCAAATTATAGATGACATATCCCAATAGTTTCATATAAATGTTAAGTGGGAAAAAAATTAAGTGATCAACTTCTGGAGGTAAGTCATTCTACTGTAGGATTTTATATAGATTGATAGATTGATAAAGATAGATAGATGATAGATAGATAGATAGATAGATAGATAGATAGATAGATAGGTGCAGACTCAGATATTATAGTAACCAAGTGATATATAAGATTCTTCAGAAAATCTAAAAATAAATAATAACATAAAATAAATAATGCTTATTAATGCTTGTTTCTTTTTATCATAAATAAAAGATAGGTAGGTAGGTAGGTAGGTAGGTAGGTAGATAGATAGATAGATAGATAGATAGATAGATAGATAGATAGATACATGCATACATACGCAGGCAGGCAGGCAGGCAGGCAGATGGGCCTTCAGCACAATTGCATGCAACCCATTTGTTTATGTTCATCTTTATTATTTTATTATTTTTATTTATTTATTATATTTCTATACCGCCTTTCTCCCGTAGGACTCAAGACGGTGTACAGTCAAGAAAAATATAGACACACAAACATCATAAAATTGCTAATTAAAATTATTACTTAGTTTGGTCCATTAAATAAAACCCAGAATTAGATAACATTTAAAAAATCATTCACATGTTCGTATGTTTAGCCCCGCCTGTTGGAACATCAGGGTCTTGAGGGCATGGCGGAAAGCACGGAGATCAGGGATATTCCGTATCTCCGGGGGCAGTTTATTCCAAAGGGTTGGAGCCCCCACAGAGAAGGCCCTCCCCCTGGGAGTCGCCAGTCAACATAATTTGACTGACGGTACCCTGAGTAGTCCCTCCCTGTGAGAACGAACTGGTCGGTGGGAGGCTATTGGTGGCAAAAGACGGTCTCGTAGGTACCCAGGTCCTAAGCCATGGAGCGCTGTAAAGGTGATAACTAACATAATAATCTTTGACATCAGAAAATCTGATCCTAGAAAGACAAAAAGGTTTTGGGGGAAGAGTTGTGTGCAATGAAAAGATCACTGTGATGTAGTAAAGATCTAGTCCAAACCTATCTTTTGCCTTATGTTTATTTAGGCTAATCCAAAGAAATTCCTGCCCACTCTGAGCAGCTGAAGCGTTTGGTTTGGTTTGGTTTGGTTTGGTTTGGTTTGGTTTGGTTTGGTTTGGTTTGGTTTGGTTCCCTAGAAATGATAGTTGCAGCCATCCAATTATCTCACATCCTGGATCTGACTAGCTATTGCAGAGTATTTGCTCAGGCACCACTAAATGTTTTCCCTTCTTCTCTCCTGGAAGGCAGATTTAATAAAACTCCTTATGAGGAGCACCTGCCCAAATGGAGAAAGGTTGGCTGGAAAAGTCAAGCATAGCCTCCTAACAATGCAAACATAATTGGGATAATCTACACCATGAATTTACAATGTCCCTGTTAATAAATTTCCTAGGCCATCCAGATTACTTATCCCGTAAGTAACAGACAGTCAGCTAGAAAAGTGGTTCTCATCACTTTCCTTCACCATGGACTTTCTTTAAAGGCCTCCAAGACTTAACTCAAGATGTAAATCATAAAATTTTTCAACCCTTTGCAAATACCTTGTGATCACATTGTGGACCCCCAAGTTGAGAACCACTGAGTTAAGAACCTCTACAGCAAATGGTGTGCAGTAGTAAGTAAAAAGCAGTGAAAATTATAATCTTTGCAGCAAATAATCTCTTCCTTTTTCATGTTAGTATCTGCCTTAAAATGGGCAGATTATTGCCTGGTTCTTTTAGTGGGATAAAATATTTTAAACTGTTGGTCTTTGAAGACTTAATTTCTGGCTTAAAAAAAAAAGCAAGCAAGAGGACAGTGAATGCTGCTTCTTCTAACAATCTTTGAAGAGCAGGGAGTATTGTGATTAGGGTAGGAAATTGCCCTATTCAGTCTTGTCCCCAGATCATCCCATCACAACTGTCAACTTTAAATAGCACATCAGGAGACAATTCTATATAATAGCAGGAGACCAACCTTTAGCCATATTTCTTAAGTTAATTTACAGTTGTCCGAATGAGTTCACTGTAAATTGCATTTTTTTTTACCTTGCTGCCATTTTCTTTCTCGCCTTCCCTTTGAATTCTTCATCAACACAGGCAACATATATTTATGAGGTAGAAGTTGCTCAAAGAAATGTGCAGGCAGATGACACGATGCTTATTTCTTTGCTTTCAGCAGTCCCCTCCTCACAGCTGCTCTGTGACCCATGAAGCTTCTCCATTTGAACAAGAATGAAGAAGGGGGAAAAAAGCTTGAGGGTTGCTCCCAATGCATATTCATTTTCCTTTCATGCCTTTTACTTAGTCTAATTTCTGAAGACAGTTTAACAACTATGTCACTTACAATCATTATACTAGAAATATCTGTTTTCTTTAGTCAAATAATTTTTCCCTCTGTTGGATAGTTAAAAAAAATAATAATAGTATTTTCTTATACACAGGGACACTTTGTCAATGTAAATCACCTTAACAGCTAAACATAAAAACATTTAAACCATTGCAGTGAAATGCTCATTGAGTCAGGCTGGAGTAGATAAAGGTAAGGTAAAGGTTCCGCTCACACATATGTGCTAGTCATTCCCGACTCTAGGGGGCAGTGCTCATCTCCGTTTCAAAGCCAAAGAGCCAGCGTTGTCCAAAGACATCTCCGTGGTCATGTGGCCAGCATGACTAAAAGCCAAAGGTGCACAGAACACTGTTACCTTCCCACCAAAGGTGGTCCCTATTTTTCTACTTGCATTTTTACATGCTTTTGAACTACTAGGTTGGCAGAAGCTGGGACAAGTAATGGGAGCTCACTCTGTTATACAGCACTAGGGATTTGAACCGCTGAACTGCTGATCAATCAACAAGCTCAGTGTGTCATTTTTTCCTCTCCATCTTCCCTAAGTCTTTGTGCCGCCCAGTATCGGGTTGGGGACTCAGGACCCCGGATAGCCCCCTGTAGTTCAGGGAAGCTGCCTTAGATTGAAAGGGGATTCAGGTTAATGTCAAGGTTCCAAGTAACACCCCCAACGAAATCAAACTCTGAGGCTTGAATTTCTTCAAAGCTAACTTTTATTAAATATGTCATATTTGCCACAGCTGGGAAAACCCAAATCTGAGAGTTTCCGGGTTTTCCACACCCAAAAGAAAGTTCAAGACCTTGCCCCTCTCCCACATGTCCACCACACATCCAATCAATTGCTGTCCAAAACAGAAGATACCTCATCATTCTTCTACACACAGCTGCAGAGCCCCGTGATCTTGACTTTCTCTAAAGAATTTTATTGTGAGTACATATCTTCTTCTCTCTATGCAATCCCTCCTCCAAATTTCCTACAGTAGGATTTGTGGCAAGCTTGAAGCCTGAAGGCACAAGGTAGAAATATGGCTTCCAGGTCTGACACAGTGTCTTAGCCACTGAGCCACTGCATCCCATGCTGGAATAGATACAGTAGCCTACACCCTTAGGTTTTGAGCAAGCATTTGGGCTTGATAAACTGTATGACCCAAGAGTGAAGGAGAGAGCTCCTGATTGTGGAGATAGACTTAGAACAGGGCTGTCAAACTCACATGCCATGGCAGTGTCATGTGACGTATCGGGACTTTTTCCCCCTTTGCTAAACCGGGCAAGTACATGGCCAGCGTGTGATGCATCCATCCCACAGACCAGGAGTTTTACAGTCCTGACCCAGAATAACTTTATTGTCACTTTCAATGTACACTAACCGGCATATTAAAATGAAATTTCGTTGCATACAGCTCTCAAAGGGTCACCACCTCCAATATACACTACATAAACAAACAAATAAATAAATACAAAATTATGTCATATGTTATATGACATGGACAAACAATACAGTCTAGTTCGGATGTATACAAGGACAAGGCAAGAGAAACGAATCTTGCGAGTTTACCAGACGAATGGCATAGGGAACAAAGCTGTTACAGCATTGTTCTGGTAGTCCTGCTAGAAATATTTTGAAACCTCCTCCCAGAGGGGAGCAACAGAAACAGACCATGAAGTGGGTTTGTGGGGTCTCTAACAATGATTTGAGCTCTAAGCACATAGTGCTTATAAACAGTATCCTGAATAACAGGAAATGAGCATCCTATAATCTTCTCGGCTGTCCTTACCATTCTCTTTCAGACTTTCTGTCTGAAGCACTTTCAGCTACCAAACAGTGATGCAGTTTGTTAAAACACTCTCAATTATGCCTCTGTAAAAAGTGGCCAGGAAAGAAAGAGAAAGATGTTCTTTCCTCATCCAACACAGGAAATGCAGGTGCTGGTTTGCACACTTCACTAAGAATGATGTGCAGAGAGATCAGTTCAGATTGTTAGTTATCTGCACCCCTAGATACTTAATACTGTTGACAACCTCTGCAGCTTCATCCTTGATACTGAATGAATTATGACCATGCCGGCTCTTTCTAAAATCTATGATGATCTCCTTTATTTTATTAACATTTAGAAACAGGTTACTTTTATTGCATCAGTCCAAGCCAAGGGCAAAACTTAGACTTCTACCTGGAAATCTCTCTCTCTCTCTCTCTCTCTCTCTCTCTCTCTCTCTCTCTCTCTCTCTCTCTCTCTCTCTCTCTCTCTCTCTCTCTCTCTCTCTCCCTCCCTCCCTCCCTCCCTCCCTCTCTCTCTCTCTCTCTCTCTCTCTCTCTCTCTCCCCCCCACCCCCCTCTCTCTCTCTTGCTTATCTTTGGCTGCTGCAGTAACAGCAGCAGCAATAGAAACAACCAGGGGCTCAGTACTAGACTGGCAGCCCAAGAACACAATCTCAACATGATACAGTTTGTGACAGAAAAGAGGTTGTTGTTTTTTTGGCTTGGCCAGCAGTGTATTATGCTCTGATCTGTGATACCTAAATATACCAATGGAAGGTAAGGTGATAGACTTGTGTCTGTTTGGGACAACCACTGTCTGTCAGGTTTCGATGTCATCTTAAATAAATTGCACTCCCAAACAATTAATCTTTGCTGAAATATTCCATTTATTGAGTACGACAGATCTGGCCCTGACTTTGTCGTAGCCGATATTAACCCTCTGACCCCCAAACCCTTCCCTTTCCACTCCCCAATTCTCATCTTCTCATTGGCCATCTTCCAAGTCAGTCTCCCCAGCTTCTGATTTCACCCCACAGGAATGTTTCCCCCTCTCGTCCCATCTCCTAGGGGATATTATCTACAGAGAATATAAGTAGGTGAAAAGTCAAGCCTCGTCTTTTTATGGCAGCATCAGAATGCTGACACTGTCAAGATCTAGCTAAATTTAGCATTGGCTATCCAGCAGTGTGACTTCTTATTCATTCATCAGCATTCCAAGTGAGAAGGTGTTTTCCAAGAAATATGATATAATGATTTGTGGAACTTTTTTTTTTTAAGATGAATCTCCTTTTGCTGAACTTACTGTATCTGATTTGCCACTGGTGGATAATTGTAGCCTGGTTCTTTCACTGGCAACAGCTTGTCTACTGTCCAAATATAGTCAATGATGAGAGGCAAGTGTCTAATACTCTAGATCGTAATAATGAGTACATGATATTGAAAAGAGCCCTTGATTCTTGCCTTTTGAGATATACTCCCTGGAGGAAGCCTTCCCTGTGTCCTCTAGTTCACTTGGCTGTCTCTATCAAGCCTGGAGTAAGCACTGAAAGAGAAATACACTGGAAGAGACCCCATGTAAGTTTATTGATCCTTGGATCATCCATTCACTCAAAAAATTTGTACTCTCCCTCAACCCTGCTGTTATGTCATGCCTCTCTTCATGCATGTATAGCCAAGGATGGCTATGGACCAAGTTCCTGACTCAGTTGAGTCAAGCAGAATGCACTACTTGGAGCTCACATACATGTGTGTTTATAAAGTTGGATAATATGTGGATGGATTAAGACATGCAGCCTTCAAAAGAAAAGTAGGTATATGTTTGTCCATATACATGCACATGCTTCTATATGTACAGTATATAAAATAATGTAAACGTTTGTAGCTTATGCTGGTATTTCTGTTCTGTATGGTCTTTTATAATCTTGGTGGCAATTGTCCCAGTGGACACAAACCATACCCACAGGTTATTCAACTTCTTACAGCCACTGTGCAGTGTTTGTGGCTGGGGTAGTCCTATTTCCTTTTCCATCTCAGATCAGTTTACCACATGAGTTTGTGAAAGAACCATAAAGGTAGGGGGAAAACCTGCATGCACCCATGTGATTATGTGAGTAGGGTGCTTTCTCCTGCCAAGTGAATTAATCTGAAGAAGGTGGACAGCTGAAGAAAGTCACAGGGAACTCATGACTGACCAATTAATAAGAAATTCCAACCAGTTTTCAGACATTAACAAATCAGTGAAAGGAACGAGACTGGTTTTTCCCCCACCAATTCCTCTCAAATTTAAGTAGTTCTGACAAAGCTTGCACTAAAATGCTTCCTAATTTCCTCTCTAGTTAAGCAGTATTAGATCTGTTTTGGATAGGAAACCATCCAAAAACCTCAGGGCTATAGATTAGATGAAGTACTTGAAGAAACATGCTGGAAGAAAGCAATGACAAACCTCTTCTATATTGTTGCCAAGGAAACCATATGAGTAAATCCATGAAATCACCATGAATAAAGCTTATCTTGAAGAAGACTTAGTACTTTATAAACAGAGTGATTTCTTCTTACTTTTGTTTAAAAAAAGACATCTAAGCCCACAAATGCATTTGCAAGCACATGAAATTACCAATATAGTAATATCTTTTGTTTTGCCCTGTTATATGATTATATGATGCATATAGATTATATGATCCATATAGATTATATGTTTCATATTTGCTTGATACAGGACAGTGGCTTATATTTTTGTTCATTTAGTGCTTAGAAGGATGGATGGATGGACATACAGGTAAATATTGGGGGGAAATTGATAGATCATCTCACTTTTATGGATTTCTCAGAAATCTTCCATAAATTTAAAATGGTACCTTTTACAGACTTCTTTGTGTGATTTAGAACTAAAAGCAAAGAAACAAAATGGCTTCCTCTTCTGAAATAATGAATAAGCACACCCAAAGTTTGATTGAGTCCTCACTTTTATGTAACCATCAATCTCACAGAAAGTACACCAATAATTTCCTCCCTTTCCTATCATTCTCTTAACACTTATTCCTCTATTTTTTCCTAAACTTTGCAAACCATGTAAATCATGAGCGGGGCAAATCAAGTTCAAAATTGGCCACATGTAACATGTCAAGAAGAAGCAGAGTTGTGTCACTTTGTTTCCTCAGAGACTATGTCATGACTTTATAATGCCATATTTTGATGGGAAAACAAATTTATACAAGCCCTGGGAGGCTATTTTCCTGTTCCCAGAATGATGAGGTCGCATTATTCATATAAAAACTACTGAAAAATACCATGGATATGAAAACCTATCATCTCCTATCAAAGTATCAGCCTTACTGTTTAAAACCCAAGAATGATGCTGTGGTGGGATAAAGTCAGCTGCAGACTTTAATATCAAAATACCACTATGAAAACATTGATGCCACCCCTACTGTTTTTTATTGCTTAAGGAAACCACCAGAGTGTCATTGGTTTAATGACAGACATATATATTAGGCTTGAGTGAAGTCTCAAACAGATGTCTTGTTTCATTGGAGTCTCCAGTGAAACATCCCTTTGATTCTGCAAATCTATGTCAGGAAAGCACAACATCTTGCTTTCCCATCTCATGATGCTACTTCACTTCAGCAATTATGCTCAAAGTGCTCTGCAAAGTAAATTAGTTCCATATAGATCTAACACTTACAAGGCTGATTAATTGATTGATTATGACTCATTGATTATGAGCCATCCAGTTATTTTGACTTCACATAGACAGGTTTTTCTCCATGATGATCCTGTTTGTACACTTGTTGCTAGTATAATTGAGTCTGTCTACTTTCTACTAAACTTCTTCTTCTTCTCTTTCTTTCCACTCTCCAAAATTACAGTTTTCTCTAGAAGATAGCTAGGTCCACATACTGTGCCCAAAGTAGGATAATTTGATGGAAAGTTGTTTATCTTCTATGAGGAAAAGGAACATGTTGTTGGGGATCAACAACAATGGACATAACTATCTCCTCCAATGTAAATGCCATCCATATGTGTTAAACTACATTTCCCACAATTCCTAGTTGGCACACATTGGGGAAATCCAAGGCATGTGGTTTTTATCAAAGTCCAGAATCACTAACAGTCATGTCTCAACACAGGGAAGGCTTCCCACTTCGTTTTTTATCCATCTACTCTGGGTTTAATTGCTATTTTAATTTTACTTGGTTCCCTCAATTAATAGGGAAATTGTGGGAAACTGATGACCTTAAATTACCTGGAATGCTATTTTTGGGGTTTCCCCATTTTAGCTATATATCTAGCTATATATAGATTGTTAGCAGGATTCACTGGGATAGGGATTTTTTTTTTTTTTTTTTTGGTCTTTCACTGTGAGTTGTTTTGTGTTGTATGGGGTGCTCGAAGGGAGGCTCAGTCAATATCATAGTACACATGTTGTCCTGTGACAGTAAAGGTTTGAATTTGAATTGAATTTGAATAAATTTGCAAGAGAAATGGCTAAGTAGAAGGCAATTTTGTTTAATGCTTCCCTGTTTGTGGTAGCTCTGTTTGTAACACTTGGCTAGACTTAATGCCAAAATTCACCTAGTTTTCCCTATTGTTTTCATTCAGTTTGATGAGAGACTGCTTACTTTAGAAATTACTTCTAAGAAAAAAAATTCTCACAGGCAGATTGTGGCATTTCTGTCTCATTTAGTTAAAAAATTTTCATTGAATGTACTGTACTTGAATGTCCCATCTTTATAGTACAATATTTTCCCCCACAATATAAATTTCCCAGGTTTTTATCAGTAGCAGTGATCCTGTTATAGCCAAAGAATATGTGTTTGTGTATGTATGTGGCTTTGAGAAATTGTTGGATATTTTCTATCATTCTTTCAGATATTCAAATAAATTGTTTGCCCAATGTACCACTCCATAATTTCAGTACATGATTTGGAAAAGCCATTAGTCTCTATAACTGCAGTTCACTAATGTCATATCGTGATACTGTATATAATTTTTAGTGACAGAGAAAGAGAGAATGATAAAGAATATGTGCTTAGTATGAACCTCACTTTTTGCTGCCAAAATTTCAGGTGTAACTTGTAAGTCCTAATAGAAATGTCATGCTATCACAAATAAAACCCTTAGCCATTAAAACTAGAGCTTTCCATGATTAAAATAATCCTAAATCCATTTATTTGGCCCACTTAAAATGTTTAATACCATCAAAACTGACACCAACCACAGCTTAGAAAATCTCAAAGAAATAATGCAAGATCAAAAGATGTGGAGAGACCTGGCCCACAAAATCACCAAGAGTCAGACTCAACTGAATGTATATTCAGAATGGTTGCAGGAACTGGGTATGTCTAGTTTAATGAAAAGAAGGAGTAGGAGAGAAATGATAGCAGTGCTCCAATATCTCAAGGGCTGCCACAAAGAAGTGGGAGTCAAGCTATTCTCCAAAGCACCTGAGGGTAGGACAAGAAACAGTGGGTGGAAACTAATCAAGGAGAGAAGCAACTTAGAACTAAGGAGAAATTTCCTGACAGAACAATTAATCAGTGGAACAACTTGCCTCCAGAAGTTGTAAATGTTCTGATGATGTGAGGGATACAACATGGAATAGAAGAGAAAAAATGAATTTGGTTAAGATCAGAGGTGAGAATGAATGGTAATACTGGTTTTTTTTTAAAAAAATAGAAGAGAATACATATTATGGCAAAAAGGAAATATAGAAATTGTAAATTTAGTTGAAATGACTAAAAACTGTTTAAATTTGTGAATTGGCCAAATACTCTGTTCAGAAAAAATACATTGTATGTTTGTATATGTGTTTGTGTAAGAAATAAAAAAAAACTTTATAATAAAAAAGAAGAAGTTGTGAATGCTCCAACCCTGCAAGTTTTTAAGAAGAGATTGGATAACCATTTGTCTGAAGTGGTGTAGGGTTTCCTGCCTAAGCAGGGGTTGGACTAGAAGACCTCCAACTCTGTTTCTATTCTATTCTATTCTATTCTATTCTATTCTATTCTATTCTATTCTATTCATCATCATCATCATGTTTAAATTCAGCTGAACATTTAAAGAACTTCTGTTATTCTTATAATTTAGACTGCTTTAATTAGGGCATGGTCAAGGCCATAATATACAAATTAGGAGTTTTTTAAAAAAAATTTAATTTTAAAAATAGTGTTGGTAGATACTGCTATTCATTGTTCATTAAAAAAAAAACCTTTGGAACTGTATTTGTACTTTTGAGATAGGCAGCATTCTAATCATTTAATTTGTTTGCTGAGTAGTAACAGCCACTCAATTGAATGGAGTTTCTTGCCAATTTTAATGTTGCACTTAAGAAAGAAAGAAAGAAAGAAAGAAAGAAAGAAAGAAAGAAAGAAAGAAAGAAAGAAAGGAAGGAAGGAAGGAAGGAAGGAAGGAAGGAAGGAAGGAAGGAAGAAAGAAAGAAAGAAAGAGAAAGGAAAGGAAAGGAAAGGAAAGGAAAGGAAAAGAAAAGAAAGGAAAGGAAAAATGAAAGAAAGAGGCATTGGAATATTAAGAGCAGCAATTATATTCTACCTGAATCATTTTGATGTACCAATACAAAATTATTAAATTTTGCAATTTCTAAAAGTGTTTCTCCACATTAACAAAAATCATAATGAAATCAATGGAGAAAAACATGTACCAATATTATTTTGCCTTTGTGAAAGCAAATGGTGTAATATTGAGATCTTTGTTAGGGTTAGAATTAGGATATTTAGACTATACTGTATATTGCTCTGACTCTGAGCAATAACTTGTTTCAGTACCAATTATTCTTGATATACAGTAAATCTTTACTTGAATTCTGTTTCTTGATCAACAGGCAAGAAAACATTGATATATTCCCCCCCCCCTCTTTATTTGGCCATATATTTTCTTTACACATCTATTGAGAAAAGCTATTTTTTCAATTATTAAGATTGGGTTTAAAATAATTTAGTTTGCCTACGCTAACATAAGAGATTTATCAGTGTTTTATTCCAATATTACTCTACCATGCTTTATGGAATTCCATTTATAAAAATGGACAGCAAATTATAATATTAAAACATAAATAGCTATAAGAAAATTTGAAATATGTGTGATAACACAGATAAAGAATGTATTTACCATATGCACCTTATATTTCAGGGTTTAGTCATTGCCATGTAGTCAAAATAAATATTTCCCATACTTTCTTTGTTCATTTATTTAGCAATTTTATATAGCTGCTCAT
The DNA here is from genome assembly GCA_022577455.1 of Arizona elegans. Taxonomy (NCBI): domain Eukaryota; kingdom Metazoa; phylum Chordata; class Lepidosauria; order Squamata; family Colubridae; genus Arizona; species Arizona elegans. Next base: position 109,324,961 of record JAKOOJ010000002.1, on the reverse strand, counting down.
ACAAAATGTGACTGGAGGCAGCATGCAATATAAAAAAACAATAAAACCCCTAAAACAGAAACACAAAAGGGGGGGGGGGCAGAAACACCCAAGTTGGTGAAAGAACAACAATAATAAAATCCTCAAAGTACAATGAAAGCTTGAGAAGTCATGAAAACTTGGTTTGATTGCCAATAAGCTACTGAGATCAACATTCTAATCACAGCCACATCTCTTTTAAAAGCAGACATTGGCAGATTAATTGTGACATCACTTCTACATTGCCTTATCATTCAGTGCATGGAAGATGACAGATTGCCTTTCCTTTACTTTTAGGAGCAGATGGTTACAAGGGTATATTAAGGAGTTGTGGTCATTAATGATTACTCAATTTATTTTGAGTCTTTCCCATGTGGAACAAGAAGATAAGTCTTTATGTGTTGCTGGATTCTTCATTAAATCAAGAACTAAGGATAGGGTGGCTGTACAGGATTTGTTCTCATTTGTATTGCTTTTTCTGAAAAAAAGACTACCTATGTTTCTTTAGAGTCACCTTAGGGACCATGAATCCATTGCTTACCTCCACCAGCCAAATGTATTTTTCATTGACAAGACTGCTTTTAGTAATATGGAAATTCTGCCCAAGAATGATAGTTGGTTTTATGAATCACCTATTGTGGACCAAGTGGCTTGATCATTTTGAATGGTGCTTGGGGTTTTATTCAATCCTGTCCCAAATTAATAATAAACTTAGCTATTATATCATTGAGCTTTGAAATATTTCCTTTTATAGAAATGATGCCTCTATCATCTATTATTTTCCATTCAGAAGCCTTCATACACAATCAGGTTTCATAACTTTAGTGGTACTTTCTTGGTTTTCAATTGGAATGGGAACTCTATTTGAATGGGAAAAGGTATTATATGCTATAGAAAACTATGTTTTCTCACTTCTCCCAGTATTGAAATAAATATCTTAAGAAAAGAAACATAACAGAGTGCACATTTCATTTTAAATGAACACTTTTTTTTTTTTACATTCACAGATTAAAACAGAAATGGATGTTTTTTTCCCCCACTCTTCTTTTGGTAAGATTGTTTTTCCCCAAGAAATAATAATGGCATAAACGGGTAAAATTAACCATAACATCTAACTTGCAATAAGAACTAGCAGTAAAATTAAATATTAAAAGAGTTTCCTATAATATATCTCCAAAATAATGTATCACAAAAAGAGCCATTAAGATGCTTTTGAGCAGTCTCTATCTAGTCTAATCAAGTAAATCTTCCATTTCAAATAAGCAGGCAGGGAAAGAAAATTAATTCTTTATATGTTTGTAAGGTACTAATGTAGCATAAAGAATGGTGTCGATGGAAAGACAGCCTTGGTAAAATTCTTACATATTACAATTTGGGGGCATTTATTTAGAGGGCAGCACAAGAGCTTAATCAAAGATGCAGGCATTTTTTGTTTGGATATTATCTGATTTAATAGGAAAGTTTATTTTTGACGCTTTCCTTTAACAGGAAGTTGGGCTTTGCAGATTGACCATTATCCTAGAAATATAGACATTTCTTTTACACAGAACATTAAAAATAAAAAATTGAAAGGAACCAGAAGTCCACAATTCATATTTTTACATCAATTATTTATTATAAGCAAGGACACTGCATTGGCTTTTCAGTTTTTTGTTGTTCTGTAGATTTTTATTCCAAGATGCAGCAATGCAGAAATGATATGGAAGTTGTTTTAGGTATTTTATCAAATGGATGGGTAGGAAATGAGCCTGAATGGCTTCCCAACTGATTACTGTTCAAGGACAGCTTTATCCAGATAGAATATTGCATTATTATAATTGGTAACCACTTCATTATGTTCTTCCATATATTTCTTCAAAAAGAAATTCGTCTGACACAAAGATCAAGGGCATCAGTATTTTCTTTCAAACAGTCTGAAATTCATATTGAAGGCTGAGCACTTAGAAAATGCACAAATTACATATTTCTCTCTCTCTAAGTTAGGTTTTGTACCTCGTAAATCATTCTGTATGAAATGCAATTCCTGTAAGGATCAATTACCACTAACTCAGAGAATGTATGATACACAAACAAAAAGTGCATCTTCAAATAATTATAATGATTCAAATTGAGTCAAGGAACTCTAACATACTGTATGATCATTCTTTGGGCAGAGATATTAAGTCTTGCTCTGGTTTGGATAGTGCTGTTCTTGGCATATGGTGGCAGACAGTAGGTGGTGGCAAAACATAATGTATTTTTTAGATCTCTTTTTTTTTAAAAAAAAGAAATGATTTGATAACAATCAAGAACTGTATTGCTAAATTCATCTACAAAGATGGTAGAGGCTTATAAATTTACATTTCGAACTCTGAAAAGAATCAATCTGCTTCTTCCACTATTTTATAGTAGAGTATATATGCTTATTTCCCCATTACAAACACTGACACAAATATATAATGCATATCACAAACAACATGAATTCTTCCACAGAAAATTTAAAATGATCAAACTCATTAAAAGTGCCATTTATATTCCTTAAAGAAGTTTGATAAAGGTAAAGGTAAAGGTTCCCCTTGCACATTTGTGCTAGTCGTTCCCAACTCTAGGGGGCAGTGTTCATCTCCGTTTCAAAGCCAAAGAGCCAGCGCTGTCTGAAGATGTCTCCGTAGTCATATGGCCAGCATGACTAAAAGCCAAAGGTGCACAGAACACTGTTACCTTCCCACCAAAGGTGGTCCCTATTTTTCTACTTGCATTTTTACATGCTTTTGAACTACTAGGTTGGCAGAAGCTGGGACAAGTAATGGGAGCTTACTCTGTTATGCAGCACTAGGGATTGAAACCGCTGAACTGCCGACCTTTTGATCGACAAAATCAGTGCTTCGCCACTGAGCCACCATGTCTCTATTCCCAATACATAGCTTAAAAGATATGAACTATAACCCACTATTTTAAAACAAATTTCAACAGTGATAATTCTATCAAAAGACTAAATAAATGTGGAAAGTATGATAGTTACAGTATTTATTGGTTAAGTACCTAAACATTTGAATCCAGGGAAAAATTAAAAGGTTTTCATCTTTTAATGCTCTAAAGTTGTAGCATTTCCCATATTAGATGCCATGAATGATAAAATCTTCTCAAAACTTACCTGCTACATTCTGTTTGTTGGGGCAACCAGTCAAAGGCTCATCTGTTCATATAGTTTGTTATGTCTGGTCAACATAATAGAAGAAAATCTGACTCTGAAAGGTTCTTCACAGCATCTTTATTTTGGCATTTTCTCCCTGCATACCTTTCTCTAGGGAGCGATGGCGCTAAATATTTTCTTTCCTAAAATACAGTAATAAATGCTTAATCTTGCCCAAGTTAAATTCAGTTATCGATAGGCAGCAATCAACAGAATATTGACAAGCAGAAATCAACCTCTGCTACTTGTTTCACTAAAGTAAATCTAGTTATTGCAGAGATTGGCATATCCGGGAAGCAAAAAACTCTGTTTCTTGCCTTCTCCAGCAGTTTCAGAATCAATAGTTTAATCACCATTGATGAACTGAATGCATGGATTATTTTATCTGAATCTATGTAAATACGCATATACATTTCATATGCCAAGTCAGTGCAGATAAATTAGTCATCTAAATACCATATTTATATGCATATGCACACATACAAGTACAAATTCCAAAAAACAAAGTCAATCAGAATAAGTTAGCTTATTTTGTAAAAAAATGCAGAGCATTCTTCATCTCTACATCATCCCTGGTTCTAATATAATAAATCTATGCAAATCTACTAGTTTATCCTGGATTTTGCTTTACATCTTTTTTTAAAAAAACACACAAAAAAAAAGAGACAGTAAATCTCTGGATTCATGATCAAGCTTATTCTCATATCTTACAATGGCTATGGAAAAATAAAAAAACGCATTAGTTTTTTTTTCCCCAAGTAAGTTCATTATAACTCAGGTTATGCCTCTGAAGTGGTGCTAACTAATTTCATGGGCATGAGAAATCTCATTATTGCTTGAAGTCCTGTGACATTCAACTTTTTTTCCCACTCAGTCTGCATTAGGTATGTATCTTTCATCAAAATGTCCCATCAAATTGCAGAAGTTAGTTGTGTTCCCTATATGGAGAGGTTCCTTTTATTCCCCCCCCCATTAGTTACATTCTTTTTTTCCCCTTCTCTCGCTTTGACTGTAAAAGTTTATAATACTGTGCTGAGCATGATATAATGCAACAAGTATGTTTCCCTGTATTGAGAGCTTAAGAGAAGGTGGACATTATATATAATTCTGATAGCTGGTTCCTTTTACTGTGTTTCCCTGAAAATAAGACATCCCCCAATAATAAGCCCAATCAGCCTTGTGAGTGCATGCGCTAAAATAAGCCCTCTAAAATAAGCCTCCCAAAAATAAGGGCCCCCCAAAATAAGCCCTTCCTGAAAATATTTAAACACATGAGCAACTGTTCGCCGCCATTTCCTCTAGTTAGGGTTAGGGAGACAGAGCTGGAAATCAGGTAAGACGGCAAGAGGAGCCCCATCTTGCCCCACACACCCCAAAAATAATAAGACCTCCCAAAAAATAAGGCCAAGCATTTATTTTGGGGTTCAAAAAATATAAGACAGGTTCTTATTTTTGGGAAAACACAGTACTAGAATGTCACCTTAAGGACCTATTCAAAAGTAGTATGAATTCTGTGGTTACAAGCTTGCAGCATTACTTAAGAAAACAGGCATATTTATGAAAAGTCTGATGGAGGGATTTGTAATTGAAGAGAGTAAGTCAATTACTCAATAAGTCAATAGAAAACAAGAGGCTTCATATATTTTAATAGCTGCAGTATAAACAGATATGAGGTTTGTACACATATTTATTGTCTTTATTATAACATGCAACATATCTACAATTTTTAAAAAGCAGATATTAGTCAATTTCATTATATAATATACAATTTTATGTCCCTTCAGTAGGTGCTCTCAAATCCTACATTTTACTAAATTCATCTCAACAATGTACTGTTGAAAATACATTCTAGAATTAGAATTTTAAAATACATCATGATGCTTCTCACAAAATGGCTGCCATAATTAGAAAACAACCATTTCTTAGAAGATAAGCTGTCAGTGTCAGAAGTAATAATAGTCAATCCTTCTGATTTACTAAGGTGCTTTCTATGATCACACTTATCATTACTACCTGATCACAATGGAGACTCACCACTTTACTTCAGATCTGTTATTTTAAAGGGAAACACTTGATTTTAAATCTAATTTCATAGACACATTTCAATATTTGTCTCCACCCTACACAGGACTATCAGATTAAAGGTGTTTACAACACTTCAAAGGATGTCAATGGCAAGACACATTGATAAATAGAAATAATATTAACATGATCCAATAGTTGCCTTGTGATTTTCACCCTAATTAAGTTTTCAGAAATAAATACAATAATAATAGCAGCAACAACCTGGGAAAGGAAAGGATGGCATTACCCTGAAATCTAATTTTTCATATTTCTTAACAATAGTTAAGGGGATAAAATTCACACCGGTCTATTTTGAAGAGTAGATTTACATGAAGGATTTGTTTTGTTTTTACCACACACTGTCTCTCACACACATGCATGCAATCCTGCTTATTGAAAAATAAAATAGTAGGAATGAAGGTGTCCTTTCTCATCTCTAGTTTTCATGTGGTTCTTTGACCTGCTACTGAAATAATGCATTCCAAATGAAGAAAAGGGGGGAAAAAAGCCTCAGACTTAAGTACTAGTGTAATTAAGTACTACATTTTGAGATTATTAGCAAACTTTTAAAATACAATATGAATGAATATAAAAAAATAACACCATCTATACAGTTTTAAAGTAAGTAAATGGTTTTTTTTTCTTTTTTCTTTTTAACAAACCACAAAATGGGCTGGATGAATTGTCTTGAAAGTGATTGATTGCTTAAAATCAAGAAGGAACTTCGTCTGATGGATTATCATGCTTAAAAGAAATGAATTCATATCAGCTATTGATTCATGGCTGAAATGAATCTGTAGTGCTGATGGTTTTTACCAGAGAAAGGCAAGGAGGAATTGGATAGTCTTTTGCAACTCTGTCCCATTGGTGCATGATACATAGAACTCTATATGATTTTATAGAGTCATGCAAGAGTTACATTAGAAGACTATGTCTGCCTGACTGCCTGCCTGCCTGTCTCAGAATTGATCTGAAGATGTTCTTGGTGCTCTCTGAGCTGAATTGTTGCAGATGTTTCACTATCCAATAAGGTAACACCAACAGTGCTGGTGAGTGTGGGGTTTGCTCCCTGTTTATATGCAGTAATTTGTCCTGCCAGTGTTGGTGGGGCTATGATTTTGTTGTTGTTGTTGTTGGTAGTTCCTTAATTAGGTTATTGCTTGATTGTTTTCCTGGTATTAATACTTGATTATTTGGGTGTTGGGTGCTGGAGAGGATGTGTTCTAGTCTTTTTGTTTCCTTCTTACTTTTTTTTTATTGTCTCTTTTGAATGGTTTCTAAATGTGGTTTATCTCTATGTATCTATTGATAGTTGATTTGCCTTTATGCCAACATTCCATGAATTCCTTAGTATTTTTGGTTTAGCTTGGTCTAGGATGCTCAGTTTCCCAGCTGAAACTATGATTAAGTTATGTGTTGTGAGACTGCTTTCCATCATGTCTTCTGACTGCTAGTTGATGTTCATAGATGCACTTTGCCAGTCTGCCACTCTGCCAGTCTCCTTTTCTGTCTGTCATACATAGTGACTGCTCTCTTCTATATATTAAAAAGAGAGAAGGAATAGAAAAAAGAAAGAATGGCTTAAAGAAACCAGGGGGAAAAAAGAGGTATATGGCAAATTCAGAAAAAGACAGAAAAAAGGAAATATATAGATGATATTTATAATAATAATAATAATTTTATTTCTATACCGCCCTTCTCCCGAAGGACTCAGGGCGGTGTACAGCCTATTTAAAAACACAGAAACAAAACAACAATTTAAAATTTAAAATCATTAAATAATTAGGCTCCAATTAAAATCCCAGAAATTTAAAATACCCCCAATTTAAAACGTTATGTTAATAGCCCTGCCTGGCGGAACAACAGGGTCTTCAGAGCGCAGCGGAACACCCGGAGGTCGGAGATCCTACGTATTTCGGGGGGCAGTTCATTCCACAGGGCTGGGGCTCCCACAGAGAAGGCCCTCCCCCTGGGTGTCGCCAGCCGACATAACTTGGCCGATGGCACCCTGAGGAGACCCTCTCTGTGGGAGCGGACTGGTCGGTGGGAGGCTACTGGTGGCAGAAGTCGGTCTCGAAGGTACCCGGGTCCTATGCCATGGAGCGCTTTAAAGGTGGTAACTAACACCTTGAATCGCACCCGGAAGACCACTGGGAGCCAGTGCAGCTCGCGCAGGAGGGGTGTCACATGGACACAACGGGTTGCGCCCATAACCACCCGCGTGGCCACATTCTGGACCAGTTGGAGCCTCCGAGTGCTCTTCAAGGGGAGCCCCATGTAGAGAGCATTACAATAGTCCAACCGGGAGGTAACAAGGGCATGAGTGACCATGCACAGGGCATCCCGATCCAGAAAGGGCTGCAACTGGCGAATCAGGTGAACCTGATAAAAGGCCCCCCTGGCCACGGCCGTCATATGCTCTTCTAAAGACAGCCGCGCATCCAGGAGGACACCCAGATTGCGAGCCCTCTCCGTGGGGGGCAAAGATTCACCCCCAATTGTCAGCGATGGCACCTGCTGACTATATCGGGGCGCCGGCAGCCACAGCCACTCGGTCTTGGAGGGGTTGAGTCTGAGCCTGTTCCTCCCCATCCAGACCCGCACGGCCTCCAGGCAGCGAGACATCACATCAAGGGCATCATTGGGGTGGTCTGGGATGGAGATGTACACCTGAGTATCATCAGCGTACAGATGGCACCCCAAAACCACGGATGATCTCACCCAGCGGCTTCACATAAATGTTGAACAGGAGGGGCAAGAGGACCGACCCTTGCGGCACTCCCCATGCGAGACGCCTCAAGGTCGACCTCTGTCCCCCTGCCAACACGAACTGCGAGCGGTCGGAGAGGAAGGAGGAGAACCACTGCAAAACGGTGCCCCCTATTCCTAACCCCCTCAAGCGCTGCAGCATGATACCATGGTCGATGGTATCAAAAGCCGCTGAGAGAACTAATAGGACTAGGACAGAGGAGCAACCCCTGTCCCGAGCCCTCCAGAGATCATCCACCAACGCGACCAATGCCATTTCTGTGCTGTACCCCTGCCTGAAGCCCGACTGGTACGGGTCTAGATAGATAGCTTCATCCAGGTGCCGGGGAAGTTGTCGTGCCACCACACTCTCAACAACCTTCGCCACAAAACGAAGGTTGGAGACTGGACGATAGTTGGCTAATTCAGCCGGGTCCAGGGAAGGCTTCTTGAGGAGGGGCCTCACTACCACCTCTTTCAAGGCGGCAGGAAAGGCACCCTCACTCAGAGAAACACCTATAATCCCCTGGAGCCAGCCTCGTGTAACCTCCCGGGAGGCAGTACCAACCAGGAGGGACACGGGTCCAATAAACACGTGGCGGCACTAATCTTACCCAGAACCCTGTCCACATCCTCGGGAGTCACAGGATCAAACTCCTCCCAGATAACATTCTCAAGACCTGCCCCGGTCTCCTCCCGTGGACTCATCCAATCGGAGTCCAAGCCATCCCGAATCTGAGTGACTTTATCGTGCAGGAATTGCACAAATTCCTCAGCACGACCCTGCAAGGGATCTTCCCGCACTCCCCCCTGAAGAAGGGAGTGGGTCACCCTAAACAGGGCGGCTGGGCGGTTCTCTGCAGATGTGATAAGAGCGGAAAAATGGTTAGATTTTGCCGCTTTTATCGCCACTAGGTAGGTCTTGATATAAGACCTCACCTGTGTCCGGTCGGAATCGCATAGCCAGAGAGGAGGGGCCTGGAGAGGGAGGCCTGGCCGACTCCTCTCCTTCATGTTTGGAGCCTTCTCCCTCCGATAAGATAGGCTCGGAGGACGGAGCCACAACAGGTGCGCATGCGTGTGTGAAGACCACTGGCCAGCATGCATGTGCACACCAGAAACCGGGAAATCATCTTCCTGGTGCACGCATGGTCTCCAGATGGCTGCTCTTCCGGTTTCCCGGCACACACATGCACACAGGCCAGTTTTCATGCACACATGACAGAAACCGGAAGACCAGGTGGCTGGTGCACATACACATGCCGGAAACCGGAAGAGCAGCGGCCCTGCGTGTGCATGCTCACAGGGTGGCTGCTCTTCCGGTTTCCAGCACATGCTCCTGTTTTGGCACTTGGTGCCAAAAAGGTTCGCCAACACTGTACTATACTCAAGTTACTTTACATAAATCCTTTTGCTGAATAACTGTTCATGTACACAAACAGTTAAGTTTTGCATGCATCTTGAGCACAGCCCCCTAGAGTTGGAAGTGACTGGACATGGGGAACCTTTAGCTTTTCTTGCTATATGTGATATAAACTGTAAGAATTCAGTCAGCCTGCTTTTGTTTTTTGTCATGGTCTTTTCTTAAACCTAAAGTATAACCTAACTTTAAAAATGCAATTAACATTGAATATATACAATGGTGGCTATTATTTATTTTGCTTGTTTGTTTTTCCCAATTTTGGATAATTTAATGAGGAAAGATGTATGCTGCTGTTAAATCAGTTGGAGCAAAACTTTGCACACCCAACTGAAATCTTTCTATATCTATTGTGTAAGAACTATATTGCAACATTCAGAATAGTTGCAACCAGATAAGAGAATAGAAGCTTATAAAGCAGCCAAGACCTAATCCATAGACAAGATATGAAATAGTTTGATTTGATTCAAATGTATGATTTGACTTTTGAAGACAATATATTCATTTTTAACTGATTTAACTGGTAAGTAATTTGAACATAAGCTACTATAGGGCTACTATAATAGCTAAATACCTAATTACTGTTTTCTTAAAACAAAATAATTTTATTTTTGCATAATGAAATGAAAAGATCTGGGATGATAGATAATAAAATATTAATCCGCAAAAGTTTATTTTATTTATTTTATTTTTATTTTATTTTGAATTTGTATACCGCTCTTCTCCCTGAGGACTCAGGGCGGTGAACAGCCAAATAAAAACATTAAATACAAATATTAAAATACAGTTAAAAATATATATAGATTTGGCCCCATTAATTAAAACGATAAACAAAACAGTTAAAAACACTTAAAAAGAATTAGGCCAGCCCGGCTTGTTGGAAAAAGAAGGTTTTAAGGGCTCGGCGGAAGGCACTGAGGTCATGAATTCTCCTTATCTCTGGGGGCAACTGATTCCAGAGGGTAGGTGCCCCCACAGAGAAGGCCCTCCCCCTGGGGGTCACCAGCCTGCATTGTTTGGCTGATGGCACCCCGAGGAGGCCCTCTCTGTGGGAGCGCACGGGTTGATGGGAGGTCATCAGTGGCAGTAGGCTGTCTCGAAGATAGCTAGGCCCTATGCCATGGAGCACTTTAAAGGTGATAACCAACACCTTGAAGCGCACCCGGAAGACCACCGGGAGCCAGTGCAGTTCACGCAGGAGCGGTGTTACATGGGAATGCCACGCTGCTCCCGTCACTACCCGCGCTGCTGCATTCTGGACCAGTTGGAGCCTCCCTCAAGGGGAGCCCCATGTAGAGAGCATTGCAGTAGTCAAAGCGAGAGGTTACGAGGGCATGAGTGACTGTGCACAGGGAATCCCGATCAAGAAAGGGCCGCAACTGGCGGATCAGGCGGACCTGATAAAAGGTCCCCCTGGTTACAGCCATCAGATGTTCCTCCAAGGACAGCTGCATATCCAGGAGGACTCCCAGATTGCGAGCCCTCTCTGTGGGGGCCAAAGACTCGCCCCCAATAGTCAGTGATGGAGTCAACTGACTATATCAGGATGCCGGGAACCACAGCCACTCAGTCTTGGAAGGGTTGAGCTTGAGCCTGTTCCTCCCCATCCAGATCCGTACAGCCTCCAGGCACTGGGACATCACTTCAAGGGCATCGTTGGGGTGGCCTGGGGTGGAGATGTACAGCTGAGTGTCATCAGCGTACTGATGGTATCTCACCCCAAAGCCATGGATGATCTCACCCAGCGGCTTCACATAAATGTTGAACAGGAGGGGCGAGAGGACCGACCCCTGAGGCACTCCACATATAAGAGGCCTCGAGGTCGACCTCTGCCCCCCTGACAACACGAACTGCGACCGGTCGGAGAGAAAGGAGAAAAACCACCATAACACGGTGCCCCCCATCCCCAACTCTTCCAACCGGTGCAGCATGATACCATGGTCGATACCATGGTATCAAAAGTTTAGTGAAATAACTTCAATAGCTCTGTTACAATACATTTTTATTTTTAAAAAATCTCTTAAAATACAAATAGTAAGGGCAATATTTCAGCTTCTAGCTGTGCAATAAGAAGTTAATAGAGAAAATGTCTTATACCAACTTAAAAATACAAATTTTCAATTTTTTTAAAAAAGTTAGCTTTTATATGTATACACACACATGTATATGGTGTGTGTGTGTGTGTAAAATCACTCATTACTAACCCTGCAAAATTAGCTTCTGCAACATAACATGTACCCTTTGGACAATTTTTAAATTGTAAGTCTAATAAATTGTGTGTGTTCACTATTATAGTGATGTATTGTGGGGTAATGTATTATGATGTAAAGTAATAGTCTCTATTTATATAATAAGCCATTAGCAAGCCTATTTCTCCATAAACACCCACACAATGAATAACTTTGAATCTCTGTTTCTCTGTCTGGTTCCAACAAACATGACTTAAAATAGTCAAAGATGTCAAGCCATATTAGATAGCAACTCATATTCATAACCAAGAGCCAGGCATTATATTATATTCAACTTCCTTCAAGTTTGTCCTTATACACAAAGAAAATGTACAAGAATGTTTGAATTAAAGGGTTCTTGGTGCTCTCTGAACTTGGTTGTTTTCTTGCAGACATTTAATTACCGTATTTTCCGGCGTATAAGACGACTTTTTAACACATGAAAATCTTCTCAAAAGTCGGGGGTCGTCTTATACGCCGGGTGTCATTCTCCTGTAACCAGGCAGACCAGCCCGAAAGGCTCTGACGAGCCTTAAATGGCTCTGGCGATCCAAGCTCTGACGATCCCAGCTTTGCCTGCTAATCAGGCAATTCAGCTGGGATCGCCAGAGCCATGGAGAAGAGAAAAACTTTTCCCCCTCCAGCTTGCTTACCTTAGCTCAGTGGTTGGGGGTCAAACAACCCTTTCACAGGGGTTTTGCAGGTGGTGCAATACAGAAAAACGAGCGCAGCCCTCACCATCCGGAATGAATGGTGCTGTTGTGGTGGTGGGGGAGGGGGCAGCAGAAGCGGGAAGAAGCGGCGTTTGCGATGGCTGGAAGCTGTGGGAGTGAAGCACTACTTTCATTTGTACGGCAACAGCATTCTGCCTTGGTATATTTGTGTCAGTGGCGCAAGGCAGCCCTCTTCTCCTGTTGCCTGGGACTCAGAGTGGTAAATGGCGTCTGATCCGGAGAGCAGCTGGATTTTGCTCTCTAATCCGGATGCCAGATCGGCCCCCTGCAAACTCTCGTCTCTCAAGGAGCGCTCCCTGAAGCGGGGCTGAAAACTTTGGTTGGACTGCTTGAGAGGGAGAGCTTGCAGGGGGGCGATCTGGTGTCTGCAATGGAGAGCGGCATCCGGCTTTTTCTCTCCCCTGTAAGAGTGCTGTAAGAGTGGCAGCCCTCATCTCCTAATGCTTGGGACGCGGGGCGGTAAATGGTGACTGGTCCGGGGAGCAGCTGGATTTTGCTCTCATTGTGGACACCAGATTAGCCCCCTGCAAGATCTCGTCTCTCGAGGAGCGCTCCCTGAAGCGGGGCTGGAAACTTTGGTTGGACTGCTTGAGAGAGGAGAGCTTGCAGGGGGGCGATCTGGTGTCTGCAGTGGAGAGCGGCATCCGGCTTTTTCTCTCCGCTGTAAGAGCGCTGTAAGAGCGGCAGCCCTCATCTCCTAATGCTTGGGACGCGGGGCGGTAAATGGTGACTGGTCCGGGGAGCAGCTGGATTTTGCTCTCATTGCGGACGCCAGATTAGCCCCCTGCAAGATCTCGTCTCTCGAGGAGCGCTCCCTGAAGCGGGGCTGGAAACTTTGGTTGGAATGCTTGAGAGAGGAGAGCTTGCAGGGGGACGACCTGGTGTCTGCAATGGAGAGCGGCATCCGGCTTTTTCTCTCCGCTGTAAGAGCGCTGTAAGAGTGGCAGCCCTCATCTCCTAATGCTTGGGACTGCAAAATCCAGCTGCTCCCCGGACCAGTCACCATTTACCCCTCCGCGTCCCAAGCATTAGGAGATGAGGGCTGCCGCTCTTACAGCGCTCTTACAGCGGAGAGAAAAAGCCGGATGCCGCTCTCCATTGCAGACACCAGATCGCCCCCCTGCAAGCTCTCCTCTCTCAAGCAATCCAACCAAAGTTTCCAGCCCCGCTTCAGGGAGTGCTCCTCGAGAGACGACAGTTTGCAGGGGGCCGATCTGGCATCCGGATTAGAGAGCAAAATCCAGCTGCTCTCCGGATCAGACACCATTTACCACTCTGAATCCCAAGCAGCAGGAAACAAAGGCTGCCTTGCGCCGCAAATATAGCAAGGCAGAATCCTGATGCTGCACTTTCAGCAGACAGATGAGGGCTGCCTTGGCCATCAGCTGGCGCAAATATACCAAGGCGAATGTTCATGCCGCACAAGTTCAAGTAGTGCTTCGCTCCCACACTTCTTCCGGCCCTCAGTCTCTCAGGGAGATGCTTGACTTCCTCTCAGCCCCAAGACACTGGCTGGCCCATGAGATGAGAGAGAGAGAGAATGAGAGAGAAAGAGAGAGAATCAGAATGAGACACAGAGAGAAAGAGACAAAGAATGAAAGAGAGAATGAGAGAGAGAGAGAATCAGAGTGAGACAGAGAGAGAAAGAGAGAGAAAGACAGAATGAAAGAGAATGAGAGAAAGAGACAGAGAATCAGAGAGAGAGAGAGAGAATGAGAGACAGAGACAGAATGAAAGAGAATCAAAGAATCAGAGAGAGAATCAGAGAGAGAGAATCAGAGTGAGACAGAGAGAGAAAGAGAGAGAAAGACAGAATGAAAGAGAATGAGAGAAAGAGACAGAGAGAATCAGAGAGAGAGAGAGAGAGAGAATGAGAGACAGAGAAAGAGACAGAATGAAAGAGAATCAAAGAATCAGAGAGAGAATGAGAGAGAGAAAATGAAAGAGAATCAGAATGAGAGAATCAGAATGAGAGGGAGACAGTGGGGAGAGAGAGAGAAAGGGGGAGAGAGAAAGAGAATGAGAGAGAAAGAGTGGGAGACAGAGAGAGAGAGACAGACAGGAGGGAGAGTGCCTGAAGGACCCCATCCCGTACTGGGAGTCCAGGTGCTTCAGCAAGCGGTGCACTGGATTCGTATTAGTGGTCAGCGAAATTTAAAATTATGAAGTTGGTGGTCCCTGAGGTCCAAAAGGTTGGGGACCCCTGGCCTAAGACCATCGGAAAACACATATTTTTGATGGTTTTAGGAATAACTTTATCGTTGGGGGTCACCACAACATGAGGAACTGTATTAAAGGGTTGCGGCATTAGGAAGGTTGAGAACCACTGCCTTAGCTGCTTGCCTTGCTTCGCTTGCCTGAATCCATTCCATCAGCAAGCAACTCCCTGCCTGCAATCAAGCAGGCAGGGAGTTGTGGACTTCAACTCCCAGAATTCCTCAGCCAGCAAAACAAAGCTGGCTGAGGAATTCTGGGAGTTGAAGTCTACAAGTCTTAAAGTTGCCAAGGTTGGAGACCCCTGTTCTATTGGGTAAGTTTTATTCCCCTTTGGGAGCTTTAAAAAAAATAGTTAATTGGGTTTTTTTTTAGTTGTTCTTTTTTAGACCTAGCCATTTAAAGTTTAGGAAGTTTTAAATTTAGCTTTCATATAAAAATAAAAATAAAATAAAATAAAATAATATTTGTGCAGCTTTCTGAGATTTAGTGTGTTTCTGTAGTGTTTCACTCTAACTACACAAACACACAAAATCTCACAAACCTGTATGTGGAATTTTGTGTGTGTAAAGTGTGAAAGTTTTTGGGCTTTTTGTGGCTGTGTGAGGTTCCTGCTTGTTGCAGGGGCTATTTTGGGTCTAGCACAGCTGCTTTTACATTGTGGATGAGCCAGTTGTGTTGTGTTGTGTTGTGTTGTGTGTGTGTAAAGTGTGAAAGTTGTTTTTTTGGGCTTTTTGTGGCTGTGTGAGGTTCCTGCTTGTTTCAGGGGCCATTTTGGGTCTAGCACAACTGCTTTTACATTGTGGGTGAGCCAGTTGATGTTTTTTTAATTTTTATTTGGTGTGCGTTGGAAGAGGGGTAGTCTTATACAGCGAGTATAGCCCAAACCCTATATTTTAACAGGAAAATTTGGGGGTTGTCTTATACGCCCAGTCGTCTTATACGCCGGAAAATACGGTACCCATTTAGGTAACATCGTCATCTCTAAGAAGGGAATGGGATTTGAACTCTGTATATACTATATACAATTGGTTCACCCTTTCAGTGTTGGTGGGAGCGGACTTGGTGGTCCTTTGATCAGGCTGTTACTTATTGTTTGACGGTTTGTCTAAGTATGTTCCATGCTATGTTTTTCTAATTTTATTTTCAAATGAAAGATGAAATTGATATTCTGAAATATCAATTGCTTTGCCAACCTACAGATCTCTGGGTATTTGTATCTTCAGTATAGCTGTCTGCCCCTCCTTCCTTCTTCTCTTTCATAAATATAATACAGGATCATGCATATATTTGCTTTCTACTATACTTCCCTGTCCTGTAGAATTCTACAATCAAAAATGCCTCCCTCTCTTTTTCTGCTTTGTCCCCTTTTCTTATTATATGGATGACTTCATATGAAAATATATATGAACTACTGAATTTATTAACGATCGTCATGATTTGCTACAAGATACCATGGTGTTCTCTGATGCTAAATCTAAATGAGGTATGATTAATTAAGATCCTATTGTTAAAACTTAGGGACAATCAAGATGTGAGAAAAGCATTTTTATATTCAAATGTCTGTTTCACTCAAGTATATATTTTTATTACATAGCATATAATACACAACATGTTGGTGAGGAGAATTTTCTATCTCTGTAGGAGTTCAGTTGGCTTGATTTGTTTTGATACTGGAGTTACACTGATAGATGTAGGTCTGAAAGTATGGATTTTGAATAATACGTCAGCCCAAGAAAAAAGTGAGAAAAGCAATTTTGAGCTTCTACTTTTACAACAATGAGCCTGTTGGATTATTATTTGTATTGTTAAAACAAGCATGGTTTCGTCTTCACATTTACTTTAATTCCAATGTAGGAAACTTCACATAATGATTCAATAATGCTTTGTCATCAGGGTTATTCCTATAACTTTACTACCTCGCTAATTAATAATAACTAAATCATCGTGTCTCTTGATGATATTAATTAAACCAATGCTGCTCCCATTATATCACATACAGTAAATCATTCTACCTAGAGAACCATGGAGAGTATTTTTTCCCCTTCAAGGAAGTTCCATATATGAAGGTTGAGAAACAGCTGGTAATCAAGCAAACTTCATCATCAAAAGCATGACATTCCAATGCAAGCTTGAAATTATTTTCATGAATTCCACTTGATTCCAAAATAATGTCAGGCTAAACTTAATGACTATTTGTGAGCATCTCTTCTAAATTTAAGTCTTTTCTAATGTATTAATTATCTTTAAATAGTAAGTTAATAATGCTGTTATTAATGAGTGGATAATGTTCTGGCTCTGAACAAATGGGTTCAGAAATATCAGTTGGAAATTAAATAAATATTAACTTTATCAAACAATTTCAACCAAAGCTTATTCTGTCTGAGCCATGAAGCATATGAGAATGAGATCATTCTAATTAAACTGCATTGATCAGCAAGGTAAATTTTATGGCCTTATTTTGCTTATATGAAATGGACTATACAGAATTTTAGAAACAAAAGTTATTGTTACAGAATAAATCTTTTTATTCAATCAATAGCTTATTGCTTTGATATTCTGAATACTTAATATTTCAGATAGAGCCCAAAAATGGGGGACAGGGTGGGGAAGAGGCAGCACAACCCAGAGATGGATAGTCGATAGAGAAAGAGAGATCAGGTAGCCACCCTCTACCATCTTCCAAGGTATATCCAATGGACTAGGAGTATTAAGAGTTTAGTCTGGCAAAATTCTGTCTGTTGTGTGAACTCTGGCTGAACAGTTTCATGTAATTCTTAGGCTTAGCTTGACATCATAGCTTCATTCTGGAAAATAATCAAGATGGAGTTATTCTGAAATGTCTTAGTGATTGAAGTTACCTTACATAGGTTGTTGCTCTTTTATGTCTTCAGTAATTTTAGCAATGAATTGATTTTTATTATATTTTTACTTTGTAGTTATTTTTACTATTTCAAATTTATAATTGTAGATTGAAATTATATTTTGTTGTATAAATGTTTTCTATATATCTATCTATTCAAAGTAAATACTGTAATACATTTATTTATTTCTCAACTTCAATCCCAATGAAATAGCTTTTTCATGGAATGGGGAATCACACAAATTCATTTCTTTTTTCAGGGAGTTATAACACTGTCGTGCTTGAGAATCCCCAAGCTATACTTTCCACTTCTAATAAACAGTTTTGATCTCCATCTAAAATATGAAACTCTAATTTTGCCACTTAAGACCGTAACTTACAAAATGAAGAGGAATGTTTTCTGAACATATTCCTATTGGAGATGATGAGAACTATACCCCAACACATCTGGAAAATGTTAAGTTAAAGAAGACCTGTATAATAATATACAGTAAAGCACACATTTTCTCTGCATAAACAAAAAATGTCTCCTAAATTGACAGCAGTATCCTATGTATGTTTTTTTTATTTGATACCTAGGGTAAGAAGATAGAACTTGCAGAAAGGTACAAACTGATCTTAAAACACTTGATTTTTATCAAACACCAAAGGAAATCTTAAGAAATGTTAATCTAACATTGAACACGAATTGCAAGGTATAGATAACAGACTTCAAGAGAAAAGGCACCAATAGAATGGACTAAAAGGAATTATCTGTTTGTATAATATATGCAGAAACTCTGAAAAATAAAAAAAAAGTCTTCCTATATTTAGTTCAAATACCATTGCTATGGACTTTCATATGTGATAAAGAAAGTGGGTATACAGGTGTAGAAAAGTTTAAAAGGTTAGTAAAAGATTAATAAGATTAAAAGAAAATTAAAAGATTAATGTCTTACTTTGTTTATATGGCAGTACTGAATTACTTGGGATTAAGAAGAGAGAAACAGTATAGCTCTGTTTACCTATTTGTTTGTTTATTTGATTATGTGCCATCAAGTAATATCAATATTTTGGCCCCATTACTGCTATTAATGAGTCCATTCATCTTGCTGCTAGTCATTCTCTTTCTCTTTCTTTCCATCTTCCCCAGTATCATAGATTTTTCAGAAACTAGAGCTTCCTTAATGTGTCTGAGGCAGTGGTGTGTTCCAAAACATTTTTACTACTGGTTCTGTGGGTGTGGCTTATTTTGTGAGTGTGGCTTGATGGTCATGTGATGGTGGGCATGGCTTGATGGTCCTGTGACTGGTTGGCCACGTTCTGGACCAGCTGGAGCCTCCGGGTGCACCCCAGAGGGAGCCCCATGTAGAGAGCGTTGCAATAGTCCAGGCGGGAAGTGACTAGTGCCTGAGTGACTGTGCGTAGAGAGTCCCGATCTAGAAAGGGGCACAGCTGGCATATCAGATGAACCAGATAAAAAGCCTCCCTGGCCACGGCCGTCAAATGATCTTCTAAAGACAGCCGTGCATCCAGGAGGACACCCAGGTTACGAGCCCTCTCCGTGGGGGCGAGTGATTCACCCCCAATAGCCAGCAATGGCGTCAGCTGGCTATATCGGGACGCTGGAAGCCACAGCCACTCGGTCTTGGAGAGGTTGAGTCAGAGCCTGTTTCTCCCCATCCAGGCCCGCACGGCCTCCAGGCACTGGGACATCACTTCAAGGGCATCGTTGGGGTGGCCTGGGGTGGAGATGTACAGCTGGGTGTCATCAGCGTACTGATGGAACTCCACCCTGAAGCCACGGATGATCTCACTCAGCGGCTTTACATAAATGTTGAACAGAAGGGGCAAGAGGACCGACCCTTGTGGCACCCCACAAGCAAGGTACCTCGGGGTCGACCGCTGCCCCCCTGTCAACACAGATTGCAACCGGTCAGAGAGGTAGGAGGAGAACCACCGCAGAATGGTGCCCCCCACCCCCAACCCCGCCAACCGGTGCAACATGATACCATGGTCGATGGTATCAAAAGCCACTGAGATGTCTAACAGGACCAGGATAGAGGAGCAACCCCTATCCTGAGCCCTCCAGAGATCATCCACCAACACGACCAATGCCGTTTCCGTGCATTGGAAGCCGGACTGAAGCGGGTCTAGATAGACAGCTTCATCCAGGTACCGGGGAAGCTGTTGCGCTACCACACTCTCAACAACCTTCGCAACGAAGCAAAGGTTGGAGACTGGACGATAGTTAGCCAAAACAGCTGGATCCAGAGAGGGCTTCTTGAGGAGGGGCCTCACAACCGCTTCTTTCAAAGCAGCCGGCCACCTCACTCAAAGTATTGGTGGTATTGGACCACCTCACTCAAAGAAGCGTTAACAATCTTCTGGAGCCAGCCTCGTGTCACCTCCCGGGAAGCCAGTACCAACCAGGAGGGACACGGGTCCAATAAACATGTGGTCGCGTTCAGCCATCCCAGGACCCTGTCCATGTCCTCGGGAGCCACAGGATCAAACTCCCCCCAGATAACACTCTCAAGACCTGCCTCAGTCATCCCATCCGGACATACCCAGTCAGAGGCCAGCCCTTCCCGAATCTGAGCGATTTTGTCATACAGATACTGCACAAAGTCCTCAGCTCGGCCCTGCAAGGGGTCATCCCGCACCTCCAGATGGAGGAGGGAGCGGGTCGCCCTAAACAGGGCGGCCGGGCGATTATCTGATGATGCGATAAGAACGGCAAAATAGCTAGATTTTGCCGCTTTTATCGCCACTAGGTAGGTCTTAATATGAGACCTCACCAGTGTTCGGTCGGATTCGGAGCGGCTGGTCCTCCAACTACTCTCCAGGCGTCTTTTCCAGCCCTTCATCTCCCTAAGCTCCTCGGAGAACCAAGGAGCTAGGTGAGTTCGGTGCTGGGTCAGAGGCCGCAAAGGCACGACACGGTCCAAGGCCCCGGCAGCCGCACTATCCCAGGAGCCACCAGGTCCTCAGCCGAGTCATGAGCCAGAGTCTCAGGAAATGGCCCAAGCTCCATCTGGAACCTATCAGGGTCCATCAGGCACCTGGGGCAGAACCACCTGGTCGGTCCCGCCTCCCTGCGGCGGGCTGCAGCGGTTAGAAAGTCCAGTCGAAGGAGCGAGTGGTCAGACTATGACAAGCGTTCAATGACTATGTCCCCTGTATCAAGGCCACTCAACCACTGACCAGAGACAAAAACTAAGTCCAGAGTGTGTCCACCCATGTGAGTAGGGTCATGAATTAACTGAGTAAGGTCCATGGCCGTCATGGAAGCCATGAACTCTCGAGCCACCTCAGATATTTCGCCGACAGATGGCAGGTTGAAATCCCCCATGACTAGAAGTCTGGGGGTACCAACCGCCACCTCAGCTATGACGTTGAGCAGCTCAAGCAGGGCCGTTGCCACGCGGCAGGGAGCCAGGTACGTGATCAACAAGCCCATCCGTACTCCACGACCCCACTTCACAAAAAGGGATTCACATCCAGCTATCTGTGGAACAGTGGTCTCCCTCAGATCAAGACTTTCCTTTATAATAACCGCCACCACCCCCGCCCCTGCCCTGAGCTCTTGACTGATGGAATGCTCGGAAACCTGTTAGGCACATATTCACGAGGGGAAACCCCCCTCCTCATGGCCCAACCAGGTCTCTGTAATACCTGCCAGGTCCGCTCCCCCCTCCTGAATAAGATCACAAATGAGGGGGGCTTTATTTACCACGGACCTGGCATTGCACGACAGCAGCCGAAGGCTCAGGCCCTGGGAGTCTGAACAGCCTGGGGTGCGAGAAGGGCTATGGCGACCGGGGCGCACCACTGCTCGAAGATAGCGAGTGCTATCCTTTCCTTTCCTTTCCTTTCCTTTCCTTTCCTTTCCTTTCCTTTCCTTTCCTTTCCTTTCCTTTCCTTTCCTTTCCTCCTGAATGATAGCAAAACCCACCACTTTGCTCCTAAAGTGGACCAGGGCAGGGGTCTCCAACCTTGGTAACTTTTAGACTTGTGGACTTCAACTCCCAGAGTTCCTCAGCCAGCAAAGCTGGCTCTCTCACACATATTACTTCTTGGCCTGAGCAACAAAGCCCCTCCCCCCTCCAGACCTTCAGTCTTTACAACCCTCTCGGTCACTTGATCCAGTCAACAGCCATTCCGACTGCCGCTGTGCCCCCTTGGAATTTCACCCAAGAGCCAAACACTGGGGAAAGCAGCCCCATTCCCCACCGGAGGGGTGAAAGGCAGACCTTGGTCCAGTGCTCAGTGGCTGGGTTACCCTGGTGCCCAAAGGGCTGCATCAGCCTCCCCTCCGAGACTCCTTTCATCTGCTTTGGGGACCGATTTCACAGTGAGGACACACACACACACTTTTGAAACGTCAGAAGGCCCACTCTCAGGGTGGCACAGTCCAGAAAACTACCCAGCCCCTGCAGCACACAAGTGTGGCCAAATAACCTTAGGAAGGGAGCAGGTGTGCTAAGGGCTCCCATGACAAATTGCCAGAGCCTGTCAGGAGAAGGAAGGACAGGTGGGAGGGTGCTGGGGGGGGCGCTGTCCAGCCAGATCAAGTGCAGGACCAGGTATTTGTTCTAAGGTTGAAAGGAGGAACCATCTGGGCCTGGAAGAGGATTGTGAGGGGGGGACCAAGTCCCACCCCACTTCCCTTTTACCTTTAACATGCCCTGCTTCCCTCCCAATGACAGATGGGAGGGCAGCTGCAGCTGACTTAGGATGGAAATGCACAGCGAAGCAACTGCCTTTTTCTCTCCGACTTCTGTTAGCAGAGAGAAGGAAGAGGCAGAGGTGGCAGCGGCAGTGGCAGTGGAAGGCAAGGGGCAGATCCCAGCCGGCATGGTTACCAGGCAGGGTCCCTTCGCATGACTCATTTCAGCACCACCAAACACACACACACAAGGAGGCCTCCTTCAAGAGGCTTCAGAGGCTGAGGCTTTTTTTTCTTTCCCTCCTCCTGCAGCCACCTCGAGGGCTTTGCAGTATGGAGGACGCCGCCTCCTGAGGTTTGGGAAGGGAAGCAGGGTGCATTAAAGAAAAGTAAAAGGGAAAGGGAGAAGCTTGCTAGCTCCTTCCCGGTAGCTCTGCCATGCTTGCCTGCCTTCCACATGGCCTTCCGCTTGCCTGACTTTGCAAGCCGGCCACTGGGATGCCGGGAAGACAGCATGGAAAGCAAGCAAGCATGGCAGGGCTACCGGGAAGGAGCCGGGTGGCCCTGCTATGCTTGCCTGTCTTCCCGGTGGTCCCCGTGGCCAGACCTGCTTGCCTGCCTTCGCAAGTTGGCCACTGGGACACTGGGAAGGCCACGTGGAAGGCAGGGAAGCATGGCAGGGCTATGGGCTGCGGGGAGGAGAGGCAGGCTGGGACAGTGGTGGGGGCAGGGGCAGCTAGGTAGGCCACGACTCACAGGCTTACCTGGCAGGCAGATCAGGGCTGCTCAGTTGGGGCACAGTGCTTCAGGCAGGCAAGCTGCAAGCAAGGATCCACACAGTATAAGTGAGGAGTGACTGGGTGGAGGGAGGTGGGGCGAGCGAGCGTTGGGCAGCCGGGGCGAGTGAGTGGGTACTGGTTTGGGGGCATGGCCAGCCAGTGATTACTAGCAGTTCAGCGAACCAGCCCAAATTACCGCTACCAGTCCTCCTGAACCCGTGTGAACTGGTAGCAATCCACCACTGGTCTGAGGTTGTGATACAATAATTTGAGACTGGCCATTTGTGCCTTGAGTGAAAACTCTGAGTCAGTTTGTTTCACCATTATATTTGTTTGTTTTCCTCACTACCCATAATACTCCTAGGAGTTTTCTTCAAACCAAAGTTCAAAAGCATTGATGGCCTTTCCACCCTGTTTCTTCAAAGTCCAGCTTTTGTTCTATAAAGTGACATAGGTAAAATTATTTCCTACATAGTTCTGATATTGGAAAATATATATATATATATATCATAATTCTAACATCCAAATATCTTTTCTAAGGCCTTCATGGTTTCTCTGTATAAACCTGCAACATAATTTTACATAACATGCAAATGGAAAAATTAACTCCTAGACAAAGATCCATGTCAATATATTTTTGTTACTGTTTACAGCTTTATTAGGTTTTTTGTATATTGTATTTTGTACTATGTTTAATTTTGTGTGCTGCCTAGAGCTTCTAGAATGAGGCAATTTATAATATTTACACATAAATATGTGAAATAGATTTGAGTTGAGAGATTTAATAATATTTATAATTAATAAATTATATATAAATAATATATATAATAAACAGAGATGAGCACCATCCCTTAGAGTAGAAGTCGACTGGACAAGGGGAATCTTTACATCCATACCCTGACTCAGCCTTCCATCCTTCCGAGGTGGATAAAATGAGGACCCAAATTGTTGGGGGCAATATGCTGACTCTGTAAACTGCATAGAGAGAGCTTTAAAGCATTGCAAAGCGGTATATAAGTCTAAGTGCTATTGCTATATAGGCCTTTAAGATTTACTTTGTGTAGAGGTTAAGGCATCAATCTAGAAACCAGGAGAGTACTTACTTTCTTTCAGACCTAGGATGGCGGCAAGAACACTTCTGAAAAACTTTTTTTTTAAATTTGATTTATATGCCACCCTTCTCCAGAGACTCAGGTGGCTTACAATGTGCTCAGCAATAGCCTTCATCCTTTTGTATATTTATACAAAGTCAGCTTATTGCCCCCACAACTGGGTCCTCAATTTATGGATGGAAGGCTGAGTCAACCTTGAGCCTTGGCGAGATTCGAACCTGCAGTAATTGCAGGCAGCTGGTCTTAATAACCAGCTTAATAACAGGGTGCCTTAGACCACTGTACTACCAAGGCTCTTTTTTTTTCAAAAACTTTGAAGTTTTTTTCAAAAAATTTGAAAGATAAACTGAAATTGTGTTAAATGGAAGTATGTGTGTGTATGTACACACATACATATATATCATTCACACACACATATACATACTAACAAAGAAGTGAATGATAAATGAGGGAAGCTGTTTCTCTGTTGGTTTGATTGCATAGTTGTTTTATTATTTTCCTCCATTGTTGAATATGCAAATTTGAGTACAAAACAAACTCACTTGCAAAAATTCATTGGAACTCAGTGCAGGATAAATTTCTGCATATTTCAGGAATGCTGACAAAGAAAATGTGCATTTAAAAGAATGAAACAGAAAAAAAATTGATATTGTTCAGAAACATTTGGGATGAAGTAAGTCTAAGGATTTTTTTTTTTAAAGCAGGAATGTCTACAAGGAAAGCTTAGAAAAATCTTGAAAGGTGTGAAAAAGAGAGCAGCAGAGGGAAATGAAGATGGAAAGTGATTCTATAAAAACAGCCCTTCTCGGAAAGAAAGGAAAAGGTGAGAGCCATCATTTCCCTTAAGACAAGCAATTTAAAACTCTACAGAAGTGCTTTTATATTCTTAGAAGTTCCTGAAGTTCTTTAAATCATCAATTTCCTTGGGGAATGTAGTTATGAAACTCACACCATTTACTCCTGAGTAGCAACTAGGGATTAAGTGATTTTTCATTTAGTTGTGAGGCAGTCATGAAAGGCAGATTGTTTCCTTTAAAGTGCCCACAGTGGTACAATACACCACTCTGAAACATAAGGTTCAAAATAGGAATCTCATGCATCTGCCCACAGAGATATATATATGTACTTTGGATATGAAATGACTAGGTGGATTAGTTCAAATTTCAATATAACGGTAGAAGATATTCACTACAGTTTGAAAGTCCACTCCAGCATATATGAAATACTTTGCTTAAGAGAGCTGGGATGCCAGCCAGTGTAATGGTGTAGTTAAAATGAAGAGAATTTCAAGTTTCCACTTAACTATGAAGATGACAATCACCTCTTCTTTAAGCCCAAATTCTCTTCCAGATATTTTTTAAATGGGGACAAAATTAGCAGCTACTCCCATTTACACTGTCCTGAACTCCCAAAACAAAAGAGAAAGAATATAAATGCAACAAAGAAACCAAGAAATAGTATTCAAACTCAGAAGCACATGTGCTATGATAACTAAAATTGAAATTGAAATTGAAAGATTACGTCATAAACCACTCATGATGATCCCAGTGGTTATTGGCATGAGTGCCTCATCAAAAAATAGAAGTACTGAGCTGTATTCTTGTGCCAGTTGTGCCATTATGAAGTATCCAATGAACTGTTCTTTGAGGAATCTGCCTGCCTCGGAGTTCTGTTTTCTGGGTGCATTACTTGGAACCAGGGGTGGGTTCTAAATTTTTTTACTACCAGTTCTGTGGGTGTGGCTTATTTTGTGGGCGTGGCTTGATGGTCATGTGACAATTATTTAGGATTTAGCAGAGGTAATGGTCTACCAGGCTTTTAACTGCTTGCAGAGCTGTACCAATCTACCCATTTATTTTTGAAGGCACTGGTCTACCCATTTATTTTTTCAGGCACTGATCTACTCATGTATTTTTGCAGGCACTGGTCTACTCATGTATTTTTGCAGGCACTGGTCTACCCATTTATTTTTGCAGGCACTGATCTACTCATGTATTTTTGCAGGCACTGGTCTACCCATTTATTTTTGCAGGCACTGATCTACTCATGTATTTTTGCAGGCACTGGTCTACTCATTTGTTTTCTTTTAACACTGATCAGCTGTAGGGCGGTCCTTTGAAGCCCCGCGGCAAGAGTTTAAACAGTTTTTTTCCTAGCCATCAGCTGGGACACAGGAGCAATCTATCAGCAATAGATTGGGGGTGGGGCCAAATAAAAGGTAAGAATAATGTGGGGGTTGGGGGGGCGGGGGGCAGAGCCAGTTCAGTGACATCATATCGTCACCGCTACCGTGTCGGTGGAACCGGGAGGAACCGGGAGGAACCCACCACTGTTTGGAACACTGACACTTTTCTCCAGTTGGATGTATTCCTTACGTGTTTCTGTTGAAATTCCCAGATTTACTTTAGATTTTGCCAATCATGTGCAGTAATGATCTCAGCATCTGTTGGGCATTATGACTGTCTCAGATGCACTTAGCTACTGTTAAACAATTTATTTCACTTATTATCATGCCTAATTATCACAGATGAATGCATGCTCCATTCCCATGTGAATTTCAGTTATAGGCATATTTAAGTTGCCTTTATAAGATACAGTAATAAGGAAATTCAGTCCAAAGAACTGAATCTGGAATCACTGAATCACTGAATTGTGATGGACTCTAGAGAGTCCATCACAATACATCTAAATTGGCCACAGAATTGTTTTGTATGTCATATTATATCTATTTAAAAGAAGAAGAAAATTATTTTTAGTTAAAATTGACTTGAACAGTTTTCTTTTTATGAATGCTTGGAATTTATTTTACTTACATGTTATTTCAAAAATGTGCATTAGATTGTATTTATAAACAGCAGAACTACTTGCATTGGTCCATAATCTCCATTATCTTGATTGAATATATTTGTCTATGACTGATCTAATATTCAAGCCTTACATTCTAGGTTAATGAGCTTTTAAAAATTATATTTTGGGTGTTCAATAAAGCAACAATGACAAAAAAAAAAAAATATCATTATGTCAGCATTCATTTCCAAAGCAGAAAATGTAATTAAACACAGACACACTTTTTATATTCTGAAATTAATTAGAAGCTTACACCCAAGGTATGTTTGGTAGATGCCTTTGTACATAATTCTTCCCTCATAGGATGGGGGGACGGGGGACAGGGACAGACTCTACTTTTTGGGGACTGCCTTCTGTCTCTTAACCACAAGATTTAGAGTAGAGTAGAGTAGAGTAGAGTAGAGTAGAGTAGAGTAGAGTAGAATAGAATATAGAATAGAATAGAATAGAATAGAATAGAATAGAATAGAATAGAATAGAATAGAATAGAATAGAATAGAATAGAATAGAATAACACAGTTGGAAGGGACCTTGGATATCTTCTAGTCCAACCCCCTGCCCAGGCAGGAAACCCTATATCACTTCAGACAAATGGTAATTCAACATCTTCTTAAAAATTTCCAGTGCTGGAGCATTTACAACTTCCACTCATTAATTGTTCTAACTAGAACAGGAAATTTCTCCTTAGTTCTAAGTTGCTTCTCTCCTTGATTAGCTTCCACCCATTGCTTCTTGTTCTACCCTCAGGTGCTTTGGAGAATAGTTTGACTCCCTCTTCTTTGTGGCAACCCCTGAGATATTGGAACACTGCTATCATGTCTCCCCTAGTCCTTCTCTTCATTAAACTAGACATACCCAGTTCCTGCAACTGTTCTTCATATGTTTTAGTCTCCAGTCCCTAATCATCTTTGTTGCTCTTCTCTGCACTTTTTCTAGAGTCTCAACATCTTTTTTACATCGTGGCGACCAAAATTGATTGCAATATTCCAAGTGTGGCTTTACCAAGGCATTATAAAGTGGTATTAACACTTCACATGATCTTGTTTCTATCCCTCTGTTTATGCAGCCCAGAACTGTATTGGCTTTTTTGGCAGCTGCTGTAAACTGGTGGCTCATATCTAAATGGTTGTCCACTAGGACTCCAAGATCCCTCTCAGTTTGCCCAGTTCCTATCTATTCTCATCCTACCTAATTGTACACTGCTTTGTGCTATAGGTTTATAAACTGTCCATTATGACTCTGGATGGCACACAGCATAGCTGCAACCAGTGGTGGGTTGCTACCGATTCGTCCCAGATCGGGCGGACCGGTAGTGGCAGTGGCAGAAGGCTCTGCCCACCCGCCCGGACGCTTCTGCAGATGCACAGAAGCATCGTGTGCGCAAGTGCACACGTGCCCACAAGCAAACCAGTAGTGACAGGTTTTGAAACCCACTCCTGCTGCAAACAATATATAAACAATACAAAAAATAAAGCAAAACAAACTTTGTTATGACATTATACTCATTTGTCTCCTGTAACTTCTTTCCTATTCCTTTCTTTTGGTTTTTTTTTTCCATTCCTTCTCTTTTTTTCCTGTTCATGATTCACAGATCACTGTGTTTCAGAGAAACGGTTCACTTCAATATTTTACTTAATTCCAAATCAAGAGTTCTATAAGGATCGCCTCTCCTTCCAACTTAAGAAAGTACGAACTCTTGAAAATGTAGTTGTTCAAAAGGATTCTTTTATTAAGAAGTGAAAGCCATCCAGCTAAAGCACAATCTGAATGCCCTTAGGCAAAGCAGTAGGATTAAAGTGGTAGAGACCCCTCCCTTTAAGTCAGAATGCAGATTTTAGCCAATACACAAGTGTGAAGATGTTTTCTTTACTATTTCCTTTGAGAACCTGAACAAACATGCATTCCCACCACTACCCTTTAAAGTGAGACAACCCACATGGCTATCATAAAAATTCCTGCATGTAAAGGGAATTTCAGGCTTCAGGATATAGGTTGTAAAATATCTGATGACACAGGCCATGCTAGTAAATCGAATCCAAGTCCCCCCTTCCTCCACTTGAGTCTCAAGAAAAAATGAGTCTCAAGAAAAAAATTTAAGGGAATTTCCTGGAAACAAATTTTGCTTATTTGCATCCCTATAAAACTAAAATATTAGCAACTGCAAAAAAAGGGACATTATCACAAGATCTGCCATTTTTTTCCAAGCTATAAAAACACAAATCTTCTCTAAAACTAGACAAGGTACCTCAGTCTACATAGATAACTGTTTGAATGTTTTACTGCAGTTTCTATTAAATATCTTTTATTCATGCTCTTGAGGTGACCTGAAAGTTGAGAAGATTCTCCAAATCATTGCATGAGTTTAACATATTATAGTTGGTCCTCATCAGTGTAGTGATACCCAGGGGACCTTTATTAAGTAATCATGGCTTCTGTGATTTAAACTCAGGGATTGAACTCAAGCAATATATTAAGATAGAAGAAAGATCTCGAGCTCCTTTTTTTTCCCCTTTAGTTTAAACAGGTGACTTGCAAATACCTAAATATCTCATTAAAAAACGAAGTTCACACTCTCTTGGCATTATTCATATTCCTGAGCCTAAAAGCAAACATGCAGCTTCAGGCATCAATCAGAGAGAAATAAGGAAACACATCCTAATGAGTTGACCTTTTCCAAGTATGGCCTATATAACTGATTTTATCTTCCTCTAATAACACAGGAGCAAGTGTAAAGCATAATTCTGACATTACAATTTACAACCTGAGAATGTAACCAGAATATCTCCTGGGGACAATTCATTTATCTGGCTTTGTTTGATGGCTAGATCACAAAATATATGAAGACTTGATCATTTTCTTGTTTTATCAGTATACTCTGATAAACTTAGAATGTTAACATCACCCAAAGCTAGGGTTTTCTAAAAGAAGGTCAACATTAGAGATGTAGTAGATGAATATTACAAAATAGTTGGTTAGAAGATGTGTGACTATGCAAATATTTTAAATCAATAAATAATATAGATATAGATATTTTTAGGACAGGTATCTGTGAGGCACATATGGTTTTTCATTCTTGTTTTCATAGCCACAGTTTCTGGCAACTGATTTCAGTGTTTCATACATTTTTTAAAAATGATCTTCTTGTAGGAAGTTAGCACCCACCCCTCTCCTAGAAGAATGAAACATTTTAGGAAATATTAAAAAGGCAGAATATTATATTTCCCTGGATGAGAAATGGAGAAACATGTTTTTAGGTAGGAAGCACTCTTACTAGCCCCCACTCTCTTCAATAGCCCACAGCAGATGTCAGCACTTAAGAGATAAAGAGGTCTATTCATAAGCAAATATCCTCACCCAAGATCTAACAAAGGTAGGATTAGCCCTCTGCCTGTCTAGCAACAGAACTCACCACATGGCACCTGGGGAGGTTACATCACCCAGCAAGATTCAACCAAGCTTGTGACTCAAAAGACAACCTACAAAGTTACCCCTGCATGGCCCCATGGGAGTCTGACAACCAATCAGAATACAAGCTCAAGTTCAAAGCCCAATAGAAGGTATAAATCTCTCTTCCCCCCCCACATGCACTTTTTTGCCCAGGACCTCAAAAACCATGTGGTCCTGTCCACCATTAAACCATCTTTCTAATCAGTCTCCATGTTTCCAGTGTCTTTCTTCCCACTTGGAACTGAACCCAGATGGATATCTCTTCCAACAATTTCCAAAACCTTTCTACAAACCTCTCTGAATGATGTTACCATGTCATTCAACTGCTATATTAAAATAATGGAAATAACAATTTCAACTGTAATATTCTCCAAATAAAGGTGAACCTACCCTATATGTTTCTTTCTGAACCAATTTTTCTCTCAACTTTAGTCTTTTCTGATCCAATAATGAAAAGTTGTAGGTGATTGTTGTCATAAGATTTCTTGTTCCAAATGCAACTTCAGTCTGCCAGAGATGTATTAGCATGATCAAGAATGTTGGTTTGAAGGAGTAAGGAAGTCAATTAGAACAATTAACCAGTGGAATGTCTTGCTTTCAGTAGTTGTGAGTGCACCATCACTAGAGACTAAGAAGAGACTGGACAGCTACTTGTCCGGAATGATATAGGGTTTCCTGCTTGAGTTGGTTCCTGGACTAGAAGACCTCCAAGGTCCCTTCCAACTGTTATTCATCTGCTTCTATGCTTTTACTGTTGTTGTAATGATCATCGCATAAATAAAAAGAGATAGTAGACAAGGATGGCATATCTATCCATCTCCCGTAAGTGGCATATAGTTATATAGTTGTGCTTTATTTCTAATTTAATTTGCAAAATAATGTATTTTTACCATATTGCTTTTTATTTTTTTTTCTATTGGCCATCTCTTAACCAGTAACTTTAATTAAAATAATGTGTTCGGGGAAACTATTTTCATTATCGTTGTGTATTTCTTCTTAAATCTATTTTGACACCCACTTTTTATGTAAAAAAAATTATTACATCCAGAAAAACTTTTGAACCAGAATTGCACACAATGGTCGAGGCAAGAATATTTCCATGGAAACATGAACACAATAATTTCTCCACCATTCCTACCGATGGGAGAGAGTTGGGCAGTTTTTCAGCTCCAAATTGGAAAAGAACAGATTATGGCCGATGTATTATTAATAATAAAGACTATGATGGTGATATGAACAAGTCTGGCAAGCTGAACAGATTCATATCCTCTCTTTTTTTCAATCAGAAATAAGAGGATCACTGCTGATGTTGTATTTTGGGGTTTCTTTTTGGGGGGTTTGGAATGAATATCTTTTGCAGTTTATTTTACTCTTCACCCTTCAGAATCATTTAATCTGGCTACAAGAAAATAAAATGCAGGGCCGAGCTGAGGATTTTGTACAGTATCTGGATGATAAAATAACTCAGATTCAGGAAGACTTGGCCACTGACTGGGTTAGTTCAGACGAGATGACTGAGGCAGGCCTTGAGAGTGTTATCTGGGAGAAGTTCGATCCTGTGGCTCCCGAGGACGTGGACAGGATCTTGGGATGGCTGAATGCCACCACATGTTTATTGGACCCATGTCCCTCCTGGTTGGTGCTGGCTTTCCGGGAGGTTACACAAGGCTGGCTCCAGGGAATTATCAACGCTTCTTTGAGTGAGGGTGTCCTGCCGGCCGCCTTGAAAGAGGCGGTGGTGAGGCCTCTCCTCAAGAAGCCATCCCTGGATCCGGCTGTTTTGGCTAACTATCGTCCAGTCTCCAACCTTCGCTTTATTGCGAAGGTTGTTGAGAGTGTGGTGGCGCGACAGCTTCCACAGAACCTGGATGAAGCTGTCTATTTGGATCCGCTCAAGTCCGGCTTCAGACCTGGGTACAGCACGGAAATGGCATTGGTCGTGTTGGTGGATGATCTCTGGAGGGCTCGGGATAGGGGCTACTCCTCTATCCTGGTCTTGTTAGACCTCTCAGTGGCTTTTGATACCATCAACCATGGTATCATGTTGCGCCGGCTGGAGGGACTGGGAGTGGGGGGCACCGTTTTGCGGTGGTTCTCCTCCTATCTCTCCGATCAGTCGCAATCCATGTTGACAGGGGGGCAGCGGTCGACCCCGAGGCACATTGTTTGTGGGGTGCCACAAGGGTCGGTCCTCTCGCCCCTCCTGTTCAACATTTATGTGAAGCCACTGGGTGAGATCATCCGTGGTTTTGGGGTGGAGTTCCATCAGTACGCTGATGATACTCAGCTGTACATCTCCACCCCAGACCATCCCAATGATGCCTTGGAAGTGATGTCCCAGTGCCTGGAGGCTGTGCGGGTCTGGATGGGGAGAAACAGGCTTCGACTCAACCCTTCCAAGACCGAGTGGCTGTGGCTGCCGCCGTCCCGGTATAGCCAGCTGATGCCATCACTGGTTATTGGGGGCGAATCACTGGCCCCCACGGAAAGGGCCCGCAACTTGGGCGTCCTCCTGGACGCAGGGCTGTCTTTAGAAGGGCATATGACGGCCGTGGCCAGGGGGGCTTTTTATCAGGTTTGCCTGATACACCAGTTGCGCCCCTTTCTGGATCGGGACTCCCTACGCACAGTCACTCAAGCACTCGTCACCTCTCGTCTGGACTATTGTAACACTCTATACATGGTGCTCCCCTTGGGGTACACCCGGAGGCTCCAACTGGTGCAGAATGCGGCTGCGCGGGGGATTATGGGAGCGACGGGGCACTCCCATGTGACTCCTCTCCTGCACGAGCTGCATTGGCTTCCGGTGGATTTCCAGGTGCGCTTCAAAGTGTTGGTGATCACCTTTAAAGCGCTCTATGGCTTAGGGCCAGGGTACTTACGGGACCACCTTCTGCCACCAATAGCCTCCCACCGGCCAGTTCGCTCCCACAGAGAGGGCCTTCTCAGGGTGCCGTCGGCTAGACAATGCCGGCTGACGACCCCCAGGAGGAGAGCCTTCTCTGTGGTGGCACCTACCCTTTGGAACAATCTACCCCCAGAGATACGAGTGATCTCCGACCTCCGGACTTTTCGTCGGGCCCTAAAAACTCATCTCTTTCAGTTAGCTGGTCTCTCTTGATTTTATGATTTTATGGTTGATTTTAAATTTTGATATGGATTTTAAATTGACAAATTTTAAACTATGGGCCAAATTTAATTATTTTAAATTCATTTTTAATTGTACTTTATGTATAAATGTTTTATTTTGGCTGTTCACCGCCCTGAGTCCGAAAGGAGAAGGGCGGTATAGAAATTTGAATAATAAATAAATAAATAAATAAATAAATAAATAAATAAATAAATAAATACATTGAAACAAAATGTTGTCACAGAACCCTAACACTAACTTAGTAGAACAATGCAGGGAGTGAGGTGTATTTTTTATCATGCCTCCCAACAAACACTAGGAAAATCGATTAAATTCATAAAATGAACAAATCAAGTGTAAGAGCTAGCTGAAATTAAAAGGAGCCCTTCCAATGAGCTCCATTCATGCACACAGATTATAGTTCTCCATCCAATTTTGCAAGCAATGTTTGTTTTCCACCACTAGATGCTGCAGTTTTGAAGTTTACATTCCTGAATCAACTTACTGCAAGGATTCACTGCTACAATGATATTGCTGAAGTGAGTTTTTATACTTGAACATAACAATGGGGAGATCAGGAGGAGAAATAAACATATGCTTATTTAAAAGGGAGTATGTAACTTGGGCATATTGACTGTGTTAACGCCTTCTCTTGATTAAAAAAATATCAGTCTGTGTAGTAGTATTATGAGTCATTTGCTCTTTTGTTATATACTACCAACTTTCCACTTCGAAAATAATCAATGTTCTTTTCATGAAATCAGGTTCTATTTAAAAAAAGAATTCCATGTCAAGAATGTCCATCAAAAATATTGAGAAAAGCTAATTAAGAAAAGTAGATGAGAAAAGTTTATAAACAGAGTTTCATGAGCAACTAGCAGCTTCAAGGAGAGAAAGGAATGGGTTTTGTTATTTCTTAAAAATTCTGTAAATATTCTAATGACGGCTGTACTTAAGTAGGAACTAAACCTGATGTAATCCATTATTTGTGGCTCACAACTAACTACACAAATTACAAAGAGATTTGGTCCTAATAACTGCAGGCTTAAATGGTTTCAGTAGATCAATCAACTATAGTTTCAGTAACTTATAAGTAACTTATATTTTGTTTCCTATTTTAATCTTTGAGGGGAGATTTTAGTCAACAAGGCTGAGAGTTATGAGTAGACTTTCAAGCTGACTGGAAATTGAATGGAGACCAATAAATCCTAGCACTATGAGATTGGGAAGTTGCCTTTTCCTACAACTCTAGTTGAGGCAAAAGAGATGCATAATTGATTGCTCAATCATTATTTCTTTATCACATGCCCTTCCTCCTACCTATGATCTGACAGATGGGCTACTTTTATTATTTATTATTAGTGCTTTTTTCAGAAGAGCTAAAATAACATTCAGAAACAGCCTGATTTATGGGTAACAGGAACAAAACATCTCCTTGTCTGCAACCTGTCAGTTGGCACTCTATACAGTTAGTTTAATTCAAAATGCTATTTAAACACAATATTTGAAGCAAAATGATAATAAATCTCTGCTTATGTGGCTCCAGAGATGATTCAATAAGCTTGCTATAGTTTGAGAGGATAAATAGGTGGGTGCCAATTTTTCACTTTGCCTCGTCCATCCACAAAGGTACCAGATCCTCACCAAATGCTCTGTCAAATGATTTCTAAATAAATCATTAACGCCAAACCTTAGCAGATACAATGCATGTTTTGTGCCTTCTGGTCCTTGCGGCTCACAACTGCCAACTAGATATCTCCATTCCCTCAAAAAGAGTGGCACCAAATAATCATTCCTTTAGAAATGGAAACAAGGCCTTGTTGGGGTTACTTTTGTGATTTTATTTTCCTGCAGTGGATGATGGCGTGTATCCAGGATGTTGCTTTTCTATTATGCTTCCATTCGTCTCTCTAGAAGATTTTTTGCTTTCTTATCGGAAAGAAAGGCATCTTGGCATGAATTCCTTGTGAGATCTTCTGGGACTGGGATTGAAATATGGCAAACTGAGGAGGTTATAGATCATGGAAGAGACCATTAAATAATTTCAGGATACTCATACTTTCTCCTCAGCCATTTCATAACTAAGAATATGAATGGGGGGAAAACCTATTTCCCAATAGTGAGAATATCAGTATTTTTTTCAAAAAACTTCTCTTGTCCAGCAAATAAGTTTTTGGGAATGACTCAAAGTAAATCTCCCCCCCCCTCTCTCTGCCTCAAAGAGAGAGGGAGGGAGCGGGAGAGAGAGAGAATGAATATTCAGGTCTTAGAATTTATTGGAACAGGCTATCTTACTGTTTTCTCAGGATATGATAGCAGCATAAGAGAAAAGTTATTGCTTCTATTAAAATGGTGCTTATGTTGCCACCCTGATGATCATATTCACTGTGAATTCTGGGAACCATAATCCTAACATAGCTAGAGAAAAACTAGGCATGTATTCTTGAAACACAAGCTTCAAGAATTTCTAATAACTAAAAGTTTCTCAAATCTCAATTTGGGAAAACCACTTCCTTCCTCCACCTCCAGTCTTAGATCACATTTGCAAAGTTTGATTGACAAGCAACAAATTTTATGTTTATATCAGTTGTATGTTCGACAAATACCAAATTTCAACAGTAGTTCCTATAATTTTGTGAAACTCTAATAATAAATGAGATGCATATTACCTTTCCTTAGTATCACAGTTGACAGTATGACAGTATGACAGTTAAAGTCTGAGGACAGTTCAGTAATTCCATTTGTGGAGTTGTGAAAGTTCTATTTATTTTTTATCTTATTTTTATACTCTTAATTCATAGTCAAATCAGTACATAAACTATTGTATCAGGTTAGATGAAAAAGGAAGGAAGGAAGGAAGGAAGGAAGGAAGGAAGGAAGGAAGGAAGGAAAGAAAAAAAGAAAGAAAGAAAGAAAGAAAGAAAGACTTGAATAGATAGAGTAGGTTAATTTTTTCAGCTTCAGAAATGGATAACTTTCTCTTTGTATTTTTGTATATATGTAGAAGGATAAAACTAGAAAAAGTACTTCTAAAGTTCATTTGATAATTACATTTTTATAAAATAATTGAACATCCTAAGAGAGTTCCCTGTATTTTTTAAATTAAAAAATAATAATTAAGAATGAGATAACAACATGTACAGTAGAAAACTTTCCTAACTGTTGAATTTTACTATATAATTTCTCCTGTGGAAAATGTTAAACTGTCTTTCAAAGTACCATCTTTGTAACTGGATTTTCTTTTAAATCCGACCTTTTGAAAATTTGAACAAAATAAAATTGAAAACCTTCTAAGCTTTGTTAGTTTTTTTTCTTCCCTATAGTTATTTAAAAAAAAAAAGCTTCCAATACTTCTTACTGCTGAAAATATTCTTCTGTTGAATATTAATTTTCTGCCTTTAGGGCAAAGAAATATCCTGAAAGAATAAAAGTAGAAAACACATATATAATTGTACTTACAATAAATAATAACTTGAGTTTAAATATTTTAAAAATAGTTGATAGTATCTAATGTTGTGAAAAAGATTTAGACTTCTCTTGTGATTGATGAATAAAGTATGAATAAAGAATAAAGAAAGAATGAAAAATACTACTTTCTATTGCATTTTTGAAGTCGCACCATTTTCATCAGAAAAAAATTAAAGGGGAGAATAACATGAAATCTATGTATATACCCATGAAAAAACTTTAGGACTCCCCCCCTCTTGTTAGGTACTTATTTTCTGTATATTATATCAATAACTTCCCATAATTATGCACAATGTGGCCC
Organism: Arizona elegans; assembly: GCA_022577455.1. Lineage (NCBI taxonomy): Eukaryota > Metazoa > Chordata > Lepidosauria > Squamata > Colubridae > Arizona > Arizona elegans. The sequence goes on along the minus strand of JAKOOJ010000002.1, from coordinate 109,287,765 downwards.
CTCTCCAAATTCTTTTTTAAAAAATGAGACAATGAACTTTCATAGAAATATAAACTTCTGATGCTGCACATTTATCCAGCTTTCCGTTTTCAAGAAAACGTCTGCTCCAGACAGTTTGGAAAACTGACTAGATAAATGAGGCAATACAGGAACAGATGCTGTCAACCAACAGGAATAATGTCTTGTACAAAATGAAAGAAATCCATATATATATTAAAGTCTCACTTGATAAAATTTTAATCATTTGAACAGGAATACTGGCAAACCTTTCTAAAGTTTCTAAAATGTGCCAACAATCCCAAGAACACTCAAAGCTTTGGCCAAAATGCATTTTGGGCATGGCTACTATAGCATTTTTGCTAGCTAAAATTCACTCAAAATATGTAGGAAAGGTTGTGTATGTGTTTTCTTTCCATCAATGCAATGCATCATCTCTGTCCACACAAATACACACTCATTTTTTTTCTTTTAATAACTTTATAATATAAATGGAAATGCAATAAAAGAATTACTGGAACAGGAAAAGCAATTGATAGCAATTGAAAAAGTGAGCTGCCAACAAAATGTGACTTTAGATTAATGAGTAACACAACATTAAAGTTCTTCTGATAAAAAAGAACATGACTAAAATCTAGACTGAAGCCTCCAAGCTTGCAATTCTCTTTTTAAAACATGATACACTAGGAGGACTGTTCTCTTTACCGACAAAGCATCTATATTAGCTCCCAGAGCATCAACAATGGTAACTAAATTTTGGTAAATGCTTTATAACGGAAGAATTGGAATTCATCAATTCTTCTACACAGTAATATCCCAGCAGGAACTGACAAAAATAGGAAGGCTGATAAAGTTATACCTTACACTATAGTTCTTGCAGCAAGCAGGAGATTGAACCAGGTAAATTTCAAGGACCATCCCTGTTTGAAATTCTATTTTTTATTTCCTAGTATACCATTCTGAATTGTCCTTTATTCTAAAAAGACAAATGATAGTTGATAAATAGTACTCATTTATACTTATTTTAGTGTAAGCCATGTGAATTTATTTAGATGAAATTATGTCACAAAAATTGTATCAATGATTTGAATCTTATCACTTCATGTACTATGGGATTATGATAGGCATAAATTAATGTCTTTGAGATATCTGTTTGTTAATGTTGTATTCAGGAACAGGACATCTGAAGATGCAAAGACCAAATTATGGAAACAGGGAATAAAAGAAGCATACATATGGAAAGGTAAAACTCAATGAAAGATGAAATGAATTAACTACACATTGACATCTTAGGTATCAATGAATTGGTCTGAAATTGGACATCTCAGTAAAAAAAAAATCATACCATTTGTTGAAATAAAAGAAATAACATTGCTTTCATCATCAGGAAGATTGATTGGGAAGACAGATGACATAGCAAGGACACAACTTAAACCTAATGCACTTAATGAAAGCAAGATGTGCTGCTTGTGGCTGGGCCACAATTTAAATATTTGAAGTTTGCAACAAACATTAGTAACTGTTGTTAGTATCTATTTGCAATATTGAATATTCCTAAAAGCAATATTCTAGATATCAAAATCTGTCTTGCGCTGTGATAAATTGTATATATCAGAGCCCTTCCTGGTAGAATTTAATTAAACTTATTGTGTTCAGAAGCATATTTTCCACTTCTAGTATCCCAGTCTGATACCATAGGTAAGGTACAGTATATCTTTTCCAATATTGAGTTAGATTTATACACCTTGATAAATTATAATAATTTTAATTTAGATTTTCTGGAATTATTCCTAATAGAAATGTCCGTGATTTCAGTTAAAATTTTATTTTTTTAGAACTTTTTGGATTTAATTTTAATTTTATTTATCTATATTTCTCTCCAATACTTTTAATTTTTTTGCACGATGCCCCATCTTTCTTATGGCATTTCCAACATTGGTTGTGGAAATTTTATATACACAATTTTATCATTTATCCATCTTAGCAAACTTTATGACATACACCATTTGTTTTACAGACACACACACACACACACATAAAGTGTTTTTCTGTTGAGACACCTGGTCTACGCCAGCATGTGGGAGGGAGCATACTGCATCCCTTTTGCCTTTCAGCTCCAATCCAGGAACCCTTAAGCAGTCACATTCATGACAAACCATTTTATACCAAATTTATATTTCGCTGATAAAGAAATAAAGGGAGATTAGTATAGATCTATTTCAAGCTATTTAACTCTCATCAGCCATACCCTTACTTGGATTCAAACTTGGGCTGCCTGCATGTTAGGCAGTTGTATTACCCTCTGAACCACAAGTTCTCCTCCCTTCATCAGCTTGAGCCAGGGGAGAAAGTTATAGAAAGTTTTCCATTAAATTGTACTTTGGAACGAATTTTATTGATTTGTTACATTGCCCATCCCATCAGAGACTATAATTATAACTCTGGAGGCTGAATTTTGAATACATTTTATTGTGTAATTTTTGTTTTGTTCTGTCTTTATATCATAGTTCAGTAACAATTTATAAATATGACCTAATATAGCCACCATCCTCAATTATAATATCAGGAATCACTTTAAAATCCTGAATCTAATTGATAAGGGACCAGAGGAACTGTGAAATGAAATCAAAGAAGTTATTAAAGGTGTATATGAAAGCAAATTATTATTGTGAGAACAGACACTGGAAATGGTCAAGATCAAGAGAAGACAAAGACAACAGGAAAAACTCAAACACTTCAGAAAGATGTTAGAAGATACAAGAAGAGTATTAAAAAGATGTAGTTGGAAACAAACATGAAAAAAGTGAAAAACAAACAAACAAGGAAAGTCTTCCAAAAGATCTCAGAACTCAAGAAAGAAGTTCCATATTGGTATGCTAAAAAATATCAATAGACAGATAGCAACATCTTTTTCAGCAAGCCGGGTTGGCTTAAGAAGAAATTTTTAAATTCTTTTAATTAGTCTGTGATTTTTAACTTTCGGGCCAAAATTTATATATATATTTAAATGTTTTAATATTTGTATTCTATGTTTTTTATCTTGGTTGTACACCGCCCTGAGTCCTCAGGGAGAAGGGCAGTATATAAATTGGAAATTAAATTAAATTAAATTAAATTAAATTAAATTAAATTAAATTAAATTAAATTAAATTAAATTAAATTAAATTAAATAACAGATTCAAAGTAAATCAAAGAAAAATAGGAGTATAGTGATATTCTGTACAGTAATATATCAACATCAAAGATACCACAATGGATATTCCCTATTTACAGGAACTTCTGGCACTAGAAAATGACGATAGATCAGCCCTTTGATTTTTATGAAGTCAGAAGCTATAGGAATTGATGGAATGTCTACAGAAACTTAGCAACCAATAGAAAAGCCACAACCAGTCTGTCAGAATATGGTGAAACTGAGTAGCTCCATGTTGGCAAAGATTGAGACAACCCTATATATACTGAAGTCAGTTTTGCACTTTAAAAAAATAATAATAATAAATCCCAGGGCAAAAGAGAAAATTCATTCTGGCTAATATTCATCCTACCATAGGTTTCCTGAAGCAAAAAAAACAAAACAAAACAAACAAACAAACAAAAAAACAAATGTTCTCTCTCTAGAGCTAGTTTTGAACAACTAAATTCCATGATAATACAGTATATGGGAAATTCCATGGACCATTTGAAGAAAGACTGTGTATCTGTGTTGTACCAGCTGTTACAACAATACTGGTACAACACATCACACGTACAATGCACGTACCCTCTTTGATTACAAATTGATATTCTTCAGACAGGACTCTTTACTTAGGTTCTTACTTAAGAACTAAAAAATAATAATACTTGAATATGCAAAAGAAACTGTCTTATAGTTTTGGAAAGAATGAGTCTGCATATCACTAGCAAGACTGAACATTTATATCAAAGAGCATTTCAAAGAAGGCAGACTATCTAAATAAGATTGGGGTTGACTGTAAGGGTGACTGCTTATTATGAATATGTCTTACTATTTTCTTTGCATTTACTGATATTCTTGTATTGGTTTTATACTTTTGATATGGTCTTATCACTAAATCAATAATGTTTCTATTTTCATTCATTATATTCCATTCCATTGTGTGATTCTTTTACATTCCAAATCTTTACCAGCTAGCAGGCAATTAATTTGCTTTCTTTTCTGACCTTTTCCAACTATTACTTCAGAATGATACTGAGCTACTTTTCAGAAAACCAGATCAGTTCTTCTGTGAAAAGGTCAAGATGTTACTATTATAGTGCACAAATCTGCTATCAGGACTCGGCTGTCATAAGAAGACTCATTCTTAAGAAGATGAGAACATTGAAGCAAGCTTTGGTGAATGCATTACCTGTAATATCAGGGAATAGAAGGTAAAAATTGAAGACTTTCAGGAAAGCAAGTCAAGTTAAAATGCATTCCTTTTGATGTGCCATGCTTTTGAATTCATGTTCATATTTACACCTCCATTAGCATTCTAGAGCAACTAATCACATATTAATTTTTATTATGCTTGAAATTTTGTTTACTATGCATTTGCAAGGGAAGAGAACTGATTTACATTTGCAGCACTAGGCATATCAGAAGAGTTCATCTTCGGATGATGTTTAAATTACATTAGGAAAATAGTATTTATTTTAAGAAAAAAACGTGTAGGGAAATGCATATTTAAATGTGAACTTTTATTCACCCTTTTAAAAGGCTAAGTAAGAAAAATAGGTAGATAAATGAATAGGAGTTCGGCTCATGAGGATTTTAGATAGATTGATTCATGTTTTCTAGCTGAATCAGACTGGCAGACATTGTAGATTTTTTCCTCAGTCAGCATATTAAATATTGGAAGTTTGCAAACATTAGTAACTGTTTTAGTATCTATTTGAGTCCTAAAAACAATATTCCAGATATCAAAATCTGTCTTGTCCTTTGATAAAGTGTATATAAGGGAGCCCTTCCTGCTTGAATTTAGTTAAACTTCTTTTGTACAGAAGCATATGCTCCAATTCTAATATCCCAGTCTGATGCCATAGGTAAGATATAGTGTCTTTTCCAATATTGGGTTAAATTTATACACCTTAGTAAATTGTAATAATTTTAATTTAAATTTTCAGGCATTATTCCTCATAGAAATGTCTGAGTCTGCTGTTAAGTTTTTATTTTTTAGAACTTTTTGGATTTAATTTTTATTTTATTCATTTCGATTTCTGTCCAGGACTGTTAAATTTCTTTGCATGATGTGGTGAAATGTCTCTCTTATTCACCTTCCTAAAAGACTACTGAAAAAAAAAATAGGTGTGGTTGAACTGTTCCCTCCCTCATCTCCTTATCTTGCTATATTATGAAACAGTGGAGTGCCCAGGAGCCATTACGCATTGTGCTTCTTACTCATCAATGTGACTGGAAAAAGTCTCTAGATCCAGCCCTAGCTATTATTTTTCTATTTTTTACTGTATAGTATATATATATATATATATATATATATATATATATATATATATATATATATATATATATTTAAGAGTTAAATTCTTCAGTTTCCATTTTATCTTTACAACAGTAGAGTAGATTGGGTGAAAATGGAGTGTTTGGGGATCACCTAGTCAGCTTTCTTGAAGGTTTGTAGAGTAGTGTTCTTATAGTGCATCTCAATCACATTTTAAATTTATAAGGTCCAGCTTTAATAACAGGTATATCATCCCAAGGGATGCAGTGGCTCAGTGGCTAAAATGCTGAGCTTGTCGATCAAAAGGTCAGAAGTTCAGCAGTTCAAATCCCTAGTGCCATGTAATGGTGTGAGCTCCCGTTACTTGTCCCAGCTCCTAGCAGTTTGAAAGCATGTAAAAAATGCAAGTAGAAAAATAGGGACCACCTTTGGTGGGAAAGTAACAGTGCTCCATGCGCCTTCGGCATTTAATCATGCTGGCCACATGACCACAGAGACGTCTTCGGACGGCGCTGGCTCTTCGGCTTTGAAATGGAGATGAGCACCGACCCCTAGAATTGGGAACAACTAACATGCATGTGCGGGAGAACCTTTACCTTCACCTTTATATCATTCCCAAACAGTTTCCTTAATGGGGCAGAATAGAGGATCATCTGGTGTCTGACTTTCCATCTCTGTTCTACTGTTATATACATAAAAGTTAACACTTCAGTAACCAAAAGTTTCTCTTTGGGATTATCCATGCTAATTAATTACCCACAGTACTATTTCCATTCAATAAAGCTACATTAGATAATATAAAATTATTGCCTTTTTCATGTTACTCCTTTCCTTTTTTGCCAACCTTTTGTCCTGTTTTTCCAGTTAATTGTTGTTGATGGTTTCTAATATTTAATAAACATCAAACTGCATTCTTTGCTAGGTGAGCTAATTGGCCAGGATGCCTGCTGTGATTTGGACACAGAGATTGACTATGAAACTTTTTAAAAGCTCATTAAGTTTGCAAACACAAGAATAGGGCAAAACCTGCTCAAATTCTATCTGGATAAACCTGCAGTGGGCAATTGTGATACTTCAAATTTTGAGGATATCTCTAGTGCACAGATTAAAATTTAATTATTAAAAATAAATGGTATCATTATATTGTTGATCAACTCTAACCCTAATTAAATCTTAAATTTTATTGTTTAGGAAAAAATCACATAATTCAGATCAATCAATTCAATTCAAATGGCTGAAGAGGTTGTAGAAAAAACGCTTTTAAAAGTAAAAAAAAAACAGACGCTGATGATTGCACAGTTCAGCTGGGCATGGGGGGGGCACAGGGATTTTTGCTACTGGTTCTCCAAACCACTCACCGCCATCGCTACCAGATCAGGTGATCCAGTCTGAACTGGGAGCATTTCACCCCTGATACAAACCCATTAAAGGTGTTGTCTGGGATTTGAGGAAGATGGCTATTTGCTTGCCTCCCAGAGCTCTAAGCCTGTCAGGGACAACTGTCTTTTTATTCCAAGTCCACTCCACTGGGAAGACAATAACCAACCACCTTCCTTTCAATGGGCATATCTTTCAGGTTGCATGGTTTCTACTGACAAACCTTCTGTATTAGCTTCCTTGTGTCGACTCATCTGATGCTTGATACCTTCTGATCTGGTGCATCTACTGGGGACCAGAACAAACAAATAAAGTGAAAATAAATGTCAGGAAGGAGGGAAGGACGGAGGAAAAGGAAACATGGAAGCAAGGTAGACAGTGAGGCAGGGAGGAAGAAAGGAAGGAAACGATAACAAAGAAAGCAAACAAGTAAGAAATAATATTATCTACCAAATATCCTATCTCCTAGATCAGGGCTGTCAAACTTATGTGCCATGGGCCGGATGCGTCATGCTCTGTCCATGCTCACACCCGGTTTAGTGAAGTGTGTGGGGGAGTCCTGATACATCATGTGATGTCACCATGACAATGTGAGTTTGACATCCCTGTCCTAGGCCAAAAGGAGAATCTGGCAGCACATGTAGATTGCACATGATCGAAGAAAAGTTTAAAAAATGTTTCAGCTATTTGCCATTGCATCAGCAAACTTATTCACATAATAAAAAAACAAACTGATCCAATGGCTAACAAAAAAACTAATTTCTTTTTATAACTAAAATCAACAGCTGGAGATTGAAACACCACATAAATAATTGGCTGAAAGAACCAGAAATGAGAGGAAAGGGCAAGCATAGAAAAAGTACTAAAAACAACTGTTTCCCTGGAGGCATCGAAGATGTAAGAGATACAGATCAGTAAGATCTTTCAACATGAATTATAAAATCTTTTAAAACATCAGATTAACCTGAAAATGTCCAATGTTATCATCAGTGTTATTGTTATCTTTCAGCTATTGGGCAGCTGAATGGCTGGTATATGCCTTAGGCTGGGATTTCAACTCAAACTGCTAGCAATAAAGATTGGTTATGCTTGTGGAAGGAAGGAAGGAAGGAAGGAAGGAAGGAAGGTAAAAGAAGGCTCCAGATCTCATCAGAATTTGTTGGCAGGATTAGAAAAAAAAAGCAAAAAAAAAAAAGTAAAAAAGATTAGTATAAGACTATAATGCATTAATTAAATACAGTAAAATTATATTAGAAATTAGGTTAATAGGGAAAAACTTTAATTATTCTGTGTCTTTGCTTCTGTCTGCTTACTTAATCTACCTAATATTGTAAACCCAAATGTCAATCTCTACCAGCTTCTGAATCCATCTATGTTCTGTTTAACAGAACTTCTTCACAGTCCTTATTTCTGTAGCCCATAATTAAACTCATTTGTAGAATGAATTGAGGAATACAAAGAACGAGGGTCTATAAATGGTTTATTTATCCTTCAGGACATGTTCCCTGTGGATTTAAATGTTAGAAAGATGAGAACCAATGAGGATCATTTAAGAAGACCTAGTCCTTTCCAATTTTTCTGTTTCATTAGAAGGATAATTTATTTAGTCTTCTAGTAACTTACATGACAAAGATCATCAGCATCATGAATAAATATTGTCATTTTCACTGCATTGCTTGTCTCTGGGTGAAAGAATTTCCTTCATTTACTGTTAGTGAATTCATCCTTAAGAAGAGAAAGAGAGACAGAGAGAGGGGGTATTGATCTGTTGTCTGATCTTCCATCGATTGGGACTACTATTGCATTGATATATTACTCTGTATTTCCATCGTTGTTGAAATGATAGGCACACTTAATTGACACTTTACACAGCAGACAGGTCTAAAAATAACTTGTACTAGCAGAAGATTGACATCTGTGACAAGTGTTATCATGCTTTCTTGATATACATTACCAAAGGTATTAGTTTATATGCACATTGCTTCCAAGACACTAAAACAAAATAGCTAAAGATTTGACATTTATGAGTTTCCTATCACTCCTGTTACAACACTGCAATCATTCTAGTTGGATTTTTTTTAATAAAATAAATATAATCTTTAAACTGTGTTATGAAATTTAATTCTTTAAGCGAGATTTTTCAGATTTACATATATATTCAGCAATTTATAACTCTATTTCTTCTTATTTTAAGGATATGTCACATGTACATAACACTGTCTATATGTTCTCTTTGATTCTTACGTACAAGAGAATGACTGAATGCATATCTTTTGTATCTTACAAATTTAATCATGCTTCTATTAGTTATCTAAATTAAATTAATGTAATGCTTTTGTTTTTGTTTGTTAAACTACCCTATTGATTTAAGGTTTTTCTTTTTAGCTAGGTCTCATTCTCCTGACTTGGATGCACATATACTGTTCAGTTATTGGTACATTGGCTTGCCATTAAAAACACAGGGACAAATTAGACTGCTTTTAATTTTCTAGTTCATTGGCATTCTATTGAGATTATGAGCCAAGTTGAGATATTATGCTGATGTACCAGTATACTTTCGGGACCCCTTCAGTAGCAAGATACACCTATGGTACATCTATGATTCTGTGAAATTGTTGATATGGCTATGTTTCTATCAGGCACTGGTGTACTTTAACAACATAGGCCTGTCCCTAATATACAAACCAAACCATGCCAATGTATGGGGATGATGGAAAGAGAATGTCAGTAATCCCTCTTTTTTATGACAGTTATTTATAAGGTTAAGAGGAGACTCAGAAATGCTCTATAATTGCAGTAAAATTTAAAGGTCATTTGAACATTGCTAATTAGTAAACGAAGAGTGGCTCAGTGGCTAAGACGCTGAGCTTGTCAATTGAAAGGTCGGCAATTTAGCAGTTCAAATCCCTAGTGCCACATAATGAGGTGAGCTCCCATTACTTGTCTCAGCTTCTGCCAACCTAATAGTTTGAAAGCATGTAAAAAATGCAAGTAGAGAACTTCCAGTTGGCTCCGTGAGCTTTGCTGATGCTCTTTCGGGAGCGCATGATCCCCGGCACCGTAAATGCCGCCAGAACAGCCGAAAAACAGCTGTCTGGCAGCGAAAAACCCTCTCCCTGGGCAAAGGGGAGAGAGAAGAGCCGACAGGTGGAGGTAGAGCCCCCCAAGTGCCCTAGGAGAAATCCTGGGGCGCGAAGGGTGTGGGCTCCCTATAGAAGCCTGTCAAGCTGCTCCGGACCTGGGACGACTCTGCGGAAGCGGAGCTAGAAGCCGCGACTAAATTCTGCTTATAATAAAAAATGGGACCTCTAACATCTTTACTTTGATTGCAGACAGAGCGAATCAGGAGAAAAAAGAAAAAAAAATGCAAGTAACACTTTAACTCCGTTTTAAAATGAGGAAATGGCGCCTGAAGGCATGAGGAGGAAGCTACTAGGGAAAGTGCTTGTTAACGCTTGTTAACATTTGTAACATTGATACAGCTACTGGATTACACCTTAAGAGAAAGTTTTAAAGTGGAAGTGGCAAGGAAAAGAACTTGGTACTGATCTCAATTAAGGTTCATTTTTAAACTGTGTGGAAAATAGTTGGAATTGTCATCCTGATAGCTGGATAAATATAAATTGTCTGAAACATGGCTGATAATAAGGCTGGAGGATCACTGCCTGGTGAATTAGCAAATTTTCAAGCTGTGATTGTTAAATCTTTTCAAGAACTTTTAGATTCTTTCACCTCTGCTCTTTTGAAAACAGTTGAAAGAGCTTTTCAAAAATATAGCTTGGAAAGTCATAATCATTTGTTGGATGGGAAAAAAGAGGAAATTACTCAGAGGATTCTGATTTTGGAGGATCAAGAGGCTGTCAGGACTCAAAGGGAGATTGGCATAAATGGAACAGAGGTCTCGGCAGACGTTTCCACTCAACTGATAGAAAAGCAACAAATAGACTCTTTATTGCAAGCTGACAAACTTTATGGCAACAAAATTTGGTTTTATGGACAAAGGAATGAATTGAATGATTATATAAGCAAGAAGAGTCGAAATGGAGACTTTAAATTAAATTAAATTAAATTAAATTAAATTAGAAAAAGTGATTTCAAGAAGAGGGCGAGTTTTCCAGATACATCAACCTCAAATTAACATTTTTAAATTTTTGAAAATAAAATTGGGGGAAGGAACAATGTTGAAAGAATTAATAAAGAAAAAGGATTGGAAAAAATATAGAAAGAAGAGAAGAATAGAAGATTAAGGTTTTTTTCTTCCTTTTTTTCTTTGGGGAAGGAAGACTCTAGTAATAAATTGGAAAGTTTAGTCACATTGGTTTTGTTAAAATGGCTAATTGAAAATTTGAAAGATATCTTCCTGTAGATTTTGAAATTTGCATTTGGCAAATATGTGTTTTAATGGTATTAAGAGATTTTTAAAATGTTTAACATAAGATTATATTATTTTAAATGATATATGAGATAAAATGTGTAAGCTTTCAAGATGCTCAACTTTTTGAAGCAAAGAGGATTAATGTTAAATTCAGAATTCTATTACAAAATGATAATTAGTTTTGGATAGTAAAAGGGCTGCTTTCTAAAAAGTTAGAGGTATTAAAATGGTTAATTGAAAATTTGAAAGATATCTTCCTGTAGATTTTGAAATTTATATTTGGTAAATATGTGTTTTAATGGTATTAAGAGGTTTTTAAAATGTTTAACATAAGATTATATTATTTTAAAAGATAAATGAGGTAAAATGTGTAAGATTTCAAGATGTCAAATTTTTTGAAGGAAAGAGGATTAATGTTGAATTCAGAATTTTATTAGGCACTAATGTTCAAAAACAATGATGTTCGAGGGTATGGAAATGAAATTTATTCATAATTTTTACTGTTTGTAATACTGCTAAAGTATTGGATAATACATCAAGAAAAAGTTTTTTTATAATTAGGAAGAATGAATTTAATTTAATTGATCTTGAGAATTTATAAAAGGGAGGTTGATGAATTGGAGCAAGGGGAGTTAAAGAACGTGTGGGAGTTTTGAACTTTATAATTAGTTAGTTTCCTTTAGCATATGTTTGTTAGATGCTATACCCTGTTTTTGGTCTTGGAAGCCGGGGGTGGGGGGTGGGGAGGGTGGGATAAGGGTTGGGGTGGGAAAAAAGTGGTAAATAGAGAAATGTTTTAACAGAAAAGTAAATGTGGGGGAAATGTATAAATAATGAAATGATATGGGGGAAATGTAATAATAAATGAAATGATAATATTAAGTTGCAATAGTTAGAAGATAGATAGAATAAATCTGAAAAGAAACTGGAAGAAAGTATCTACGATTAGAATACAGGAGTTGCTCAGATACTAAAGGAGGAGAATATTCCACAGCAAAGAAATTAGAAAGGAGAGAAGGAGAGAGGGTAGGAAGAGGAGAGGGAGGAAGAGGAATGGAAGAAAATAGAGGAGGAAGGGAAGGGGACAGGAGTAGGAGGGAAGGTGAGAAGGAGGAAAAGAAGAGAGAAGTGGGGGAAAGGAAAAGGAAGTAGGATGCGGTAGGAGAGGAGGAAGGAGAAAGTAGGAGAGAAGAGGAGGGAGGAAGGGAAAGAAAGGAGGAGGAGAAGAAGGTTTGTTGTGGAATGAGGGAAGAAAGAGAAGAAGAGCAACTCCAAATGTAATTAAAATGTTTTATCTTAATGCTTTCTTTAAGGGAAACATGTATATGTAGGATTTATTATGTATAAGAAAATGTATATTTTCTATTATGTGGGGAGGGGGAAAGGGTGGGGGGAGAAAATTGTTTGTATTTCTTATAAAACTTTTCAATAAAAAAAAATGCAAGTAGAAAAATAGGGACCTCCTTTGGTGGGAAGGTAACAGCGTTCTGTGTGCCTTTGGCATTTAGTCATGCCAGCCACATGATCACGGAGACGTCTTCAGACAGCACTGGTTCTTCGGGTTTGAAACAGAGATGAGCACTGGCCCCTAGAGTCGGGAATGACTAGCACATATGTACGAGGGGAATCTTTAATTAGTGAACTGAGGGACATGCTTATGGTTGCTTTAGATACAGTATGTCACTTGACAATGAAAATGAAAAAGGGGAACCTGTTATTTCCCTTGTTTATTGTAGCCCTATTTCATGAGAAAGCAATGTTTTGGAGATGGTAGGCAGGGAGAGTAAGTGAATATTGGATCCAGGCTTCAACAAATGAAATAAAAATGGCTCTTGCAATCTGTCATCTGAATTAAGCCCTAGGCAGTATAATTATGAATGTTGTTTCTGCAGTCATACTTATTTTCTTTCAGCCAGGATCTCTTTTGTGTGTGAATGATGGCCAACGTGTCAAGATGTCATTGGGTAAATGATATGAAATACATGTTATCATTCACATTAGGGGGCTTGCAGACAGAGTGATGGTGAAATCTTTTTTGTTTGTTTGTTTGTTTTCATCTGATCTGCTTTGATTTTATTTGATATTTTGCTTTTTCAGTCAATTTTATTCAGATAAAATAAATAATACAAAATAATACAAAAAACACATAAAAACAAACCTACAAATCTCCCTAAAAAGGCATCAACAGCCTAAAAGATTCTCCTCTTAGCAAAGTCCATTTGCTTTAGCCGGCATCCCAAAACGTGGGAGGAAAGATAGATAGATAGATAGATAGATAGATAGATAGATAGATAGATAGATAGATGATAGATAGATAGATAGATAGATAGATAGATAGATAGATAGATAGAGTTTGTATGTGTGTGTGTGTGTGTGTGTGTTTATTGTAACCAACCCAGAGCCATTTAAGAGCCAGGCATCCCATAAATTAGATAAGGAAAATAATAATAATGCAAACCTTTGTAGAATGTCATTAAGAAATATATCACATCACTTGTCCTTTGTCTCTCTCTCTCTCTCTTTCTCACCATCATTACCCAAACAGCCCTGAAAACCAGTTATTGTATATACATCAGCATCCTCTGTTATAGTCAAATGATTTAAGAGATTATTCTGTACTGGCACTGGATGGTGCCAGCCAACAAGATAGGAAAGTTCAGGCAAACTCACACAGAACATTTACAAGCAAAGAGGGTTGGGTTTTTTTTTAACCTATAGCTACTGTAATGGTGTCAAGGCTTGAGACCAAGAATCCAAGAAACAAATTATAAATACAATGAAAAGTTGAGACACATGATGAGGTGATATCCAGAGTTCTAAGCATGGTATAGCAAGGTAAATAGGAGAGACAGCTTAGGCTTGAAAAGTTCCTCTCAGTGTCAGAGAAGGAGAACCTTCAATAAACCAAGCCCAGCTCCATCAAATGTACAGTCTTTTCTGGTGCTGGACGATCTGTCTAACTTGTGACATTCAGCCTTTTGCCATTGTATGGGATTTGCTTGGGATTTGTGGCTGAGAGGCTATCAGGGGGTGCAGATAGGGAGTCCTATTATTGAATCAGCCCTAAGGAAAGTGGGGCTATTTGCTTTGACACTGCTGGAATCTCTCCCTTCAGGACTCTCAGACTAACCAAAATGCTTCCAGCTTTCTCTCATTCTCAATAGTAGACATGTCCAGCAGGTCCACAACAGAGCTGTACGAGAGTATTTTGACACTTGAAATACCTGCTTTGAATCAGACATGCATTTTTACAGGTTCAGGTGGCTGTTTTTCAAGTTGGAAAAAAAGTAAACCAAAATGCCTATGTTTGTGTGTTCACAAAGAGGTGACAAGGGGCCTCTTTGAAGCACCAGCATAAACCTGAAAGAAGATTGTCTACTTAAACTGTGCCTCTTTCTCTTTCCTGTAAATCATTTGTAATTAATTAACATCTATTTTCGTTTCTAACTGCAGAAATAATTGTAACAGCAATACTATATGCATTTATCTTCTTGTTTTCTTTTATCCTTAAAAGCAATATATCCTATTTGGCTTTACTAATAGTGTATGTGTGTACTGTCTCTTTGCATCTGATATTAGCATAGTAGGCATTGTCAGCAGAGAGACTAAAGACAAGTGGAAGATGTCTTAATCAAACCATGTTACAATGAATTAGTCAAAGTGTGCTAGAAGTGATTGCAGGAATAAAAGACAAAAGTAAATTTTTGAAGTTTAAATCTAAAGGACAGCTTTATGAAATAAAGGGCTGTTCTTTATTGCAATAAAAGATGTATGGTCACTGTAGTCATATTTCATTGGTCATACTTCATCCTCTCAAAATGGTGTACTTATGTAGGTTTCTCATCATTCTGACAACTGTGTGAATATTTTAATAAACTATATTTTATAGATGTATCTTTTGAAAACATCAGCACTGCTTTGTATACAACCTGGTTGCTTCTTTTCCAAAGATTGCTTCAACTGCCATATACATTTTGTTCTGTTATGAGAGGAAGAAGAAAAACTTACAGATGGTCATATGCATTTGCCTTTTTGTTTTTCCTATGATAGGTATTAAGAAATAATGCAGAATTATTTTTTTCCTTAACTCATGTTACAGAATAGAGAAAGCATTAACCCAAAGACTATTATAGGTAGTCCTCTCTTAGTGAGTACCTCATTTATTGTTTGCAATTACAATTATGATGAAAAAGTAACTTTGCAATCAGTTCTCACATTTATGATCTTCACAGGTCAGTAAACGAAAGGAAAGATCATAAAATGGTCATGTTTATCTTAGTGTCTGCTTTGTCAGTGTATAAGAATTTATGAACTGGAACAGCCATAGCAACAAGTCAGCCAATGGGAACTGTTTGGTGACTGAGACACAGGATTTGTGGTCTGAGCCTTGTGAGCTGGCTTGGAGCCAGGGCATGGCTTAGTTTAACTGTTCTGTGCTGTGAGTTTGTTTGTCTTTGCTTCAAAGTACTTGCTATTTCTTCTTCTCTCTACCACATTGAAAGAGCTGCATGGGTATTGTATACATGCATCATGTTTTATATCATTGTTGTTAGGGCGCCGATTAATCCCATTCTGCTTTTGGGTAATCACACCTTGATTTAGAGACATGGATCGTGGCATTTTCCTTGTGTATACAGTTGCAAGAAAATAAACCCCGAAGATTTATCTTCTAAGAATAAACTCATTTATTTGTTATAAAGAAAATAAAACATCTTACTAATCTAAATAATTAAATTGTTACATTTTGGCAAAGTTCCTGCCGGCTACCTCTCAGCAGCCGGACTTCTTTGGCAAGAGAACAAAGAAAGTGAAAGTAGAAAGAAAAGAATGCGGACAATTGTATATAAAGAAGTTTTTTCTATATAATGAATCCTGCTGAGTTATTTGCTTCTGTGCTGGCTGGATCACTAGAAACTCTGACATGCTTGACATAATGATTGAGTTGCTGGTCTCAATGGTGGCCAGTAAATGAGAACTACCTCTATAAAACAGGAATGATTTATTTCTGAAGTCAAAAATATGAAGCTGCAGAGTCAAACAGTCCTTCAACAAATGTCTGTACCAGTGATATCTTTGAATTGCACTAATTCTCTCATTAAAAGGTTATATTTTATATTGCAAAGTTTGAATATGTTGTATAGAAGATTGTAACTCAAAGAAGTGGAATTCTAGACCCTTGATGGCAAATCTATGGCATGTATGCCAGGAGTGGCATGCAGAGCCATCTCTCTGGGCACGCAAGCTGTCACCCGTAGCTCTTCCAGTTTCTGGCACGCCAGCCAGCTGGTCTTCACATGCGCGGGAGTGCCAGAAACCAGAAGAGCAGCCGCCCAGTGTGCATATGTGCACTGGGAAGATGATCTTCTGATTTCCAGCGGCCAGCTGGTCTTCTGGTTTCTGGTGCACATGTGCTAGCGAAGAGCAGCTGGCACATGCACACTGGATGGCTGCTCTTCTGGTTTTCAGCACACACGCACATGTGTATGCCCACACTCCTGTTTCAGCACTCGGTGCCAAAAAGTTTCACCAACACTGTTCTAGACTATGAATAAATGAAAGGGGAGACACTAATTCAATTTCCAAATGATTGGCAAGGTTCTTTGTCTTTATATGGGTAGCATATGCTTTATTATATACTTTAAATAGACATGACCTTAAAAAATATTCTGAAACTCACCAGATAAGAGAACCATACCTACCGATTACATTTTTTTTTTCTAAATCAGTGGCAGATGGGAAACAATTGTTAGATTACTTGCTTCACAACATGTTAATAGATTGCCATATATCACATTTGCAGAATTAGAATATTATGTAAATGATTAGTCATTTTCTATAAATTAAAGATCTAATCTGTATGGTGATTTAAGAGATAAATTATTCACAGGATGGAGAAATCAACCCTATAACCCAAAATGAAACAATAGAATATTGTGCTTTGTTATGATAGATTGATTCTAAAATGAATATAATCAGGCTTAAATATGGTTTATATACACCCCTAATGTTTCCTTTATACAACATCAAATGACAGCTTTTGTATGTCAGTGGTCCATGTTCAGTCTTAAACCAAAGATAAAATTCTTAACTCCACTCAAACACAATCATATGAATATCTTCCTACGTAAGTTATGTAAAAATAAATGCTATCTACCATACCTGCTAGATATCAACAAAAAATACATACAAAGAATATTGTAAATGCACATCTCATATGTAAAACTTCAAGAAATGTGTCATTATTTTCTCTCTCTTCCTCCCCCCCCCCCACCCTCTCTCTCAGACACACATATCAGGATGCTAGGAGTGTCTTCCCATTTAGAGCCAGAAGATTGTTAATAAATTTTAATTATTTATAAATATATTTCTGAATCACCTTCAGTTAAAGCATGGCATCAGAAGGGGACTCTCAAATTAAATGATTAAGAAAACTAACAAACAAGAAATCATCAAAATATTGACATTAAAAATAAACTTAGAAACAGTGAGTAGTATGACTATATTTAAAGTTACTAAAATGGCAAGCTGTTTCCATCTACAATTAATCTTTGTAGGCTGTTAGTTGCACAATTGAATTCTACTACTGGAAAGGCCTCAGTCTTGTTTCTGTTGTATAGAAGAGCCTTAGTTCTTAAACTACATGAAGGTTCATCGGAAAAACATGTAGAGCTTGGTAAGTAAGGACTAGCATATAGTATTGTAGCCCAGAATAAATTTATAATCATTATAATCATTGGCCATGGAACAATTCTACACAGTGTCTGTTGCAGTGACTCAAGAGTCAAATAATCCAATGCATCATCATAAGACTAGGCTATTAATCTTATTTCACCCAACATAGAATAGACTCGGAGATTCCTTATCAGGTAAAAAATATGAGGAATTTCAATGGAAGCCAAAGGAATTCAGATGAAATGATATACATTTTAAAAGGTGAATCCACTTGTATGAATTGGCCATAAATTCATAGAAAACATGTGACCAATAAATGGCTTTCTGAATTCACTGTTAGTGGAATTGGAAGACCAAATAATAAAAATGCAGTTGTCTCATATTGCAATTCTTGGATTTTTCATTTCACTTTTCTCCCTTAATGAAAGTGTGTGTGTGTAAGAGAGAGAGGGGAGGAGGGAGGGAGGGAGGGAGGGAGGGAGGGAGAGAGACAGAATAAATTTGTCCACAAACTTGACTATTTTGCATTGCTTTTGAAGAGAGATAAAATATGAAAATTAGAATATTCTAAAGAATGTTAATAATACCAAAGCCATCTATGTGGCTTTATACTGATTTCTACCAAACTTTTGAACTTTTTGCCAGTACAAGAATACTTTCAAATGAAGCATAATGATATTCAATCAGTTTATATTTGATAGCTTTAAAGTAAAAACCAGATTTCCCCAAAGCAATATTTTAACAATTAAAGAAACAATACAAAATATTTTTTCTATATTATCTGAAGAATAGGAGACTGATAAAAACTACCTATAGAGCAATATTGACTTGGAATTGAGTGGAACGGAACAAAACAGAATAGAAAAGAACAAAAATATACCTTGGGATAACAAAATATGGGAAAAACATTATTCCTCATCCTTCTTTTAGACCAAGAGTCTTTAAGTGTTAAAATAGGAGAGAGAAAAGCCAAGCCAAGGTGAGGAGTCAAACAGGGAAATAGTCTAGAATTTCTATGTGGGCACAAGAATGGGAAGTCTGACCCCACCTCCCAAATGCCTATCTCTAGCTTAATCCAAGTGCAAACCATTAATCTGAAAAGATTTCTCACTATAGGCTTGACCAATATATCAGCTAATTGAATTCTTCACATGTGGACCTTGTTGTTCTCACTTGACAGAGGAAATCAAAGTTGATAAAGTTGTCTTGATTGTTTTCTGTTTGATTCTGAGCCATGTTGTAACCTATTGCACATCACATCATGACCAATAGATAACAATACAATAATTACAAATACATATGCATATGTTCAGCTTATAAATAATATGATGTTTCTTTTTCATGACATTAATTCTGATCATCAGTCCTCATTCCACATGGCAGAGTCATCTTCAATTTGTCATTGCTCCCTTGAAAATCCAAAATAATCTTTTTTTTTTCTTTAGAAAAAGAAAGTCAACCAGATACCCTTCAGATGCCAGTCACCCAGGGGTGAAATGCACCCGGTTCAGACTGGTTTGGCCGAACCGGTAGCGATGGCGGATGGTGGTTCAAAGAACTGGTAGCAATGGCAGCACAAGGCTCCGCCCACCCACCCGGTCATCATTACTTCCTGGTTTTAACCAGGAAGTAACCTGTTTTTTACCCACACGTGGCACGTGCACTTCTGAACCAGTTGGGAAGGTAAGTAGATTTCACCCCTGCAGTCACCAGAAAACATTAACTCATAAAATATTGGCTAGAGTAGTTGCTATATAGTGAAAGAAAAGACACATACATACATACATACACATTTATATAAACACCCAGATATACATACAGTTAGACTTGTAAGTAAAGTATAACAATTATATTTTACTCAATTCAAAAATCATACCCATCCGTGATTTTCTGTTTCTTTTAAAGGAAGCCTACAGCCAAAACATGCAGCATCATTTTTAAGTTTAAAACCCACTTCTGAATTAAGATAACATAAAGTCATTAGGACCAAATTCTATTGTGCCAATCCCATACCTTTTGATATTGTTTCTCAGCCGAGTTTGATATTTAAAGTTCTAACCAACTTGGGAAAGTTTTCTATCAAGCTTACCTTCACCTGTATGAATTAGTCATGTCATAAAAACTGAAATATCTCTGAATGCTACTCACTATGAAACAAGAAGTAGAAACAGTTTGTGCTCTCATGTTCTATATTTTGGGTTTCCAGAATATCCAAGAAAAGGAAGATTTTTTTCCCCACTTACAAACTTTTACTGATGCTTTGAAGCTATTTAATCTTCAATATTGCTAACCTTATTAGAAAGTTTCAAAAACCAGTTATTTGAAGAATACTAGGGACCTTCAATTATTGTCAGTGACTGAAAAATACTATGGAAACAAAAAGATTTTAACTTCACGGTGGGAGTTTTTAATTCAAGGAAAGAGATCAATAACAGAAATGTTATTCTTATTTCAAAGAAATACAATACTATAGTACATTGAAGTATATACTTATCTCATAAATATTACTTCAAGTGTACTTAGCCTACATAAATAGTCTCGCTATACTTGGAAATAAAGGGATTTTAATACACAGTCTCACCCAATATATCTAGCAGATGAGTTGGGGCTATCAATATTGTGCCAGGGAGATCTTATGGTTCCATGCATTAGGCACCCCAATCAAACTGTAAGTTTTGATTACTCCCTATATGGAAATAAACTCTCACAGTTTCTACATGGTACTAAGCTGAACACACCATTGGTGTCCAGTTTTAAATGTATACTTACGTCTTCAGTGCAAAATAACTACAAAATAAGAATATGACATCTGAATTAGTGTGGACATATTTTCCATTTGCACTTTGTAATACCTTCTTTTGCAGAAATAATACATTCCAAATATTCCCTGCAGTCATCTTACAAGCTTAGATTTAATTGTGGAACCCTTAGCAATTTCTACTACGCAGTCTAGTGATATTTCTGGCATCACATGGGTGAATTGTAGTTATGAATTGTTTTTATATGCTAATTGTATTTTAGCAATTTTAGATAACTTCACTAATTCACTGCTAAATTTTATACAGATGATTCCACCTTTTGGTCTCTATTCTGAATATAAATTAATTGGATAAATCTTTAATGCCTGAAGTTACAGTAGCATAATGTAAAGATTTAGGTTTTGTAACTGCCACCGATTATATTAAGCATCTGCTAATTTATGTTCCTAAAATATTTCTAAATATCTTAACAGTTTTAGAAAATGTCTTAGAAATTAATATATGGATGAAAACTCCACATATTAATATGGTAAATTAATGTTATTAGAATGAATATCACTCTAAGTTTTATCCATGTATTAAGAGACTCTGCAATGTTAATCCCAAATAAATATTTTGTTTGAATAGATAAGTTATTGAGGAAATTTACCAGATGTTCAAAAATAACATTGGACTTATGTTTTAACAACTGAATCTATGTATATTTCCATTAAGGTCCTTGCAATTGCTAGTCTCTCTCTGTATAATGGATAGACTATTTTGTTCCCAGGTTTATAAGCAACCACACAAGCTGGGTCTTGATAGTCATTGATTGGATTTTAATGTTGAAGCTCATGAACATTTCAATTCATGGAGAAAAAAAAACTATCCTAAAAATAGGGAACAAAAAAATCCTATTGGAAGATAGGATGAAATGTAGAATACATACTCTACATTAATTACGTACTTTGTAACAACTATTTTAAAGGGTTTTTTTTCTTAATTTCAAGTGGAACTTTGCCTCCAGTGGGGAGATAATTAAGTATATTTTAATATCTCAAGGTGAACAGGAACTTTGGCTGCAACTGAGAAATCCAAGAATGAGTATTTGAAATTAAACCAAGGGACATTTTTTTAAAATTTAAAATTTATCTTATTTCAAATATACTGGTGACACTAAAGGATGTATTAAAAAGGATGTATGTCAGTTTTTTTCTGTTGCTTTTGTAAAAAGTTAAGAGACTATTAACTCATATGATTATGTCTTATAAATCACTGACATCCTTTGGAATAATATTTTAATATTATTTTAGCATTAAGAAATGTTGACATTGCGTTAAATTGTGTTCCAAAGTGTTGGAATTTAACTCTTTTTGAGGAGTTATGAATTGTATCAGGCCTGGGCCATTGTTAAGATAATTGCAAATTTGGAGAAATAGTAAAATTCCTGATATTAAGGATCAGATTCAGGAGAAGTGTGATTTGCCCATATTTGAAAAGGCATTTTATCTACTAATCAAAAAAATTTGCAGGACCGCCTTCTGCCGCCGATAGCCTCCCACCGACCAGTACGCACCACAGAGAGGGACTCCTCAGGGTTCCGTCAGCCAGGCAATGTCGGCTGGTGACCCCCAGGGGGAGGGCCTTCTCTGTGGCAGCTCCTGCCCTCTGGAACGATTTGCCCCCGGAGATACGAAGGATATCGGATCTCCGGGTCTTTTGCCGTGCCCTGAAAACTTTTCTTTTCCATCAAGCAGGGCTGGCATGAACCCCCTCCCCCTTTTTTAGTTTTTTAGTTTTTTAGTTTTAAATTGTCATGGGGTTTTAATTGAATTGTTTTAAATTGGGCCAGTTATGTAATTCTTTTAACAATTTTAAATTTTGTATCGGCATGTGTTTTAGTTCTGGCTGTTCACCGCCCTGAGTCCACTAGGAGAAGGGCGGTATACAAATTGAAAAAAAACAAAACAAAAACACAACAAAAAAAATGGCTCAGTGTACTTTTATGTATAATAGATTTTAATTATATTTTATAATATTTTATAATGTTGGACAGTCATTAATCATTTTTCCTATGGTAGATGTAGAAATGTTTTTGACATTTCATTAACATGTGACATATTGATAATTTCTCCCTTTTATATTCTTTAATTTTTATATATTTTTGCATATTTCTTTCCTGGGTTTTTAGTTTAGTTCTCTCTTAACCTCTTTTATCCTCATTTTCCTAGTTGCATAAGCATAATTACCTAGGGCTCCATTTCCCTGTTATTCTTGCTGTAGAATTCTTTTTCTACTTCTTGGAAAAGTCTTTTAAATTAAACATATAATTATGTGTCATTACATGCAGTGCACTCTTGTGATCTTCCCATAGTTTTGTATTAATGTTCAAGTTCAAGGAAAACCATTTCAAAATCATTATCTTTCTTTCCTGCAAAGATCTCCTTGTTAATTTGAGGTACATTTTGGACTATTGTTAGTGCAAACTCTTTTCAGCTTTCATGTCTTAATGGGTTATGTTGATATTTATCTGAATCCATTCTTTTTTCCTCCCATAGAAGTTTTTCTTTGGAACTGGCAACAAAGAATAATATTAATCTACCTATACACTTAGTGGTCAGCAAGGTGTTTTGCTCAAAAGTTTCACTCTTTTTCTACAGCTTTGTGATTGTAGCTGAATAGTCAGCTTGTTTGTTTTGATCCAGATCATTTAGGGTGAGCTTGAAGAAAATATTTCCTTCTGACTTTCCCATGAAGATCATTGTGATATAAACAACCCTCTACTATAAACCTGTGGGCAATGACTTCACTATCAGTTGAATTTTTCAGTAAAGCATTTGCAGTGATTCTCTGATCTAATCAATTTTCAAGCGATTCTATCAAAGCTGCCTCTTGATCTCCCAGGTTTTGCCTTGACTTCACCATTTCAATTTAAATTCTACTTCTGAACAATGTTTCTTACAGCATTTAAACAGGAATATATGAGCAGAGTTTCCCCTGGTCTGTAGTAATGAATATTCTTCTCTTTCAGATGTTCAGGGAGCTGCTTAGAGGAACACATGTTTGCAGAAAGTAGGCAGATCATAACCTGAAAGATTCAAATATATAATAATATATAATATATTATTATATTATTATAATATTCTCTTGACTAACTGTAACCTAATCAGTCAATCACCCTTGGGGCAGTGGTGAAATTCATTTTTTTTTACTACTGGTTCTGTGGTCGTGGCTTGGTGGGCATAGTGAGGCTTGGTGGGCATGGCTTGGTGGGCATGGCAGGGGAAGGATTCTGCAAAATCCCCATTCCCTCCCCACTCCTGAGAGAAGGATATTGCAAAATCCCTATTCTCACCCCACTCTGGGACCAGCCAGAGGTGGTTTTTGCCAGTTCTCCAAACTATTCAAAATTTCTGCTACAGGTGCTCCAAACTACTCAAAATTTCCGCTACTGGTTCTCCAAAATCTATCATAACCTGCTGGATTTCACCCCTGCATTGGGGCCTTATTAATACTTTTATATTAAAATAGGTGGGAAAGGAAGAATAAAAAGTACTTGTCACTTACTGAACATTTTGTGGCAAAAATCATTTGATTGAAGTGACAAAATTTTAGCATGTAAGTGTGTCTTATGGGTGTTTTCTATTTCCATTCTACCACTAGGAATTGGAATCGGAAGCAAACTATGCAGTCCTAATAATGTAGTAAGTACATATTATCCCATTTTAAAGCATATTAATAGTATTGTTATTGTAACAGCCATTTTTAACAGCATTTCCCCAGTCTGCTTTGGACCCGCTAGCTGCTTCTACCCTCAGGTATAATGCTACAAGAAGGGCATCAAATTAAGGAAGGTTGCTATATTATGAGCACTTGTCTGCAAAAAAAAAAAAAACAGACGATTATCAGATGAGAGTAAAAAATAAGTGTTGTCTGCATTTCTTTACAGCCACCTGGTGGATGTGTTAGATTTGTGCACTATGGATTTGGTTATCCTCTAGTCTAGTCTATGAGTGATTGACATCTCACACCCTTGCCTTAAAGTATCTCAAGCTCAGATGCTTTGGTGTTGAAAAGGTAAAACCAACATTTTAATTAGGGCCTGGAGCTACCAAGCTGCTGCACAATTGATGTTATAACTTCTATTCAGACAAATGTTCCAGATAGCATTCTAGCAGCACCATTTAAATGCAAACGTATTCAATTGCAGAGATGCTTGGTGATTATTCTTCATTTGAAATGAGTGACAAAAGATAAAAGGAGTGAAAATCCCCTAAGAAATATGAAACGACTCTGAAAGGCCCTCAAGGCCGTTTCTGATTTGGTAATGAAATTTTGATAAAGAGAGTTCCATTTTCTTATTTGCTAGCAAAAACAATTTTTTGCTTCCTTTTTTAAAAAAACAAATTTGAATGCAGTAATATAGTGCTAAATATGCAGGAAAATTAGCCCATGATGAAGGGATGAAGCATGGACACAGTGCTCCAAGTGTATTTTCAAATTACAGGTATTTTTTTTTTCACCCTTAACAATCAATTGTTCAGATGTAGTATTTTTCAAAGCTGTACTATTTCACTGAAATCTGCATCCATTCTTCCCATTCTTTATTTCTCTGGTGACATTGCATTGTATAATGAATAGACTTACAGAAAGAATAATACTGCTTCCAAGGCCAGAAGACAAGAAGATAGAAACATTCACTTATATTGCTGAAATGACTTCTGGGGTAATGCTGGGAGAGATAATGAACCAAGTGGGACATGGCAGCACAGTGACTTAATGATGCTAAAACTGCTGGTCAGAAATGATCTATACTCCAGTGGTTTGAGCCTGGCTCTGTGAGACAGAGTGAGCTCTTGTTGCCTGCTCCCTGGCTCCTGCCTACCCAGCAGTTCAAAATCATGTAATATTGAGAATAGATAATGGGTAACATTTTAGTGGGAAAAACCTAGCTGTGTTTGTGTGTGCTGAGAGCAGAAGCTGGCACTGGATCTGGCTGGATGTGAGGCAACAAAATACAAGGCAGGGTGAGACTAGCAGAGGAAACAGCAACCCCAAGGCCATTAGTCAGCTGATATAACTACAGTAGTTTGCCCCCAGTTGTGCACCAAGGAATAGGTATGCAAGTGCCAAACAGAATGACGTATCAATTTAGGCTGTCAGGACTGGATTGTACCTAGCATTTTTCCCTGACATTGTATGCTATGTGTTAAATAACAACTAAATAACTGAATAATTAAGTAACAACTAAATAACTCTGACTTTTTGTGAGTGGGTTGCAAAATAAAAATAATAAACAAACATTTCTCTAGCCATTTTTCTAGCTTCCTCAGGCAAATCTGAAAATGAACTTGGCAATAGATCTCATGTCTTTATGTGCTACCTAGGTTCAGAGTTGCAGAATGCCCTAACTTGACTGCTGATAGTTGTGTGATCTGACTAGCGAAATATCAAATACATTCAGGGTCTCATAGCGTCATCTGAAAGTAATTTCATCAATAAGTGGCAGCAGGGAAAATCTACAATCAATAATATACCTGTTTTATTCTAATATTCAACACAATCTGAAAAATTGAAATTGATTCTTGAGTTGGAGGAGTGGTAAATGAAGGGAGAAGTAGGACAACATAAAAATTACACAACACAATTGACTATATAATCTGTATGCTATGAAAGAAAAAGAGGAAGGAAAGGTTTAGGAAAATATAGATGGAAAGAAAATAATGGATCTGATAAGAATAGCAGATGAAGATTATACATTAATTAATGAATTAAATAAATTGGTCATACTTTATGAGACTCTAGAAGACTGTGAAATGTGATTTACTGGCAATGAATACGTACTGCACATTTCTTCCTATCTACTATGACTGAGATTGGTGAATCATCACAAGTATGATTCTCATTTGAGACTAGATATATTAAGTTATTTTTCTTAAGCTTTTTCATTTCTCCCTTCTTTTTAACAAGTGGGCTCCTAAGTGAATTTTGATCCAAAATCTTTGCTTTTTTAATATAGTTGGTTCTCCCACCCACCCCTTTCCCCCCAGAAAGTTCAACCAAACTACTGTGCAGATAAAATAATATGAAAATTCTAGTTTTGCTAAGAATATAGTATTTCTATTTATCTACAGGGTAAGACTTCCTTACTTTTTCACAGGAAAAGCATCACATTGAAGAAACATTTAAGATCTATGGATTATTTTTTTTTAAAAAAAGAGAATCTTAAACTATGTTTTAATGTGGATAAGGATGTTAATAAATATTATCAGAGTTTTACTTCATCCCTTGAACAAAGAACTGAATTAGGTGAATGGAGTAATCAGGTCCTATTGAAATAAGACAAAATATGTCAAGGTAGAAAACATTTTGAAATATAACATAATATATTTTAGAGTCCATTTCTAAACGATAAATGGTAGCAGAACAAGTAATTAGTTTTATGTAATGCGTTCCTTAAATTCCCCAGAAGCTTTGTATGCATTATGTCTGTAATACAGGTTGATATTATTAACCACATATTAAGAGCTTGAAATAGAGGTTTAATGATATCTTTAAGGCAATTCGCTGGACTGATGGTTTTTAAGAGTAATTTGAGGCAGGGAATTTCCATAACAATTACAGTATTTACACTGTCAACCATTATTTTCCTCCTCCCCCCCCTCCTCCTCCATTAAAAATTTCAGTTTCTAAAGTATTTCTCTTTGCTAGAAATATATTTCATTTATACTTCATATTGGCAATAGTGGAAACTGGTAAATATTTAGATGTTATCATCATTCAGATGATAGAACTATGGACAATGGCAAAAGAAAGAAGTCTAATAAGAAAATTAAAAGAGCATGGTGGTACAGTGGTTAGAATGCAGTACTGCAGGCTAACTCTGCTGACTGCCAGCAGTTCAATTCTCACCAGTTCAAGGTTGACTCAGCCTTCCATCCTTCTAAGGTTGGTAAAATGAGGACCCAGATTGTTGGGGGCAATATGCTGACTCTGTAAACTGCTTAGAGAAGGCTCTGAAGCGCTGTGAAGTGGTATATAAGTTTAAATGCTGTTGCTAAAACCCAAAAGAGTACTCAAATGAGTTTCCATATTATCTCACTTCTGTATCTAATTTTATCTTTAATCTTTGAGATTTTGGCTCCTATCTAAAATCAGGCAAATTTGTTCTGTTCTGAAAGCATTTTGTTAGATGCTATCATAACATCACATTCTCAGCTTTGAGAAAGAAACAGAACATGTTCTATTATTTTCCAAGGAATATCATTTCAGATGGAGTTATCAAAGAATAGAGTGCCCAGCCACATGAAATGTTTTCTAGCACTTATAAAACATGGGCCAGGAAGAGGTTAGGTAATAGTCTATTTTTCTAATAGGAGTGTTTTCTATGTGAAAATACCATTTTATATGGAGGAAACATTCAAAGGTTGGATTATCCTTCTGAATCATGATGAATGACTTCTGCTAAGTCATTTTACCTCAGTAGTTAAACCAAAGCAGAAAACAATCTCAACTGTTAATTCAAATGTTCTGTTGATGTTGACATTGAGTAGGGAATTCACAATGTGTTTTCATCATATGAAGTCTTAAATGTGTGACTCCATATGAATCAGAATACACCCATTAAACAACCTATATCTGGAAATAATTATATATTTGGGGCTTGCACAAACAATTCTATTTCTTCAGAAGACAAGCCAAAAAGGATTAAATTACAAGTAGATTCTTCTTTATGATGGATTTGGTCCATTTGGAAGAGATTTTTATACAGTATAAGTGAACAAAACAGATAAAATTTAACATAATCATTGTGTGCTAGTTTTATGAGGACAATCAGGTTATAAGTGTGATAAATGAATAAATAGATGTGAACAAATATTATTGTTTAAAATATATAATTCATAGCCTTCACTTGTGGGTTGATAAGGAAGATATACAATCAAAACATTCCCTTATTAATGTTTTCAGAGGAGAAAATGTTATATAACAAAAATAAGACATTTCATAGAATATTGTATATCTAATAGTGCTAGGCTTCAGGCTCACCTATCAATCTTGTGTCAGAGCAGAAAAAAACTGCAAGCAGCTCTGACCGATGAGTTAGATGGAGTGTAGGAAAGGGCACTAGAAAAATAGAAGTTTAGGAGCAGTTTAATCATATATTATAATCAATGGTAATCTAAAAGGAATATATAATATAATACATTCATTGAACTACAAGTTTCTTATTCATTATACAGAATCTATACCTAGATATTTCATACATAATGTTCAAGATTTCCTTCATTCATTTTCCTTGACAATTTCTACATCTTAGAGACACTAACTGAAATTAAAAATAAACTGGCAGGTAAAATTTATTGCCACTCTTCCAACATGTTCAAAATACTTTAAATCAATTCTAGTTAGTTTGATCCAAAAAATTTAAACTTGCATAAAGTAGTTTGAGCCAGTAGCAGTAAAACCAAATATGCTAAAGTAAATCCAAATTATTTTGCTTTTAACATAATCACTGCAGCCTGGTTCTTAACTGCTATTGAGTATCAAACCAGTTTCAACAGATTTGCAACAGATGAAGAAGAAATAGGCTTATAAAGAAACATGATACTCATTTTCTGCCAAAATTGAAAAATCATTGCCCAAACATTTCTAAAGAAGCATTCAGGCAATCCCTGCAGAATTATTAAATATGAAGTGGACTAAATTCAGCCATTTGAGCACAAAGCAGAGATATTTTTTAAACCTACTTTAATGCAAATCTTAGTGGATCCTTATGTACAAAGCATACAAAAATATTTCTATAAATACCGGCAGCTTTTCTGTCATGCAGAATGTGTAAAATATTCAGGGAACAGTAGCAAAAGATTATTAAAGAAGTAACATGAGCTGCCCTGCCCTGCCTAAATTTCTCCATAGTTCAGTGTACTGTCTCCTAATCAGGAATCTAATCAGGCACAACTTAAATAAATACAAAGTAATGCATTTACTATATTTTATATTTTCCTAAGCATAGAGGGGAAGGTATATAAACCAGGGGTAAAATCCAGCAGGTTCTGGAAGGTTCTGGAGAAATTTTGAGTAGTTCGGAGAACTGGTAACGGAAATTTTGAGTAGTTTGGAGAACCAGCAAATACCACCTCTGGCTGGCCCCAGAGTGGGATGGGATTGGGGATTTTGCAGTATCCTTCCCCAGGAGTGGGGAGGGAGTGGGGATTTTACAGTATTCTTCCCCTGCCACGCTCACTAAGCCACACCCACAGAACCAGTAGTAAAAAAAAATTGGATTTCACCACTGATATAAACAGTCTTGTATTTAGGAACTACTATTATTACTAAATTTAAATTTAAGAAAGGAATGAGCTATCAACAATGCTCAATCAGACACTACTTTGAATAGCTTCCCCAATTCTCTCAATTTCAGTGTTCAGGTATAGCTTCTTCACATTTTACAAGTCTTCCTTACCACCACTTCCTCTTTCACAACTTTTCATATGAGTTTTGTTTAGAAGAAACAGGCTGGACAAGCTCAAGGTTTGTTCCTGATTACATTTGCTTAGAAAAAAATGAAAAGAACTTCCTATCTCTTCTACCATGCAACAAAAGCTGTGGAAACTGAATTCATTGTTAGACAACCTGAGAAAATTCATCCATCACAGCCAGAAGGACTGGTGGTCAGTCTTAAAATCTATTTAGTATACAGAGAGTTCAAAGTCAATTGGAAGTGGAATTACTCTTGTTGGTTTCAGTGATCATCAATGATCGCTAGTTCAACTCCAGCTATATCTACTTTGTTTTTCTTCAGGAAAACGTGTTTGCAAATGATAATGTAATATATAGGAAGTCTGTAGTACCAATCAATGGGAAATTTTGCAATTTCTCTATCCTGACTAAGAAAATATACTAACTTATTGAAATCTCTTTTAAAATGCATTTTTCTCCATGAGCAGAAATTTGGCTTGAAATTTCATTTTAGATGAAATCTTATTATAACTATGTACTATTTTAGCTTACGTTTTAGCTTATAGTTTAGAACATTAGTCCATCCTAAAAATAAACATTTATATGTATTTCAAGTAGAAATTGGGAAAATAGTATTATGAATACCGAGATATAATAAAATACATTATAATTACTATGTATATATAAATGTTAGAAGTTGAAAGAGTATTAGTATGTATACCTAAACACTATTATTATTGTGCATAATATACATTGACCCAGACAACTTACTGTTCACCAAGCAGTGGTGTATAGATGTTAAAGAAAAAACTATAAATAAAATTACAAAAATAAATGAATAAATAAAGGACAGGCCACACAATAAAATCTCTGTGGTGTTGGTTAGATAGGCAAACTTTGCAAGTTGGTGCTTATTTTCTTTTAATAAACAGAATTATTGGCCAAAAGAAAAAAAATCTTCAGATGTTTGCCCCAGAACAGGAATGTGCAACCACTGTTACATCAAGGGCTGTACTTAGCTTTTGAATGATGTTTTATGAGACACATCAAAAGCAATAGTCCATATGAGAATTCTCACTCTGTGTGTGTGTGTTTAAAAAGCATTTAAACTATTTTTAAACAAAGACATTTTTATCAGAGAGTTGCACTTAATTTATATAATGTTTAATTAATTAAAGTTAATGCTTTATTAATTTTGAATGTTGGGGCATAATTCCTTTGCAGAGATTTAACATGCCTAGTTTGCAACTTTCTGGGTTAAAATCCAGAGCAGAATCATGTCATTAAAGATGGCAGCTAAATCACCAAGTTTGAATATTATAATTAAAGGATATTCTAGATGATGCAACCCGGGACTGACTTCCATTAAATACACCACATTTTTCAGATAAGTCATGAATCACATCATCCCTCCAAAAGCAAATTGGCTCTGATCCTATTGGCTTTCTGTAAGGCCTTTAAAAACTTAATTTTGCCATCAAGCTTTGGAGACAAGGATTTTTGATAGCATAGTTGTGTTGATTGTGGTTGCCTATTTTTATTGGGTCTGCTTATGTTCCTGTATATTATTAATATTGTTTTAATATATGTTTGTGTTTGTTTTTATACAGATTTTAATTGCCGCAAGTTACCTAGTGTCTGGAGGAAATAATAGATAATAGATATATATAAATAATTTATAATTGTTATAAATTGTTAAATTACAAAGCCAAAATAGATGAAGAAGCAGCACAAAAAAAATCATGCAAATTAAAATATTAAACTGATATAAATCACCTGTAAATATTACATATATATTTATTACCAATATATCAAATTACACATAAAAATGTCTATATTTCTAATATAAAATAAAATCTATGCCAAAAGAAATGTGCTCTATTCCATTTTGAAAGCCTGATAAATTTAAAAAAAAACCTTTATAAAAAGAAACCTCAGTTTACCAATGAGATTCTTATCTTCCCATATAGTCTTTATGAATCTGAATAAAGTATCTACTTGGAATTAATATTGGTACACTACTTAAAATATATATCGGAGACTAATATTAATTTTTATCCCAACAATTAATCCATCTATAATTATCCATTACAGTCTTATCTATAATACTTTAAATATTAATTCCTATATAGTTTGTGGTGTTTTTGCATATATAAGCCAAAATATTTAATATTCTGTACACATTATAAAGCCAACATCTTGCATTTATCTGTTGATATTTCAGATCCCAAAGGAAATGAGCTAGATTCTTCCTAATTAATCTTATAACCTGAATATTTACGAATTGTTGAACCACTTATTTCAAGTTAGACAATCAAGTAGAATAATTATTCAATACTGCCAAACTATCATCATCTTACAAAAATGTATGTTCTTGATCTCCCTGTGTAATATCCCAAGATTGCCTAACAATGATTGCTAATATTCAAGTATTAAACCAAAAAGCTACAAAGAAAATGGGGAACCCTGATGTGATGTAACTCAGCTGAACCACAAATTAGTTGATTTTGTTTATTCTTGCAATTAGTTCACAAATATGTCAATACTCTGATGTCATCCTAAGGATCAAGA
This sequence comes from Arizona elegans, assembly GCA_022577455.1. Classification (NCBI taxonomy): domain Eukaryota; kingdom Metazoa; phylum Chordata; class Lepidosauria; order Squamata; family Colubridae; genus Arizona; species Arizona elegans. The sequence goes on along the minus strand of JAKOOJ010000002.1, from coordinate 109,255,123 downwards.
AGAATGGGAGGCTTTGCAGGCTTTGATGAAGAGGATGAGTCCTCAGCTAGTAATTAAATAAGATTCATGTAGATTTTCAGTTCTCTTTCCATAGGAGGCAGAGATTAGCAGAGTTTCCTTAAAATAGGAGCAGGAACAATTTGAAAGTTGAGGCTTCTTTTAAGTTTCAGGTTGTGATGACATCATAGAGGGAGCCAGGCCTTTCGTCACTACAACAACTGCTCTTTCACCTTATGAATGTTAAATGAGGTGTTAGAAGCAGGATGCAAAGTACATCCTATTTCCTCCTAAAACTGGTCCAACAATGCCATTGATTTTTTTTTTTTTTTGAGCCCCAAATGGCCAAATTTCAGCTTCAATAGTTTCAGTTGCTGGGATTCTCAAAGTTTCCAGCTTTCACTCCCACAGTTAATTTTGTCCCCCATTTCTCAAGGAAAAATCTGCTGTCAAATTTCAGTGATGTCATCCTGGCCTGTTCAGTCTCATATTGGTTATAGGCTTGTGATTGTTTTACTGCCTTTTCGGCTGGTTTTGTCTCTTGGGATTTGATTTGGTGTACATGTTCTTGAGAGGGATGCAAGGCTCAGTGGCTAAGATGCTGAGCTTGTCGATCAAAAGGTTGGCAGTTCAGCAGTTCGAATCCCTAGTGCAGCATAACGGTGAGCTCCCGTTACTTGTCCCAGCTTCTGCCAACCTAGTTTGAAAGCATATAAAAAATGCAAGTAGAAAAATAGAGACCACCTTTGGTGGGAAGGTAACAGTGTTCTGTGCACCTTTGGCATTTAGTCATGCCAGCCACATGACCACGGAGATGTCTTCAGACAACGCTGGCTCTTCGGCTTTGAAATGGAGATGAGCATCGCCCCTAAAGTCAGGAACGACTAGCACATATGTGTGAGGCAAACCTTTACCTTTACATGTCATTGACAAAATTCACTTTCCTGTGACCAGAAGGAGAAAGAGGAATCTATAAAGGCTCCTTAAACCCAGAGTTAGGTTTTTATCAAGTAATAGTTTGCTAAATCTATCAGAATTTATTGCCAGTCATTTTCATCCACCCATTTTAAGCAAGACACCCAGTAGCAGAGTTTTTAAAGTGACCACTTATTAAATGCCAGACTAATTTAAGATGTCCTGAAGCACTTTTGGCAAATATTTGTCTATGAAGTTTGGCAAATTAATAGTAAAATAGTGTCCTCAAGTCATGAGATAGCCAGAAAGAAGGCTTTGTTTCATGTCTTTACTGACCTGGGGGGGTGGGGGGAGCTTTTCTAAAGATTTCTCTTGAAACATTTGACTTGCAGACATTAACCTCTTAAAGTGTCCAAACCAAACTATCAAAATGACTGGCAACTGTAGATTTTGGGCAATTTGTTCTGTACCTGAAAAACAGGCTCCATCTTCTATCAATTGAAGTTTCCAAACACTTCCACTCACATATGCTACAAAGGACTTCAAATTATTTATTTAATTAACTAATGTGTTTGTTTATTTAAGACATTTATATAGCTGTCCATCTTATAACCAACTCTGGGCAGTTTTCAATCATAAGTTAAAACAGGAAAAAGGCCACAATAAAGGTATACAACTAAACACTTTAAAGCCATTAATATTTATTTATTTAAAACATTTATGTAACATTTAAGCACAGGCAGCCCAAATTTGGGGGTGTGCAGTAGATTCAGCTAAATCCAAAAATCACAATGCGGAATGGAACACTTAGGAACAGGTGTTTCTTTTACATTTGGAAGAATGAGTAAGTCTAAATCCACTCGGTACTAACATTGTTCCTAAGATTTGTGTGTGTGTGTGTGTGTGTGTGTGTGTGTGTGTGTGTGTGGTGTTTCTGTATGTGCATGGGTTTCCGTATTCCAGAAAGAAACAGGATGGGCACCATGTGTTATGTAAAACACCATAAAAAGTAAAGAAGGGAGGTTGGTCCACTGGAATCTATGGCATTTCAAGTGTGATCCTTGTAACCAGATCACCACTGGTTATCCTGTGGATAACTTCATGGATAGAAAAAACTTGGAAGTTGAGATAATTGGTCATTGATTCAATTTTTAAATATGTCTGTTCACATTTTCTGTTTATCTTGGCTGAAATATCTGCTTCAGTTACTTATTCGTTTTAGAAAATCTTACACTTCTCTATCACATCTTGATAATCAGTTCCATTCTATTCAGGAGCATCAACATTTTTGAAAACCTTTTCTCTCTCTTGCACACAACACCTCATCAATCTATCTCTAAAATTTGAAGGCATATTCATTACTAGAGGTTTTTATTGTTGCAACGTCCATCATATTCTACCTCAAAACAATAAAATTATAGATTGAAAAACCCCTATACTGATTTCTATGAAATTCAGTTCATTTAATCTCCTGAGTGATGAAAGTTCCACAGACTGCCAACCAATCTTATTCTGCAATGATGAAAAACAAACAAAAAGAGTTTATTTTATTTTTATCCTCATGCTAGAATGATCTCCATTTTTCCATCTCCAATCGATTGGGCTACCTACAGAAAAACGTAAAATGGTTTAGATAATTTTCTGAGCTTTGTGTCAGGTGCCAAATTGGATTGTGTAACCTCTACCAGTTAAGTTGCAAGTGAGGAGAAATATGAAGTGAACCAGTCAATAGGAAAAACAGGGTATGTTTGAAAAGAAATATGCTGATATTTTGGTTTACTATCAGTTTGGGACAAAATATGCTGCAGATAACTCTCATAGAGACTTTCGAATCAGCAAAATTACTACTCACATAAATATCTAAACAAAATTTAAATGCTACATGCGTGACTTCATTATTATTCTCCACCTGTTGTTTTGTAATGGAAACATTTCAAAATGATGGTGTGGTATTTTCTTAGATCTGATTTTGGTATTTTTTTTCTATGCAACTAACTTTCAAACACAAGCTTTGCTGATAAAGCCATGGTAGTGCAGTGGTTAGAATGCAGTATTGCAGGCTAATTCTGCTGACTGCTGACTGCCAGCAGTTCTTCAGTTTGATTCAAAGTTGACTCAACCTTCCATCCTTCCAGGATTGATAAAATGAGGATCCAGGTTGTTGGAGATAATATGCTGATTGTGTAAACGCTTAGGGTTGCCAGGTGTCCACTATTTGAGCGGACAGTCCACTTTTTTTACATTATGTTCACTATTTTTTTTCACAAAATAGTGGACATTTTTTTTATTCAAAAGCTTTATGATGAAATGATACATAATCTAAAGCTGTACAGTCTAAGAGAATAAGGATAGGAGAATCGCATTTTGTCTTTTTTTCATAAGTTAGAATGAGACAAAGATCGAATGCTCATTGCAATAATCACATTTTACACAACAGCGCAAAAAATGCATTAAAGCAGTTATCTTTTGATATCGAAAATGTAGTGCTGAAGGTTTTTGCCGAATTTTCGAATTCTGCGAAGAAACGAGAAGAGTTGAAATCATTTTTTGAGTTTTGCGAGTCAGAATTCCATGAAGTTTTGCGCCATGTTCCAACACATATATAATTTAATTGTAAACATTTTTTATTTTTTTACTACTTAACCCCCCCACTCCCCCCCCCCGCTTGTCCGCTATTTTTTGGAAGCAGACCTGGCAACCCTAAGGCCTGTAAAGCCATGGTAATACAGTGGTTAGAATGCAGTATTGCAGGCTAATTCTGCTGACTGCCGACTGCCAGCAGTTCTTCAGTTCGATTCTCACAGGCTCAAAGTTGACTCAACCTTCCATCCTTCCAAGATTGATAAAATGAGGATCCAGGTGGTTGGAGACAATATGCTGATTCTGTAAACTGCTTAGAGAGGCCTGTAAAGCACTGTGAATTGTTTTCACTATTGCTATTGTTAAAATAAACCTGTGCTTATTATGTAGGCCATTGACTCCATGTGGCCTACTACAAAGACCACCGCAAATTCTGGATTCCATTAATTTCTTGAAATTAGGTCTCTGGGGCTCATCTTCATTTATTATATCTCTTTCAAAAAGTATTATTTTCTGATACTTAGCTTATTTTTCCACTTGATGTTACAATTTTTTTCAGATTACTTCATATGTGTGAGTAATGAGGCACGCATTCTCATCAGAAGGAAATTTATGCCAATGATATCAATTTCAAAATGATTTGTGGAGTTAAATTAATAAATCTCAGTTTTGGATAATTGGAAGGTGATTTTTCATCGAGTTTTATATAAACTCAATTTTGAGGTAGCTTGTGTTGTATAGAAGAATAAAACTGCATATGCATGTCATGAATCAAATTGCTGAAACAAGGTGTGTATGCATGCACTGTTAATGAAAATACAAACAGGCTAAAGGCTAAAGTTATAATTCTATTTTAGTTGAGTTTTAATTCATTTAGCAGATAAAAACTGTTCTCATATAAGCAGTGTCCTCTTTTTTTGCAGTTGCAGAGGAGAATATGGGAAGGGATCATCACAGGGTGGAAGCAATCAATCAATAAGGAAGATGGAACCTCTTCCTTGTTTATTGACTCATGAGCTGCATTGTCCCGGGGTATTCCTTGTTAATAAAATATCTTCATTCCATTACAATGAATAGAACAGATGTACCTGTTGTGACCAAGGCCCAAGTAGTGATTACCAAACACAATTCAGTCCTCAACAAACTTATTTTATTAAAAATTAATTCTGAGAATTAATTCATTCTCTGCTTAGTCCAAAACAAAATTCTTAATAACCAGTCCGTCGGCGTTATCACCAAACTTTGAAGGCTTTGGCAACCTGCCAAAGGTTTTTCTTGGCAAAACCCCCCAAAAGTTCAAGAGACGCTGACAAGAAGCACAGGAATCAATGTTGCTTTTCTACAAAGAACCCAACAGCTCGCTGTTGCTCTTTTAAGCCTTATGAGAGTGGCCAATCATCTTCTGGCCTTACTCCTGAGTTGTCCTTTTTTCTTCAGCTTCTCTTGCCTTCTGGCAGCTCTTCACATGCATTCACTAGGAACAGGCTTCTCCTGTTCCTCTGCCTCTCAGCTCTCTGCCTCAGAAGGCTCCGGAATCCGCACGTCACTCCCAGATGGCCCTGGCCCCATCTCTGCCTCCGACACAGATCCCTCGTCCGGGTGTTCCCCTGACTTCAGAACTGACCCATTGTCCTCCCCTGCCTCCTCACTGTCGAACTCCGCTACCAGGTCTGCAGGCTGCTGGTGGACCACAACACTAGCACTGTTATGGTCCATAACAGCACAACTGAATTCAAGCAATCATCCTCACCCCAAGGTATCACACAGGTAGGAAATCAATCATGGGATAAAATTGGATAAGATCTTGGTGCCATCATCTTAAGTGAATAGAAAAAATGTTAGATATAAATGTAAATCATCATCATCATCATCATCATCATCATCATGATGTTCAGAATGGGTGTGCTCCAGCAGTCTTTTACTAAAATTGTTATCTTGTGAGACCTAGAAAGTATGCCTTCTTTGTCATCACAAAGACATCACCATCTCTGGAGCAGCACTTACCCGCAAATACCGATGGCCCAGTCTCCTGGAGTTTCAAAAGTCCCTTAAATGACTTTGAAGTGGGAGGGCTCTTGCATTATATTTTAATGACTATTTTTACTCCAAGCTGCTTGTTTTTGGCCTGTGTTTTTGTCTGTTCTTAAACTAGATTTTGTAAGCTACTCAGAATTTGTTGGAACGGATGGCAATCATTGCCATTATCATCATCAGGCAGATAGCAGATCAGGATACATGTGTATGATGGAGGATGTGGTTATTAGTTGTAAAATAGTTTTAGAGAACCAATGAGGTACAGCGGTTAAGGTATGGAACTTCAAATGAGGAAACTCAAAATCTAGTTCACCCTTAGCTATGGAATTTCACTAGTGAACATTCAGTTAGTTACTCTTTCAGCAAACTACTTGGCATTTTGTGGATAAAAAGGGAAAAAAGTTTTGTATCTTATTTCTTAGATATAAGAAAATACCATTTAAAAACAAAACAAAAACAAAACAGTGATACTGGAAGGTTCCAAAATATACTTGAGTCACTAGAATGCCTATGAGAGAGACTCAACACGAGGCTTGAAAAAAGAAGCAGATTTTATTTATGGCCAAAAACAAAATACTGGGAAAACCATTCCAAACACATACAAAAGAGAAATGTATATGGAAAAGCCACATATTGGGGAAGATATGGTGTCCTTTTATACCTTTAGAGGCATTAGCTTAATACCCAATTCTGGCCTCCTGGCCCATGCCTTCTCTATAGCCCTGCATTGGCTGTACAGCAAGGAACAGGGGCAGGGGGGCTGAGCGCTTAGCAACAGAGAGGCTGGGTGTGTAGCAAACCCGCTTCTTGAGATATCCACCAGGCACAGAATGGTACAGAAAAACAGGATAACAGAGAGGTGAGATCACTGGTAGAAGCAAATGGCAGAAACAATTCTAATTCTTAGCAAAGCAATTCTTACAGAAGCAAAACACATTGTAAGCTGCCCTGAGTCTCTGGAGAAGGGCGGCATATAAATCAAATAACAAAAAAAAACCCCAGCAAGTCAAACCAATTCTACTGACTCTACTATTATGTCCCAGTAATTCTACTTGTTCTATTATTATTATGTCCCTTCATTACTAAATGTACTAGATGACTCTGGGGAAAAATGTTCAAAATTGTCAAGAGAATAAGTCAAGGAGAAGATGTTGTTGTGTCAAATCCAGGAGTTTTTATAGAGTGGGAGGGAACATGTTTCCCAGGTTCCATGAGGCTGAATTTTCTTCCGCCACCCTAACATTATAATGCTAAAAAGTTTGTGGGCTGCCCTATGCCTAATTTTGCATTGTGCAAAGTTTTTGGGTGCAAAAATGGACACCACTTTTATTTAAAGGATCCAGTTTACTTAAAATTAGGTCAAGAATATTGCATTCCCCCTTTTTTAAAAAGAAGAATTTAGAAAGTCTGTACAGTTTGAAGTTAAAGGAACTAATCAAAGTGGAAAGAAATGTATCAAAACATGTTGTTGGTAGGCCCAAGGACACTGTATCTATGATTTAACTGCTTTAATACAGGTGAAATAGTTTGGGAAACAAGGATTTAGCCCAACATCTGCAACACATTCAGGAAATTGAGAATCAAAAAGTTTCTGAAAGTTGTATACAGGTAGTCCTTGACTTACAACAGTTCATTACAACAGACTGTACAAAGTTACAACGGCACTGAAAAAAATGACTTGTACCATTTATGGACTAACAATTATCTGAAATCCCATTATCCTGGATTATTATAAGGAAAATGCCAGGTGCCTTATGAACAATATACATTCATAAAGTTAATGCATTAATTTAAACTGTAACCACATTCTAAGTATTGCATATCAAATTATTTGTTGAAAAACTGGTTAATCTGGAATCACCATATTTTTTTTTCCAGCCAGAGAATCAAATATGGGAAAACACCAGCCAATATGTTATGTCCTAGATTTGTCAACTTCTGGTGGGTGACAGATACCTACTTTAATATCTACCAAGTTGCCTGGCTGAAATTTATTTAATTTTTATTAATTTTTAAAAAGTGGATAGGAAAATAACATGCTGCAAAGGAAAATTCTGGCTTCGAGTGTAGTCTCTGTGACTAACAATGCATTTAAGATCCAGATAGGCTCCAAAAGCATTCTTACAAAATAAAATGATGGATGGCTGAAATCCAGTGCTTTGATGGCCTTCTGATATATAGGTGTTTTGTGACTGTCCAAAAGAATTGCAAACAGGGAAAACAGGGACAAAAACAGAATTGGAATGAGCTAGCTCCATCTAACTTTCCCCAGACCTATTATGAATCTATTAAGACCTCAATGAAGTCCAATTGCCACTGCTGGGGTCATTCAATGAATCCAATTAATGAATTAGTTGCTCAGATATTGAATGTTTAAAGTGTGGAATTTCCAACTCAAGATGGGATAATGATCAGAGAGTGCAGGACATTATGATGATTGCATAGTTTCCTCATGTTCAATAGGCAATAATCTTTTGAATATCTGTTGCTGGAGAAACAGGAGATCCTCATTTTCATATCCTATTTATAAGTCATTGCAAATTTAATGTCCTATTTATAATGCTTCCAGACATATTTGATTGATTGTTATAGGAACAAGATGCTAGATTTAGGCAGCCCTCTGATCTGATTCAGAAGAACTCTTATTCTTTTAAAAGACAAATGGCTAAACAAAGAGATTTATTCAAGGAAAGGCTAGTATTTCAAAAAGTCTTTTTTTTAAATTGCAATTTATTGACTTATTTCAGGTTTGGAAACTTATAGTAACAAAAAATAAAAAATCTAAACAGGAAAGAAGAATATCACTTTTTAAATATTTATTTGTGTATATGTAAAAGCAATTGTTAGGTTTCATTTCAGAATGCAAACAATAATACTTTAGGCATCTTGCTATTTGTGTCAGTGTACCTTTGAGGGGAGGGAGAAATAGTCTCCGGCTGACAATTTCCCAATGACATTTTAGTAGCGGTTGGAAAATAGCTTGTAGTTAGTCAAATAATGAGAGCTGAAATAGAACTGTGAAAGACATGGAGGTAGGCGAAGGAAAAGTGTATGCTGAAGCCCAAAATAAGAAAAGGTAAATGTGAAATCAAAGAGGTAAAAATGAAATGCAATATCTGACTGTGTTGTATGGCAATATGTGAAAAAAGATGGAACAACTGAGGGAAAGTGAAATGATGGAATTATCAAAAAATCATTTTCTTTCCACACACACAAAAAAAATGACTGGTGTGAAACCTCTTTTATTGTTAATTCAGATGCATTTGGGCTGCATCCACCATGTTTTCTGCAGAAAAAATCTATATTTGAGGAGTAGTTGTTTTCTGCGGACCATGAAACAGCTGCCATGTGTTAAGGTGGTATGATTGGTCTCGGTGTACACCTGCATTGATTGTTCAAAGATGAATAGCTGCTTTTATGCATTGACATGTTATAAACAACCCTAGTAAGCATGAAGTAGTACTGAAACATTTTGACTGAAGCTTAGTATGGATGCAGACAATATTATCAAAGAAACTGAATTAGTAAATAATAATGCTTCTTTTATCAGTAATTTTCTTCTTCTTTAAACAATCCTATGCTGTTTTACCCAAACACAAATTAGATCATTTCCTCAAAACAAATTATCCTTTGGATAAACTTTGGTTCAAATCCAATCTTCCCCATCTTGGTATTCTGCAGAAATATTCAGCATTATCTCTCAAATTCCCCCAGCCAACATATTCAACATTGGGGACCTTTGTTTAAATACCAAGTCATGTGTATTTTATGTGTATATCCAATTTTTCATTCACAGTAATCTAAGGTGAGATACAAGGAGACAAACCAATAAAATAAGGCAATGAGCAAAAATGAAATCTAAAAATAGGGCTACAATAATCATAGCAGCAACACATTGAAATTATATAGAAGCATAAATTCATCCCAGAGTTAAATGAACAGATAGTATTCATTTAACACTTATGGATATGTAAAAATATATCTTCACTATTTAAAAAAAAAAGGTGAATAGGCTATGAATGCTGGTAAGTGGCTTATTTTATCCACTAAATCTTAGCTAACAATATGTTCTGTCTATGTAGATATTCTTTAACATCATTGCTCCTCTCTCCCTCCCTCCCTCCTTCCCCCTTTTCTCTCTCTCCCTCCCTCCCGCTCTCTTTCTCTGTGTTCTGTCACTGTTAGACCAAATAGAATTTGGAGGCCTGCAAAAATTAACTACAGGTATGATGATGCCCACCATATGCCATGATTTCTTTTAACACAACACCATCCTTAAGAGAAAAAAAAAGAAATAAAGGAAAAGAAAGGAACCTGTAATTCACTTCTCAAAACAAAATTATATTACTAACATATAATTTCCTAATGGAGCTGCTCTACTGTTGGTTACAGAATAGTATTATGGCATAATTCACTTATTCATATTTTCTCAAAACTCATATATCTCTAGACAAGAGCCGCTCATCTGAAATTTAGAACCAAGAAACAGAAGCGCAGTCTAATAATTTGTAGCCTTTTATTTTGCCATCTGAGAGGGAGAGATGTAAATATACCCTTCTCTAATTAAGTTTTTAAATGAAGAATTTTGACAGTAACTATAAGTAGTATGTCAGGATACTTCATGAAAGTGAGAGATACAAACTATAGTCAGGAACTGAGGGGCTGATTATATTTAACTACTATTTATAAAGCATTCATTGCCACTGTAGAGGCTCAATGATTAATTCCCATATAAAAGTTATGGAGACTATAAGTTCGCCACTACTAAATTTAAAACAGCATATCTGAAGAATGTAAATTTTGCTTTGTTTTTATTTTGTTTTCTAGGAAAGAAAAGGAGCTTATGATTCTCCATAAAACACAATACCGCAGTGTGTGTGTGTGTGTGTGTGTGTGTGTGTGTGTGTGTATAATAAATATATATATATATTTGATAAATATATTTGAATGAGTTCTGATTCTGATTCACATTAAGAATTAGCCTATTCTTCCAGCTTAGAGCTAATGAAGGGTCCCTATCATTTCACATGAATAATAGGAAGTGAAACTGGAGGGAAAGAAAAGAAACGGACAAAATTTATCATGTTGATCTTTATCAAATGAGAATCAGAAAAGAAAGCACAGTTTATCACACCATAAAATATATGCATATATATAGCTCATATAAGATTCTTTCTTTCTCATCCATACATAAAGAGATGAGACAGGAGAACCTGGAACTAACTGATGGAACATTGCTATAACAGTAAACCTGATGAAATGGGATATATGAAATGAATGAGGGGACTATGGATGGACAGAAGACATGCATCTACACTAACCGATAAACAACTAGTGCAGTTTACTAGCTGGTTCCCATTGCTTCAACATAGAGAAGAGGAAGCTGTTCTCACAGCCTGAGATAGACCAACTACAGAAGAGTGTGAAGATTAAAGATAAGACCCAGCTATTGAAAAAAACACAAGGGCTCAACTCCATCTGAAGGTTAAACAAAGAGTCAAGCACTGGCTACTAGGCTAAAGAGATACACTAAAGAAGCAGAGACCAAGAAGATGAATGCCCTGTTTTCCAAAGGACATCGAAAATATATTCCCAACTGCAGTGCAACAACATGGTATGAAAACACAAAACATCCATAGTTTTAAATACATCAGTATTTAAAGAAAGAATGCCTGAAGCAACAGTAGACATGGGAGGAAGATCATGCAGATGAAGTCCCATGGCAAGACAAGACCCTGCATGGGATGTACAGATAGCTGAAGTGGCAGATATTGGAAAATCCTACTTTGGCTGCAAAGACAGCACTGAGGCACTAATCATAGCACCACAAAAATAGGCACTAAACACTAGATCCATAGAAACTGTGGTCTACCACACTAGACAGGACCTGAAGTGTGAATTATGCAGACAGGCCTGAGAGACAGTACATCACAAAGTGGCAGGATGTAAAATGCAAGCAGGAACATCATAAATTGAATGGCACATGAACATCTTCATAGTATATGGGTTAGACCATGGATATCCAATCTTTTAGCTTCTCGGTCACATTTTGTGAAAAAGAATTGCCAGTGGCTAAATATGTAAAATTGTTTTATAATATAAAATCACATAATAATGTTAAAAGTTGATGATCTCATGTGGCCTCGTTGCTATCCAGGGACAATTGCAGCTCATAGCTCACAGGTTGGACCTGCCTGGGTTAGAGTCTTCCAAGTCCAGGTGAGAGAGTCTATGGAAGGCTTTGGAAAATAACAGGGCTAAGATCCTGTGGGATTTCCAGTTCTAGATGGATGGGCAAACCAGTCATCAATTAGACATTGTTAGAGTAAACAAGGATCAAAAGACAGTAGTGGTAATAGATGGTAGTGATGCCAAGGGACAACTAGATCAAGAAGGAATATGGGAAGTTGGAGAAGTACCAAGGGCTGAAGAAGAAATTAGAGAAAGTAAAAGCCAAAGTGGTCCATTAGGGATTGTAACTCCAAAGCTGGGAGAGTGGCTTTATCCATTGAAATGAGAAGGAATGGTTTTGTTCTTTACTTTATCTAGTGGGTAAGGCTAGAAACGAGAAGATGGAGATTCTAATTTTGCCTTAGACATGAAATCTGTCTGGGTGACTTCAGGTCAGTCATTCTCTCTCACGTTAGACTTGGGCATAAGCTAGTTGGTCAATTCCTATTACAATCAATGGTCTGTTGATAAAAAAAAAGACCTGCACTTGTGAAAAAAATACTAGGATATATACTATATTACACACACACACACACACACACATAGACACACACACAGAAATAATTTTGTTGTAGTTGTTTTACTCCCCTTTTAAAGAATTCTGTGGTTTTGTTTTTCCTTCTTTTGTTTAATTAAAGGACTTTTGAAAAATGCATCTTGCATCTCAATTATATCACTTTCTGAAGTCTGTTCCCCATCCAAAATGCAAAAGAAATCTTTACATCAAGGAATAACATGTCAAGGAGAAGACTTAAACAGAACTGTTCTACATAATATCCAGCTTGCAAATGAATTTGGAGTGTACTGAAGGAACAATGTGTTCAGTGAATTCCCACATGACATGTGAACTGGTACAAACCACAGTGCACCTAATGTCTTACCTTGGCCTGAAATTGAACAAGAACTTTTATATACAGCATCATGTAGTTTCTTAATGTATTATTAACCTTCTATTGGGATTTGCTACATTTAATTTTTTAAAGTATCTTTTTATATCTATATTGTATTTTAACAATGACATCTACTGAAAAAAGACCAATAGAAGATCCTTCGTGATTTCTTGAATTGAATTGAAGCATTGGAAACCAGGGACAAGACTGAACTGGACTGGACTAAAGGAAACCAGTGTGAGAAGATGAGTTATAGCTCTATATTGTTATATATCAGTTTTGTTAAAAAAATCAAAATACAGATTGAAAAAAATATTGCATATTAAATTATTGGGTTTATGGACTGGGATAGGTAGGGTAGGTTTATCAGTAAACCTCTACACTGAGATTTGGGCTTGGCAATCACTGGAGGGGAAAAATGATTACTTTGTACCTTGGTATGAGTAAAGATTAAAGAGACAGATCATAATTAATGGGATGAGCATTATAACATTATGTTCTTTACTCTAGAGGAGGAGCAAAATGATGAATAATTTTACTGAAGCAGATAAGCAAGGAAGGAAGGTTGGGAATACCAATTAACTTCTGACCAGGATGCCATAACTGACAGTATTAGTTTTACATTACAAACATCTTCGGTGCCTGAGGTAGGATCAAAAGGTTTTCCCAGAACACTGCAGTCAACACTAGCAGAGAACATATTTAATGCTACCATAATTAATTTCATTGCACAGTATGAATTGGTAAAGTAGCAGTGCCAGGTTTCCAAAGTATTCTGATATGGTCATGCCTACTTTATTAGCAGACAGCAAAGATTATGCATAGGTGGATTTTAAATAATTAGACATAAACCTAGAGATGTTATCACAAGAGAAATGAAATACGATATTACACATCAAATGAAGGGTATGTTTTAGCAAACGATGAAAAAAAAAATTATTTTTGTTATTGGCTATAGGCATGAGGAAAGGAGTCTACTTATTTCTTCAGTAATTTGGCACAGTCACAAAGATACACCCACTGTTTAATTGGTTAACTATGCAGTCGTATGCATATTCGTTAAATAATCATTCTGACTGTCTGATAGGTCAATTCTAATGGAACTAATCAATGTGTAAAATCTTGAATAGTTGAATAAATGTGTATATATTTTAACTGGTGCCTGTGATTTGTGTTGTATGTCTCTCCACCCATCTTTTCCCCTTAAAAAGCATAACAACAATAACATCAACATGTGGTACTTATTCTTAAAAGGGTAACCAATGAAGTGCATAATAGTACTTAAATATCTGTAGAAAACAAAATGAATGTTCATTTAGGATTATCTCATGTTGCCCTCCACTGTGACTTTTTAATATTAGATGGAAATTTACTGCAATATATATATATATATATATATATATATATATATATATATATATGTAGGTCTTTGGTTATTCGGGTCTTCTCCCACGTAAAATTGGAAGTGTCTTGGCGACGTTTCGACGAAGTCTCATTCGTCATCTTCAGGCTGGTGTTCTCGGCTTCGTGCTTCCAGGAGCAATGTGAGATCGCAGCTGTCTCTTCCTTTTAACTGCTAGTGGGGGTGTGAGCTGATTGGGTGGGAACTTGGCTGTGTTCTGATTGGGTGGAGGTGTGTTCTGATTGGTTAGGGGCTCGGCTGTGCTCTGATTGGATGGGGGGTTGGTTGTGCTCTGATTGGCTGGGGGTGTGTTCTGTTTGGGTGGGGGCTTGGTTGTGCTCAGCTTAGTCTGAGTTGCAGGGGGATTTGAGCTGGTGAGCTGCGTTGTTGTTGTTTGGCTTCGTGTTTGTGGCCGTGCGAGCTCTTCATGGTGGGTGTCAGTCTGCTTCATGTATGGATTGGAGAGGTTTAAAGTGGCTAATGATGCAGCTGCAGTCTGGCTTCTGGTCCTTGGTCGTGGCTCATTATCAGTGTGGGTTTGAGTCTGCTTTCTGCGTGGATGTGTGGTGGTGACATCCTGTGTGGCTCTCGTGAGTGTGGGTCTGGTGTCATTCGTCGTGTTAGGGACCCGTTTGTCAATAAGGGCGGGTTTCCAAATGGCTGGTAGGCGGGAGGTATCGTCTCGTTTGTTCATGCTGTGTGGGCGTTTTTCTATCTCGATGGCTTCTCTGATTATTCTGTTGTTAAAGTGTTCAGTTTTGGCGATAGTTCTGGTCTTTTTAAAGTCAATATCATGTCCTGTGGCTTTAAGGTGTTGGACCAGGGAAGGTGAAGGTGTCGTCTGGCTCAGATATGTGGACGACACCTTCATAATCTGGCCACATGGGAAAGAAAAACTGGACAACTTCCTCACACACCTCAACAGCCTACACCCCAAAATACAGTTCACCATGGAAACAGAAGCGAACAACCAACTTCCCTTCCTGGATGTCTTAGTCTACAGAAAATCCAATGGCTCCCTAGGACACACTATCTACCAGAAGAAAACACACACAAACCGCTATCTGCACGCACTCTCACACCACCACCCTGCCCAGATCAACTCTGTAGCCAAGACACTCATTTCCAGAACAAAACACTTAGCTGACGAACAACACCTAAAAACCGAACTACACACCCTCACTAACGTACTAACATCCAATGGATTCCAAAGAAATAAGATCACCAACCTAATCCAAAAAGAAACCCCCACTAAAATCCAAGACACAGAACAAGAAAACGGCAAAGCCCTCCTCCCATACATAAAAGGCACCACAGACAGAATAAGCAAAATCCTCCACAAACATAACATCAAGACAGCATTCTGCACAAACCGAAAAATATCCACCATCCTAAGGAACCCCAAAGACAAAATTGAGTTAGAAAATCAAGGAGTATATGAAATCCCATGCACCGCCTGCCCCACCACATACATCGGACAAACCAACAGACGAATAAGTGCACGCATAGAAGAACACAAGAACTCAGTCAGAAAAGAAGAACCAACTTCTTCCCTGGTCCAACACCTTAAAGCCACAGGACATGATATTGACTTTAAAAAGACCAGAACTATCGCCAAAACTGAACACTTTAACAACAGAATAATCAGAGAAGCCATCGAGATAGAAAAACGCCCACACAGCATGAACAAATGAGACGATACCTCCCGCCTACCAGCCATTTGGAAACCCGCCCTTATTGACAAACGGGTCCCTAACACGACGAATGACACCAGACCCACACTCACGAGAGCCACACAGGATGTCACCACCACACATCCACGCAGAAAGCAGACTCAAACCCACACTGATAATGAGCCACGACCAAGGACCAGAAGCCAGACTGCAGCTGCATCATTAGCCACTTTAAACCTCTCCAATCCATACATGAAGCAGACTGACACCCACCATGAAGAGCTCGCACGGCCACAAACACGAAGCCAAACAACAACAACGCAGCTCACCAGCTCAAATCCCCCTGCAACTCAGACTAAGCTGAGCACAACCAAGCCCCCACCCAAACAGAACACACCCCCAGCCAATCAGAGCACAACCAACCCCCCATCCAATCAGAGCACAGCCGAGCCCCTAACCAATCAGAACACACCTCCACCCAATCAGAACACAGCCAAGTTCCCACCCAATCAGCTCACACCCCCACTAGCAGTTAAAAGGAAGAGACAGCTGCGATCTCACATTGCTCCTGGAAGCACGAAGCCGAGAACACCAGCCTGAAGATGACGAATGAGACTTCGTCGAAACGTCGCCAAGACACTTCCAATTTTACGTGGGAGAAGACCCGAATAACCAAAGACCTACATACAAACACCCGCGAAAACCTGAGAAAACAAATATATATATATATATATATATATATATATATATATATATATATATATATATATATATATATATATATATATATATATATATATGCATATTCTTTCTAGCCAGGTTTTACCTACGTAAACTAAGTTGTTCTGCAGCTCTGGTTGTGTGAAATCTCATTCACAAGCTTCAGAGCTTTTTTTCTGTTGACAAACTGCAACTCTGTGTTGCTCTCTGGGAGACTCAGATAGCTATTTCTGCCTTATAAGGCTTCGTCGGTGAGCCACACCCACTTCTCAGAACAACTTAGTTTACGTAGGTAAAACCTGGCTAGAAAGAATATGCACATAAAAGCCTACGAAAAAGAAAAAGACACATTGTACCTTTACAGGGGGAATATCTGAGAAGTGGGTGTGGCTCACCGACGAAGCCTTATAAGGCAGAAATAGCTATCTGAGTCTCCCAGAGAGCAACACAGAGTTGCAGTTTGTCAACAAAAAAAAAGCTCTGAAGCTTGTGAATGAGATTTCACACAACCAGAGCTGCATATATATATATCCCAGTGGCATCTTGTAGTAACACTCGGTGTCGGAACTCCTCACCCTGCGAGATTCTCCCCTCCTGCAGGTTTGGCCCTCCACATTATCGAGGGCCTATCTCGATGACGGACTTTGGAGTCCAGAGAGATGGCATGGAGCAAGGAAGAATTTGTGGGGTTTTTAGAAATTTTCTGGGAGGGGGGTTTGTAATGATCTTTCTAGAGAAATTGGGAAGAAGACTTTGGTGGATGCGGAGGGGAATCCACCAGGGTCAGAGCCGAGCCCGGCACAGGGTAATGATTCGGGAGGTGCTGGTCGAGGGACTGGGAAAGGGATGGGGGTCGATACCTATGAGGTCTGTACCATCAGCACAGTAGATGGGAGGGGCAGATATGGCGGGAGCAGGGGACCATATCATGTGTTGGGGGCTTGCACTCGCTGTTTGAGAGCAATTGCTTGCCCCGGTCCCCATGGCTCCTCTCAGAGACTAGGTGGCTTAGACACCCAGGATCTGGGCCTTCGACTGATGTTATGCAACGCTAGGTCCGTGGTAAATAAGGCCCCCCTCATTCACAATCTTATACAAGAGGGAGGAGCGGACCTGGCGGGTATTACGGAGACCTGGTTGGGCCCGGAGGGCGGTGTCCCTCTGGTTGAAATGTGTCCACCAGGCTTCAGAGCATTCCATCAGCCGAGGGCCCAGGGGAGGGGCGGGGGGGGTGGCGATTATTATTAACGAGGATCTGGGTCCTAGGGAGACCACTGTGCCTCAGATAGTCAGATGTGAGTCCCTCCTTGTGAGGTGGGGTCATGGGGTTCAGATGGGCTTGTTGCTTATGTACCTGGCTCCCTGCCGCGTGGCAACAGCCCTAACTGAGCTACTCGACGTGATAGCCATGGTGGCAGTGGATACACCCAGGCTTTTAGTCATGGGTGATTTCAACTTGCCATCTGTTGGTGAAATGTCTGAGGTGGCCCGGGAGTTCATGGCTTCCATGACGGCCATGGACCTGACCCAATTAGTTCATGGCCCTACTCACAGGGGAAGTCACACTCTGGATCTGATTTTTGTCTCTGGCCAGTGGTTGAGTGGTCTTGTTATTGGGGATATAGACATGGAACCCTTGTCATGGACAGACCACTCACTCCTTCGCCTGGATCTTCGAACCGCTGCACCCCGCCACAGGGAGGCGGATCCAATTAGATGGATCCGCCCCAGGCGCCTGATGGATCCTGAGAGGTTCCAGACGGAGCTTGGGCCATTTCCTGAGGTTCTAGCACATGACTCGGCCGAGGAGCTGGTAGCCGCCTGGGACCGGGCAGCTGGTGGGGCCTTGGACCGAGTCGTGCCTTTGCGGCCTCTGACCCGGTGCCGATCCCGTGCGGCTCCTTGGTTCACTGAGGAGCTGAGGGAAATGAAGCACCGGAAAAGACGCCTGGAGAGCGGTTGGAGGGCCAGTCTTGCTGAATCTGATCGAACACGGGTAAGGTCGCATATTAAGGCCTACCTAGTGGCAATAAAGACGGCAAAGTTTAATTACTTTTCCGCCTCTATTGCATCATCAGGGAATCGTCCGGCCGCCCTGTTCAGGGTAACCCGCTCCCTGCTCCATCCGGGAGTGCGGGAGGATCCCTTGGAAGGCAGGGCGGAGGATTTTGGACAATACCTGTATGACAAAATCGCTCAGATCCGGGGGGATTTGGACTCTGACTGGGTAGATCAAGGCAGGGTGACGAGGAATAGTCTTGAGAATCTTATCTGGGAGGAGTTTGATGCTGTGACTCCTGATGATGTGGACAGGATTTTGGGGAGACTTAGTGGGGCCACATGTTTACTGGACCTGTGTCCCTCCTGGTTGGTACTGGCTTCCCAGGAGGTTACACGAGGCTGGCTCCAGGGTGTTATCAACGCTGCGTTGAGTGAGGGTTACTTCCCCACCGCCTTGAAAGAGGCGGTGGTGAGGCCTCTCCTCAAGAAGCCGTTCCTGGATCCGGCAATACTGACCAACTATCGTCCTGTCTCCAACCTTCGCTTTATGGCGAAGGTTGTTGAGAGTGTGGTCGCGCGATAGTTTCCGCAATTCCTGGAGGAAACATCTTATCTAGATCCGTTCCAGTCGGGTTTCAGGTCTGGGCACAGCACGGAAACGGTATTGGTCGCATTGGTTGATGATCTCTGGAGGGCTTGGGACAGGGGTTGCTCCTCTGTTCTGGTCCTGTTAGACCTCTCAGCGGCTTTTGATACCATCGACCATGGTATCAGGCTGCACCAGCTGGAAGAGTTGGGGGTGGGAGGCACCGTGTTACGGTGGTTCTCCTCCTTTCTCTCCGACCGGTCACAGTTTGTGTTGGCAGGGGGGCAGAGGTCGACCTCGAGGCCTCTCATTTGTGGAGTGCTGCAGGGATCGGTCCTCTCGCCCCTTCTGTTCAACATTTATGTGAAGCCACTGGGTGAAATCATCCGTGGCTTTGGGGTGAGATACCACCAGTACGCTGATGACACCCAGCTGTACACCTCCACCTCAGACCACCCCAACGATGCCCTTAAAGTGATGTCCCAGTGCCTGGAGGCTTTGCGGGACTGGATGGGGAGGAACAGGCTCAAGCTCAACCCTTCTAAGACTGAGTGGCTGTGGCTCCCGGCATCCCAATATAGTCAGTCGACTCCATCACTGACTATTGGGGGCGAGTCATTGGCCCCCACAGAGAGGGCTCGCAATCTGGGAGTCCTCCTGGATATGCAGCTGTCCTTGGAGGAACATCTGACGGCTGTAACCAGGGGGACCTTTTGTCAGGTTCGCCTGATTCGCCAGTTGCGGCCCTTTCTTGATCGGGATTCCCTGTGCACAGTCACTCACGCCCTCGTCACCTCTCGCCTTTACTATTGCAACGCTCTCTACATGGGACTCCCCTTGAGGAGCACCCGGAGGCTCCAGCTGGACCAGAACGCAGCAGCGCGGGTAGTGATGGGAGTAGTATGGCGCTCCCATGTAACACCGCTCCTGCACAAGCTGCACTGGCTCCCGGTGGTCTTCCGGGTGCGCTTCAAGGTGCTGGTTTTCACCTTCAAAGCGCTCCATGGCATAGGGCCTAGCTATCTTCGAGACCGCCTGCTGCTACCAACGACCTCCCATCGACCCGTGTGCTCCCACAGAGAGGGCCTCCTCGGGGTGCCATCAGCCAAACAGTGTAGGCTGGTGACCCCCAGGGGGAGGGCCTTCTCTGTGGGGGCACTTATCCTCTGGAATCAGCTCCCCCCAGAAATAAGGAGAATCCAGGACCTCAGTGCCTTCCATCGTGCCCTTAAACCCATTTTTTCAAGCAAGCCGGGCTGGCTTAAGAAGAAATTTTTAAATGTTTTAAAATGTTTTAAATGTTTTAATTGGTAGTGAGTTTTAATTGGACCAAATTTATATATCCTTTAATTGTTTTTAATATTTGTTCTACATGTTTTTTAATTCTGGCTGTACACCGCCCTGACACAGACACAGACACACACATGTATGTAAGTATGTATATGTACATGTGTGTGTGTATGAATGTGTATATATGCATATATATTGTGTGTGTAATACATATTACACACAAACAACACACACACACACAGACACCCCTAGTAGTGAATCCACACGGGCAGAAATTATCCAAAGTTTCATACCACAGTTTTTATAACCCCATGCTGAGCTGCTAGAGATTTAGAATCAAAGTCCAATGAAGGACTTTGGGACAGGCAGACAATAAGTGTGATAGTCTATAATGGATAGTGTTGACTATTAACTGAAAGCTAACATTCATGTCTAACTAAAATATTTAATCAAAGTTTGATCTATATTTTTATTTATTTATTTGTATCCTGCTTTTATTATTTTAAAAAATATTTCAGGTGGAAAATATATCCAATATATGTTTCTCTTCCTATTTTCCCCACAACTGTGAAGAGGGTTGGATCAAAAGAGTGACTTACTTTCTTGGCTTTCATTTCTAGCCTGATGCCTTAACTGCTAGATGAAATTAGTTCACTTATGTTCTAAAACTAAGCAGGCTAAGCACACTAGTATGTATCCAGAGACACATTATAGCTTCTTCTTTACTGCCTCCATTAGTAGAGAGGATACACTATTACTATAGTTGTGTCAGGAGAGCTGAATAGAATAGAATAGAATAGAATAGAATAGAATAGAATAGAATAGAATAGAATTCTTTATTGGCCAATATGATTGGACACACAAGGAATTTGCCTTTGGTGCATATGCTCTCAGTGTACATAGAAAGACAAGATACATTCATCAAGAGGTGCATTCATCATAAGGTACAACACTTAATGACTGTCACAGAGTACAAATAAGCACTCAGAAAACAATCAATATCAATATAAATCGTAAGGATACAGCAACAAAGTTACAGTCATGCAGTTTTAAGTGGGAGGAGATGGGTGATAGGAATGGTGAGAAAGCTAATAGTGATAGTAATGCAGCCTTAGTGAATTGTTTGACAGTTTAAGGGAATTAATTGAGGGAACGCTTCTGGGTTGAAAGGATTGAACAATGACATCATCATTGTCCAGGTGGGGGTTCCTTTCATGTCCCCGTTAAGTTGCCCACCAAGATGGTAGCTATTTATCTATTCGCTGTTGCTTGCTTTCAAGATGCTAGTTGGCAGGTGTGATGGAAGCTCACCCTGTACCACAGCAGCAATCAAGTCTCAAATGTGAGCCTATCAATGATCAGCTCAGTATCCTAACCTTGTAGAGCTTAATGACAAAGAGGGTATGAAACTTGGCTTCAGTTCAAGTTGAATCAAAACTCTGTTGCTGTACCCTACAACAATAAAGGGGTATTCCTGGAATCTCTATGGCATCCTCAATCACTACATGGATCCTACCTGAATGGGCTAATATCGGTCCTAAAAGTCTGCCCATCTTGTACTAAACAAATTCAAGTTACGGTTATTTTAAGTTTTTTTTTTCACACTTGCTTTAATCTTTGGAATGGTAATGTTTTCAGTAAATTCTTCCTTTATGGTTCTTTCACATCATCTTTAAGGTTGTCTCTAAGATACAGCATATCTGGATTGCCTTATGATATTCTTTCATAAAATGGTAAAAAATGATAAGCTATTAGAGAAACTCACATTTGTGACTGAATGATTCATACCTAGAAAGACATCATTAATGGGTTCAGCTTGGAGGGAAGAACTGAGTTGAGCACCACAGGGTTCTATCCTAGGCTTTGGACCTGTCCAGGTTCATTTTTATTAATGAGTTGGATGAGGGAATTGGAAGGCTATTAATCTAATTTGCTGATGACAGAATTGGGAGGAGAAGCTAATATTTTAGATGAAAGAGAAAATATTTAACATGATTGAAACAGACTTGAGCTTTAGGCTGAAATGAACAGGATTAAGGTTAACAGGGAGAAATGAGAAGTTATGCATCTGGATAGAATGTATAAATTACTAAGGAGTGATAAGGTATCAGTCTACAAATGTATGAAGGGTAGTCACACAGAACAAGAAATTGACTATTCTATATCACATCAGAGTGCAGGACTAGAACCAATGGATTAAAATACAAGGAAGTTGGCTCAGATGAACTTTCTGAATGTATGATCTGTTGGACAGTGGAAGCAGTTATTGCACAATGAGGTTTTCTGCACTTGAATTCTTCAAACTGAGATTGGGTGGTCATCTTCAGAAGTGTTATGGTGGATCATCACTGAGAAGATAGTTGGATTTGATGACCTCTATAAACACTCCCAACTTTATGTCTTTTGGAGATATCAAACCTCAAGCCATTTAAGATTTTAAAGGTACGAATAAACATACTGAATTATAGCCAGACACTTACTATCAACCAGTACAGCTGACTTTGTAAAGGCTTGCAAATTATGTAGATCCTGTTACCAATGTAGGCTGCTGCATTTTACACCAGCTTCAAGTTTTCAAATTGCCTTTAAAGGCAGTCTCCTGTAAAGCAATTTGCAGAAGCCAAGAAATGACATGAATCATCATTGATAAAGAATAAATAATGAGATCATCAATAAGGATCATGAGTGATTATCAATTAAGCCTCTGTTCTTAGATAGACTACAATGGGTACACCAGAAATATTTGTACACAAGGCCTCCTGGCCATAATTCTCACATGATCTTCAAGTAAGAGTCAGGTATCCAGAAAACCCCAGTGTCAGCCTTACAAAGTAAACTAGACAAGAAACATGACCAGATAAACTAATTCTACTTTATTGTTGTTGGAAGAAATATCCTTCTGGGTTCAGTTCCAAGTTGGGAAAAAAGACACTGGGTTCATGGAAGTTGCTTGGAAAGAAGGTTTATTGAAGAACAGGATCACGTGGCTTGAGTTCCTGTGCAGAAAAAGGGCAGAGATGCTGAGAGAACCTTGGTTTTATGCCCTCTGTGGGCTTTGAATTTGAGCTTGTATTCTGATTGGTTGTCAGACTCCCATGGCGCCATGCAGGGGCAACTCTGTAGTCTGACCTGAGTCCAAGCTTGGTTGAGCCTTGCTGGGTGATGTAATCTTCCCAGGTACCATGTGGTGAGATGGGTAGAGGACTAATCTTATTATGTCCTGAGGGCCATGTCTTAATCCCATCACCCTGGAGTTGAAGGTCTTTTGTGTTGTAGATAAGATGTCTTTTGTCTTTCTGGGGCTATTAACAAAGGTGGGGGGAAGCTTTCCAAGAACATGTTTCTCCTTTTCTCATCCAGGAAGGTATAATATTCTGCCTTTTTAATATTTCCTAGAATATTTAATTTTTCTAGGAGAGGGATGGGTGCTAACTTCCTACATCGTAAAATTGCATTAACAGAATCTTGCATATCACTTTACAGCCCTAGAATTTAGGAAAGATCTCTTCTGAGCCACTTACTCAATCAACAATAGAACAATGGGCTATGTTCTCTCTTATCTGACCATTCCCTAGGCAGTATCTCTTTCTTCCATGTCCCAAGGTCATTCCCACATAAAATTACATTCAGACGGTAGTTCTCTACCGGGGGTGGGTTCTACTTTACTACTGGTTTGCAATGGGGAGCACATGTGCAGAAGCTTCTGCACATGCGCAGATCATACCTTATGGCGTCTGGGCGGGTGGGCAGAGCCTCCCGCCACTTTTACTTTTACAGAACCAAGAACAACTCACCACTGGTCTCCACATATAAGCCCTCCATCAGAGTGGTGGTTGTGCAATGGTTAGAATGCGGAACTGCAGGCTACTTCTGCTGATCACCGGCTGCCAGCAGTTTGGTAGATCGAATCTCACCAGGCTCAAGATTGACTCAGCCTTCCATCATTCCGAGGTGGGTAAAATGAGGACCCAGATTGTTGGGGGCAATATGCTGACTCTGTAAATCACTTAGAGAGTTAAAGCACTATGAAGTGGTATATAAGTCTAAGTGCTATTGCTATCTACAATCAGATAGACTAATTCTTTCATTTATTATGTGGCAACAGGTTGATGTTGAAATTTAGGGTCAATATAAATTTTCTCTAGAAGACTCTGTCTCCAATCTGGTCATTCGGGTCTTCCAATGGTTCACTCCAAGTAAAAAAGGGTTTTAAGTGTCCACAATCATATTGGACATATGATCACATGGAAAGTGCCTTATTATGCCAATGGATTCCCTCCATACAAAGGAATTCAACTCTTATGGACAGACAGTGATTTCAGCCACATCTCCAAAGGATATTAATAATTTGACAGAGAAAACTGATGTTTTGGTTCATAGAAAAATGGAGATTAAGTTGGAGTATGATACTCTGAAATGGAATCAGAAATGTAATATCTACACAGCTGTTTAAACCCAGCAGTTGATAAGACAAGTACAGCCATCACCACTTTCACATTCTGAAGATGTCAGTGACAATTGTTAGCAAAATGTCAGAAGACCAAATAATTAGACCACCGCTCATTAGCCTGGAAGTTCATCACCGGGTTGACGCTGGCTTTGAAAGCCTGCATTGATACACCCCTATATTTATGCTTGCATTTTCAAACATCTTAACTCAGAGGCTTCTAGCCTTAGCATAGAAACACCTGAATATAAACAATAGTTCTGCAGTGTGAATGGATTCCTTAAATTGCATATATCTGCATCTATTTTCTTTGCTTCACTTATTCATCTTTCAGTTTTTGAGTAACATTTATTTGAGAAAGAAAAAGGGGAATAATAAAAATAAATGTGTGTATTGTGTATGTGTGTGTATGGAAAACCAGAATGCTTGTTATGCTTATCGTTTATTTTATAAAGCCCTATGTTATGGATTACAAAACTTTATACAATATTCAGATAGAGATTTCATAAGGGAAACATTTTTCCAACTTTCAAAACTCCAATATTGTTTATGACAAATGCACTTCAAGGCGCTTAGAGCATTATGACTGTGTACTCCCAGATAATCCCAGTTGAACAAGACTGGCAATTAGCAGCACTTGTGTCTGACATTTAACAAGGCACTTTTTTAAAAAAACCACAATGTGTGACTTCCACACAACAAGCCATTCTGCAAGTGCTTTTCAACATTGTTCTTTTCTTTCTATTTCAAGTGGAAAATATTAATTAGCAAGCAACCTATCAATAACAATAGCCATTTTTTAAAACATGGAAGATTCTAGTTACAAAGTTAAATAATTAGTCGTAGGTTTGTAAAGGACCTATCTTTTAAATGCAGGGTACAGCAAAATTCTAACCTTTGGTTAATTTATTATAGTGTAAATCTAAGTACGGCAGGTGTTCAAGGCAGAAAGAAAAAGAGAACGACAGTGTAAAAAAAAACCACATTTCCTGCACTGAAATTGAGACAATGCAACAAAACTGGATGAGGTTAGATTTTTTTTTAATGTTAAATTAAGAAAATGCAAATTTGAGAAATGTTACCAATTGTTGAAATTATTGGATTTTCCTATCAAATCCTCCACCTATATAGCATAGCACCAGGATAGATGCTGTCAGGTTTCGATGTCGTCTCAAATAAAGTAAATTGCATTTCCAAACAAATAGTCTTTGAAGAAATCTTTCATTTTATTAAACACAACGACCTGTCCCCAATTGTGGTGTAGCCAACTCTGACTTCCTGACCCCAAACCTTCCCTTTCCATTCCCCAATTTTCTGCGTCTCATTGGCCTTCTTCCAAATCACTCTCCCCATATCTACTATTTCAGCTCCCAGGAATGTCCCCCCTCCCATCTCATCTCCTAGGGGATATTATCTTCAGGGAAAATAAGTAGGTGAGAAGTCAAGCATTCTCTTGCCAGCTGCCCCCTCTTCTCCTTCTTATGTCAGCACTAGAGTAAATGCAAGTTGAAGTGCTAACACATGCAAGAATAACTTTACACAGCATTATGCTATTGAATTCAATAGGATGAATCTTGCTTAATGATGTTGAAGCTTGCCTAATGATATCAATCCATCCACAATAGACTGAGCATCTCCTTAAAGTTGCAATATATTCCTTGGCTCCAGTGCCTATTTAAATAAACCGTCTTTCTCCATCTCTTGTAAGCCACCCTCAGCAATCTCTATTTCTGTCAATCTCATGTAGAATTTTTTTCCTCACTCTCTTTCTGGTTCCTTGATCTTTCTTCATTCTTCAACCTGCCTCATCAGAACCCAGTCTGGTTTTCCTGCCCTCAGTTTCTCAAACCTGTTTTCACCCAGTTGGTTCACTCAGTCATTTCCTTGCTGGAAAAACTGCCAGCAACTCAATACTTCTAAATCTTTTATATTCCCTTCTGGCCCTCTATCCATATAAGCTGAAGTAAGAATTTTAGCTGGGAAAATTGCTGAAGGGAGAAAAGTATATCTTTGAAATAACTTTATTTCGCATCTTAAAACTTTGTTTCTTGTTCCCATTCTTTCCATAGGTCACCCCTTTCCAAGCTTTTCCTTTTATTCCTAACTATGATAGCAGGATTAACTTCTTTTTTCCCCAATTTCCCACACACAAATGTACCAGTATGTCTCTGAGTCTGTCCATCCATATCTCCACAGCTTTTTTACATTTTCTCTAACTCTTAAGTTTTATTTCATGTGTCTTTACATTTTGGGACAAATCTCCCTTGATGAATATCTCCTAATTCTAATTTCCTTTGTGAACTCCAACATGTTTATCACAACCTTGATTTATTTCCATATCTCTTTACCTTACCATGTTTATGAATCCTGTTTCCTCTGCTTCTCACTTCTTCCAGTTCCTCTTCAACTAGTATTCAAACAGCTAAGTTAATTACATATTCTTATAATCTGCCCTCATTAGCATTAGATTTTAGTCCCTATACTTTGTTCTAAACTTATTGGTTAAATTGTGATGTTTCCTTTCAGGTGGAACGCTCCGAAGAAAAGATGAATACAAATGTCCAAAATTTTGTTTCATAATATAATTCCACACATAGATAATGTAGAAATAAGTTGATCTTTACTGTTAAAGTACATTCAGAATCAGTTGCAGAACCTGTCAGAGCCTTTTTTTTCTTTTGTTTAAAAGATAATAGTAATATGTTTCCTCTTTTTAAACCATTCTTAACTTCCTTCCTGCCAGTCTGCCTTTAGAAGAAAGTGGACACTTAACCCTTTGCATATACTCTAACTTAAGATAATATTTTTTTCTTGTGATGAACTTTAATTAGGACAGAACTTATTTTCTTCTTCTGTATGTAATGGTTTTGACTGTATTTTTCACTGTTGATATACTGAACAATGTATGCCAGCATTCATTTATTTGTATCACTAAATGTATATAAAAAGAATAATTGTTAGCAATAGCACTTAGACTTATATACTGCTTTATAGTGCTTTACAGCCCTCTCTAGGCAGTTTACAGAATCAGCCTATTGCCCCCAATCTGGATCCTCATTTTACCAACCTCGGAAGGATGGAAGGCTGAGTCAACCTTGAGCCTGGTGAGATTTGATCTGCCAAACTGCTGGCAGCCGGTGATCCGCAGAAGTAGCCTGCAGTACTGCACTCTAACCACTGCACCACCATGGCAATTATTGTTAATATAGCTTATATAATTTTTCTGTAGCCAGGAATAAGAATAACACTAGCTTATTTTGGGTTAGAGTTACCTGTCTCAAAAATATGCAATAATTACAACTAAAGACCACATTTTAATTTTTGTTTAGTTATTATTATCTTAATAATGTCTTCCAACCAGGGACAACCTTTTCACAAGTCCACCACACATGGAAAAAATACATTGCAACCCTCCAACAATTGGATGAAACATTATTAAATATTTGCACTAACCTAATTGAAGTTAAATGTCCGCCATGTAATACCTTCTACTGAATCACATGTATGGAAGCTAATAGAAAATCACATGATTTTATTAGTGTCTGCCATTTCATCTCTTCCTTTCATTTCCCTACTGTAAATCCCAAATTTTATTTAAACCTAACATGGATGGGGGAGTGTCTGGTGTATCATTGACCTACAATGTTACAAATAACATACACATTTTTAATATTTTTCCATTGGGTCAGGAAGGGTAATATTTTTTTTTCTAGTAGTACTTAAACAAATTGCTAATTCCTTCTTATACAAAAGAATGTAAATTGGAACCATGAAACTCAATTGTATTTGACCCTCTTAGCCTTCAAGAAGATTTTGCAGATCTAAATGTTCTCTCAAACACTGAGGTCAGGTCATTAAATAAACCTATCCCATACAATATATCTTGATGTGCTCAGGCTGTGTGCTTGGTTGTGATGTTTCTTCATCTTGTTTTTGTTTTACTGTAATTCTATTTTTATTGTTGTATGCTATCCAAAGTCACATTTTTACAAGTTGGATGGCTATATAAATCACCAAATAAACAATAGCTGCCATGTAAGGAAAACATTGTTATTTTACAACCTAGTGTCTTATTATTGGAGAAACTTCTTACCCCATTGGAACTGTGATCTTTCCAAGACTTCAGATGTTTGATGACCAGTCCTGACTGCAGAATCCAGGATATATCAGTAAATGTATCAAAGCAGAGCTGCCCTCTACCAAAGTTGCATAACTTTTTGTCAGACTGGATTTGTACCTGTTGTGAATGTGTAGGATGTAGATTATCTGAACAATAAATATGTTAAAGAATAATTTGGAGAAGTTGGGTGACAAAATTATTTTAGTTGGTAGCTAATGTAAGTTAGGAGGAGTATATCTAAACATAAAAAGTAGGATTTGGGCACAAACCTTGTGTGTTTGTTATGTGTGCATCTCTGTGTTTGCATGATTACTTTTTTCAGGAATCTTGTATGGTCATGAGAAGACTCCTATTGACAAAAACAGCTGTATAGTTCAATGTCCCCAAAACTGTTGATTTGGAGATATAATGGATTTCAGTTCCTTTAATTTCTAGTTGCAAACCTGCTCACAACATTGCTTATGGGAATTATTTCAGCACACCTGGCTGTTCCAAGTTGGAGATCGCTGAATGTGAGTTTCCTGAAAAATTAATCATGTCATGTTCTTCTTCTTGTTGTTCTTGCCAAGACTAAAGTCACCAAGAGGTTAACCTCAAAACCTGTTGTAAACACCACCATAAAATCAAGAAGGTGGAAGGGGGGCGGGAAACTCTCTTCTTTGACCAGAAATGACTTCAATATGGATATGGTATGAGATCTAATAAAGGGAGAAAGCTAACATCAGAGTTTCCATTATTTTATGGAAAACTGTTAAATTCAGAGCAATTTCAGTCTTCTTCATCCAAACATGATTGAAGACACAATTGACTTTAGGAAAGTTAGTGCTTTGATTGAAACAAGCAGTCTGAAGTAGAATGTTATTGCAACTCCCAGCTGCCAAAGTGTTGTTTGCTTCCTGAGTAGATTTTTATATGTTAGCAATGAAGAATGAGATTTTCGCAGCAGGTTGCCAAACAGTATAAAGGAACTATTGGCAACTTTATATTTGTGGAGTGGGGGGGAGAGATCTCATTTATTTTCCTTCTGTACTCATGCTTGAAAAGCAAAGTTGGCAAACTTTCTAAATGCTTTTGGATCTTTTCAAATGCTTGCCCCTACCATTTACCACTCTTGAGAGTGACATCTATGGATTAATTCCAAAAGTACTACAAAGCCAGTAATGTGACTAACAATGTTTTATGGACTACTAATGGCAAAGTTTTATGATTATAGCAATAATAAATCCTATAATTTGGTATATAGGTTTTACCTGCATATAGCTCAAAACCACTTCAGAACTAAAGGAGAAAAGTAGGCAGGAGTATGATAATGTTCTAAACCAGGTATCTTCAACCAAATATTACATTTAGTTTCCTTTCTCCTTTCCAAATATTACACTTCCATTTTGGAGGTCATCCATAACGTCCTGGGGAAAAAAGCATAAGCTTTTTTCTGAGTTTTGCCTACTTATCAACAGTAATATACCCTTTTCTCTTGGAATTTAAACTTCTGC
Organism: Arizona elegans; assembly: GCA_022577455.1. Lineage (NCBI taxonomy): Eukaryota > Metazoa > Chordata > Lepidosauria > Squamata > Colubridae > Arizona > Arizona elegans. The sequence continues at coordinate 109,224,744 of JAKOOJ010000002.1, read as the reverse complement.
ATAGCCCTGGCTTAGAATATTTGGGATGCTAATATGGACAGGTATTTCACTAAAGTGAAATAAAAATAATTGTACAATATTATACATTAATTGTTGTTAATAAATAAATTGGTCAGCATTGGGTCAAGATGAAATGCATGGGTTTTGATTGAAACATTTGAGTGGGAAATTCCAGTCATACACAGCTGTAATAATGAAGCAAAAGTAAAATTCCTGGATTGAAACACCATAAAAATAGTGATAGTGAACCATTCACACAGTGATGTTGACAGATTCTATCTACCAAGGAAAGTAGGTGGGTGTGAAATGGTTGAAGAAGAAAAAAAGGGCATTGGAAAAATATCTGAAGAACAGTGAAGAAGATATACTGAAGTAAATGCATCATGTGTGGCCTACAAGAAAGACCAAATGAAGAATCGAAAAGAGACATAGCAAGTATTACATGGGCATGAAGAAGGAAGGAAGGAAGGAAGGAAGGAAGGAAGGAAGGAAGGAAGGAAGGAAGGAAGGAAGGAGGGAGGGAGGGAAAAGACAGAGAAAGAAAAAGAAAGAAAGAGAGAGAAAGAAAGAAAGAAAGAAAGAAAGAAAGAAAGAAAGAAAGAAAGAAAGAAAGAAAGAAAGAAAGAAAAGCAGATATGGCAAGATCTGGCAATGGCTAAGAATAGAAAGGTTAAAGAAAGACATCAAGGCTAACTCTGGCTATACAATACTGACAAATCTGGTTAGATAATCTGAAAGATGCTGCCTTAATATGTCTAGAAAGCACCAGATTAAAAATTAAAAAAACAGTTTTTTTAAAAAAAATAGGCAAGTTTTTATCAGGCATTGAATACATTTTCAATGTTTTGAAGCACAGTTTTCAAATAAGTACATTTTCAAATGTGTACTTCTGATTATATCCACTGCACTATTCTTTTTCAGGATTAAAAGCCTAATGATTTTACTAGAATCAAAATTTGATTGTTCTTTTAAACCTGTACTTTGATTGATATTTTTAGAAGTAGTGCTAACTCCTATCAGTATTCTGAACTGCTGAAGATGCTTATGGGAAATATAATTTGAAACCATGGCCAGATCCAGAACGACTGTACCTGTGGAATTGATAATTTCAGCTTTAATATGGTTCATTTTCATTTGGTTTATTTTCTTATCCCTTTTTGCTATTTCACTACATGGTTGCTCAATAGTCTGTCATTCTATTTCATTTCCAGGCAATAACTGTATAAGTTGTATTTGCCAGCATAAATGGCAAATGCTTACCTACAATTGTTTACAAATAACTATTCAAAATTCTCCATTCTATCGGTCCTCATAAAAGTAAAGATACTCTTTACAAGGACTGGGTATATTGCAATAGATCCAAATTGCAGTATTTCTGTGGAACACATTCATTCATTCATTCATTCATTCATTCATTCATTCATTCATTCATTTATCCCTTGAATTGACTTAATTTAAAGCCTAAGACACATGTTTCAATCAGGCAATTTAAACCATGGGAAGCTGTGGGGAGATTTGACTTAAGAGTATCCCTTCTCCTCTCCTTCCTCCTCTTCCACTGGGGAACCCCCCCCCAAAAAAAAATATCAAGACAAGATGTAGAGATAGAGGTAGATGTAGACATCAACATAAATAAATTATGAGCAAGAATGAAAGCAAAGGAAAACAGGGAAAAATTCCTTTGCAGAATGCACACATGAACAAACATACACACATGTACACACGCTGAACCTTTCTATGAAAAATTAATATATACAGATTATTTTAATTATTAGAACATCATGTTATTTTAGCTAATAAATGTAGACCAGATTTAAAATAAATGTTTCCTTCAGTCCAGCTTGGTGTAGAAACCAGGGGACTACGAGTTCTAGTCTGCCTTAGGCATAAAGCCTAAACTGGCATAAAGCCAGTTGGGTGACCTTGGGTCAGTCACTTTCTCTCAGACCTACAAAGAAGGCAATGGCAATGGCAAGTCACTTTTGAAAAATGTTGTCTAGGCAGTCTCTGAGAATTGGACGCAATTGAATAGAAGAAGAAAAAAATCCTTCAACAAAGGTTTTTTTAAAAAAACACTTGCTTTTTTTTTTTTTCCATTTTCCTATGCTTTTAAATTTCACTGATGTACCGAAAGGTGTATTTCGGTTTTCAAGGCTTTTCTACAGAAGTTTGAGAACTAAAAAGAAGTGTGGAATGGATTTATATTGCATCAATTTATATGACTTAGGAAATATAAGGACCATGGAGCAACAGGAGGATTTATTGCAAAAGACTTTTGGACGATTTGCCTAATTTCTTCAAAACCTTTTGACTGTTGGAAGCTAAAGTATTGGCTAATTAATCACTGTCACCAAATATGCTAATTTCAATTTTCTTGCAGTCAGGACAGGTCCCTATTTATGTAGTGTAATTTTAGCCTACTGTCATATAGATTATTGCAAAAGTCATTTTCTGATATTAGGGATATTTTAAAAAAAGACTTTTAAAGAAAATTAATATATAATAGTATAGTATAGTATAGTATAGTATAGTATAGTATAGTATAGTATAGTATAGTATAGTATAATATAATATAATATAATATAATATAATATAATATAATATAATATAATATAATATAATATAATATAATAACAAAATTGGAAGGTACCTTGGAGGTCTTCTAGTCCAACCCCCTGCTTAAGCAGAAAACCCTACACCACTTCAGACAAATTGTTATCCAACATCTTCTTAAAAACTTCCAGTGTTGGCATTCACAACTTCTGCAGGCAAATTGTTCCACTGATTAATTGTTCTGTCTCTTTAGTTCTAAGTTGCTTCTCTCCTTAGTTTCCACCCATTGCTTCTTGTCCTACCCTCAGGTGCTTTGGAGAATAGCTTGACTCTCTCTTCTTTGGGGCAGCCCCTGAGATATTGGAGCACTGCTATCATGTGTCCCCTAACTCTTTTTTTCATTCCCAGTTCCTGCAACAATTCTTCACGTTTTAGCCTCCAGTCCCCCAATCATCTTTGTTGGTCTTCTCTGCACTTTTTCTAGAGTCTCCACATCCTTTTTACATCATGGTGGCCAAAACTGAATGCAGTATTCCAAGTGTGGCCTTACCAAGGCTTTATAAAGTGGTATTAACACTTCACATGGTCCTGATTCTATCCCTCTGTTTATGCAGCCTAGAACTGTGTTGGCTTTTTTGGCAGCTGCTGCACACTGCTGGTTCTTAATATCAGAGTTTTATATTTTAGTGACAAACTTGCCTTGCTTTTAAATGAAACAGAGATATATAATTTCTCTAGGTAGTTATAGCTTTATTTGATTATGTGTCAGCAAGTTATTGTCAATTCTTACCAACCACACAGATATTCTCCATTGTGGACAATTTGTCCATAATCTGATTTCTCAGGATTTCCAACAGTACACTCATTACCCTAATAACTGAGTCCAGTGCTAGTTTTCAAATAAACCATTTGTATTTAACAAGACTTTTTTAGCTGGCTTTCTTGCAAGGTTCACCAGTACACCAGTCATTCCTATTCCATTTTTCAGGCTGATCAGAGCAATATTACATTTCTCTACCATTATCACACAGCAATTATTTCATTGTATGTAATGTTGAAAAATTCTATGTGATAACATATCTAGGCCATCTTTGTAGGGTCTTTTCCCCTCTGCCTTAGCTGTTTTCATCCTTGTTACAATCTACAATCCCATGTGGTTTCTCAATCTCAAAGGAGTTCTATATCCATGAAATAGATCAGTAATTGTGAATTTATGACACATATATCAAAGGTGACATACCTCAGCACTTTGAGTAACACACTAGCATTCACCAACAACCAATGGCAATTCTAGAAAGCACACCTGGTTTAGAAGGTGTATGTTATCCTGGGCCTTTGGAAGTCATGTAAGAGAGCCATGCTCTTGTAGCCTCTGAAGCCTCCAAAAATAACACAAAAACCGACCATGTTTCACATGATTTTTGGAAGCTGAAGAGGCCACAGAATAGCATTCTCCCAAACTACTTCAAAACCGAAAGCCTTGTACAATATGGAGCCTCTACTTCAAACCCAGTCTCAGCACTGCCATTGAGTGCCACTGTTCAGGGTAGCCTAAATTAATAGGGGGAGATAGATAGATAATTGTTCCTTTTTGTTTGGAGGGGATTGACACACCAGCATGTCAAGTTAGGCATTTTCTGAATTTTACACCAAGCCCAAAAGGTTTGCCACCACTGAAATAGATTATTATTTTGCATTATAGGACCAATAACTGGGTTTCTTACTCTACAATTGAATAACTAACCTCTAAGTGTCACCTTGCACTGCAGGATGACCAATATTCAAATTTGATTATACATTTTGATAAATAAATAACCAAAAATGGTGATGGATGAGGAAACTAAACAGATTTATTGAATCTTATGGGATCTATCTTATAAAGGCCTCAGGAAAAGGTGCATCTCATCATGGTTTTATGAATACCTAATTCTTATAGATGACTGACATGATCTGATCGTCTTTGAAAACTATCTATCAAAATGCTTGCAGCATTTTCTGTTGTTAGTCTGGAGTTTATTCATTTTAAAATGCTTTAACTTGAAGTACTGGGAGATCAATAACTGAGTGCCATACACATCTACAAGTAAGTCAACATGAAAAATAAACAGATTGTTTCGTGGAAGGACACAGGGGAATCAATACATCTAATAAATTGTTGCTTCTTCTAGCTTGAAAAATTACCCATATTGTTACTGCTAAGATATATGTGATGGAAGAGTAGAGAGTGGTGACACAGCTGAATCTGTCTGATTGCATCTGAAGTTAACAACAACAACAACAAAATAGAAAAAATCATAGAAAATGAAGAAGTTAAATTGCTCTGGGAATTCAGAATTCAGACAGACCTGCCACATAACATCCTGAACTTAACAGTTGTCAATAAGAAAGACAAAGAAGTTTGAATAGTGGATGTGTCTGGACACAGCAGAATAGAAGAGAAAGAACTGGAGAAGCTAACAAAATACCAAAACCTACAAATAGAAATAGAAAAACTATGGCAAAGGCAAGCAAGGTTAGTACCAATTATAATAGGTGCTTTGGGTGTAATCCCGAAACAACTGGAGCACCACTTGAACACCACTGGCATGGACAAATTTGCCATCAGTCAATTGCAGAAGGTGGCTTTATTTCGAATGGATCAAGAAATGCCTGGAAATATTAGGCATCAGTAGCAACATACAAAAATTCATGGAATCTTCAATGAACCTCTGGAAAACGAAACTTATGGCTAATGAAGAAGAACTGGGTGAAGTTGAAATTAAACGCGGCATTTTCCAGGGCGATTCCCTTTCACCCCTACTTTTTATATTCTCAATGCTACCACTGACAATCATTTTGAAGAAGATGAACTGTGGATACGAACTTGCAAAGAAAGGACTGAAAATCTCGCATTTGATGTACATGGATGATTTGAAGCTGTTTGGTAAAACAAAAGCTGAACTGAATTTATTAATTGAAAACACAAAAGAATTCAGCCAAGACATCGGTATGCAATTTGGAATTGACAAATGTGCAACAATAGCAACCAAAGCAGGCAAGATCATAGAAGAGGATGGAATAGAACTAGAGAATGAAGAAATGATAAAGGCAGTAAAATCAGAAGAAGGCTACAAGTACTTGGGGATTTTAGAAGCCTCTGACTTAATGCATAATAAAGTCAAGGAATTAACTTCAGCCAAGTACATTCGGCGAATTCGTAAGATATTAATGTCCAAATTGAGTGGAGGAAACATCACAAAAGCCATAAATACCTGGGCTATACCTGTGATTAGATACTCTGAAGGAAGAATTGACTGGACCCAGATGGAGTTAGACAATTTGGACAGAAAAACAAGGAAGCTTATGACAATGAATCATGCCTTGCACCCTAAAAGTGATGTTGACCGATTATATTTACCAAGAGCAGAGGGTGGTCGAGGACTCCTACAAGTAAAGCAGACTGTGGAAGAAGAAAAACGCAGCTTGAATGATTACATTCAGAAAAGTGAAGAACCAATGATTAAGGAAGTAAATAAAGGAGGCCTTTTAAAGACAACTAAAACAAAACCAGAATATAAGAAAGAAGTAATTGAGCAGCGAGCTAAAAATTGGAAAAGCAAAATTCTGCATGGCCAATACTTGAAAAGTATTGAAGGCAAAGCTGACCAGAAACTAACTTGGAACTGGTTAAGATCAGGAGTACTGAAAAAAGAAACAGAAAGCTTTATTTTGGCAGCTCAAGAACAAGCCCTAGCCACAAACTGCATGAAGGCAAAAATTCAACATGTTACCACCAATAGCAAATGCCGCCTCTGCAATGAGAAAGATCAGACAGTCAACCACCTGATCAGTGGGTGCAGCAAAATTTTACAAACTGACTACCTACAACGCCATGACCATGTTGCTAAGATCATTCACTGGAAATTGTGCTAGAAGTTTGGATTTGAGTACAGCAAAAACCACTGGGAACATCAGGTTGAGAAAGTTTTAGAGAATGAGAATGCGAAACTCAATATCTTGTGGGACGTTAGGATTCAGACTGACAGGCACTTAGGTCCACAACACACCTGACATAACAATAGTTGAAAAGAAAATATGGTTCATTGACATTGCAATACCTGGTGATGCACGGATTGAAGATAAGCAGCAAGAAACAATCACAAAGTACCGGGATTTGCAAATTGAAGTTGAGTGACTGGGGAAAAAGAAATTGTGTGTTGTCCTGATTGTAATTGGAGCCCTTGGAGCAATACCCAAAGGGCTACCCTGCTATTTAGAAATTCTAAATTTGCCGGACTTGAACATTTTGACTCTACAAAAAACCACTCAGATGTAACAGCTTACATCCTCCGACGATACCTTAACAGTTCCTAGGTCCTTGGTTAGGACTTGAGCTGCTGAGCTATTAACCAGCCTCAAAGGCTGTAAATCTCACTAAAGATTAAATAATAATAATAATAATAATAATAATAATAATAATAATAATAATAATAAATAGTAATAATAGTAATACCCCCGCAAGAGCCTTGATAGTACAGTGGTTTAGTGAACCCTGTTATTAACACAGCTGCCTGCAATTTCTGCTGGTTCGAATCTCTCCAAGGCTCAAGGTTGACTCAGCCTTCTATCCTTTCTAAGGTAGGTGAAATGAGGACCCAGTTTGTGGGGGCAATAAGCTGACTTTGTATAAAATATACAAAAGAATGAAGGCTATTGCTTAACGCATTGTAAGCTGCCCTGAGTCTCCGGAGAAGGGCGGCATATAAATCAAATTTAAAAAAAAAATAATTATTATCAGGTATTTCCTGAGATTTTGTTCCTCTAAAATAAAATTTAAAATCACTTCAGCTTTCCTACACCTTATTTTTAAGCTTGATGCTGTTGCTACTTGCTTTTTTGGTTATCACAAAATGAAGACAGATGGACACCATGAACATGCCTTAGGACGTTTACTTTCAAGTTAGAAAAAGTGGCCCCATTGTTAGAAATTCTGTAAATAGCCCTACAGAACAAACAGTGTGCAGTCCACATGGGCTTTACTGCTGCTTAACAAGGAAGAGGAAACTTTTATACAGAGATAAGGCGTAGAGTATTAACAACATGCAACTACAAACTTATAAACAATGCCATCTACGTGTTGGAGAATATTGCTGTAGTTGTTGCATAAAATATAAGAACAATGTATTCTAAGACCCATCCATTTGGTACAAGTGTCTGAGCACATATTTTAAGTCTCCTGGCCTTGCAACATTCAGTTCTTTCACTGTTACTGCTACGTTTCAGTTGTTGTTGTTTTTCTGATGCTCTGAGGTAAACTTATTCCTATATGAATTGTGATTTCCTTTCCGTGCTTCTTTAGATAGGGAATGCCTGGCTAGTCTTAAAGTTGTCTTAAAGTTTTTAAAATTGTCTTAAAAAGATAAGCAACAACTAAGATGCTGTACTTAATCTTTAGTCCAGCTATGATGCTGGTTGTTTGAGAAAGAAAGCAAGTGATTAAGCTTTTGTGATACAATGAATTAATTTATACTGTATTCTAGCTGGTAACTTGGCATTGCCCAGGTATTTATAGACATCAAAGCCTTTGTCTGACAGGGAGCCATTGAGAGGGGTCTTTCTTCCCCCTACTCCCATGCCCATCATCCCTGCCCTCTCCCTTCCCCCTTGCATGCACTCCTCTTTCCTGCCCTGTCTACGATAGCTGATAACCCGGCATTGTCTGGGTATTTATAGACGTCAAAGCCTTTGTCTGGCAAGGAGCCATTGAGAGGGTCTTTCTTCCCCCTACTCCCATGCCCATCATCCCTGCCCTCTCCCTTCCCCCTCCCATGCACTCCTCTTTCTTGCCCTGTCTACGATTCTGGCACTTTGCCCCAAATCCATCAGGCGCTTCCCCATTGCTCCACTGGAGGGAGAACATCACGGCTGCCTTTCCAGAGGAAGCTGCAAAGGAACTGACATCACAAAGAATTGCCACTCTAGGATGCCACACTCACTTTCCTTAATGGCCAGGCTCTCCCTTCCCCCTCCCATGACATCACAAATAATTGCCACTCTAGGACACCACACTCGCTCTCTTTAACAGCCCAGGCATTCCACAGTTATGCTGGAATACACCTACACACCAGGGGTGTCTTACCCCCACAGTATTTGTTTCCACATAGTAAGTCATCTGTGTACCAAGTTTGGTTTAAATTGCTTGAGGCGTTCCAGAGTTATGCTGGGATATACTTACATATAGCCTTTTTTATATAGATAGATTTCAGAATATCAATAAAGCTTTCCCCCTACCCCACCCCCCTGCTCTGTACCTCAAACTTCTCCATGCTTCTTTTTAAGAAGTTCAACAACTAGCTTTTCTAAAAAAAAAAAAAAAATACAATATTGCTTTTAAGCCAACTGCTTTTCTTAATACATATAATAATAACAATTCTCAAAACATTCACTTAGTTGTCTCTTCATAAAAAAAAGAATGAAAATTGTATCAGCTTCATTAGAGAATCAGATCATGGAGGATAAGGCTTTGAACACTGGTGTCATTGAATCATTCAAGGAATTTGAGTGGAATTGGCTCTTGGGCTTCCTTGTCTCTTCTCTGGATGTTCAATGTCTTTTGTTTCTGGCTCTCCTTAGCTTGCCTATTTTTGTCTTCTTTCCTTCCTCCTCTTTTAATCCAAAGTCAATATGTTGGGTGGTGTTTATTAACTTTTCTAAGGCAGTGTTCTTAAATAATGAATTATCTTTTTTATTACTTGTGTGTTTTTATCAATATTTTTACAGGGGCTCATATAACTTCTTTTTATTTTTCTTTCTTTTCTTTTCTTTTCTTTTCTTTTCTTTTCTTTTCTTTTCTTTTCTTTTCTTTTCTTTTCTTTTTTTGAGCAGAGAACTTAGATTTCTTTATACAAGGTGGTGGCCTTTCAGATATCCTAATGTTGCAGAAATGAGTATAGATATTCTCCCAAACAAGCTATTTCTCACTGTAACCACCTACGTTCTTCAGCACTTAGATCCTTGATATTTCTTTCAAAGGTGACTGTAAAATTCAAACTGTGATAGATATAGATGAATGAATAGATAGATAGATGATAGATGATAGATGATAGATGATAGATAGATAGATAGATAGATAGATAGATAGATAGATAGATAGATAGATAGATATGCAAAAGTGCAAAGGGCTAATAATCTAACAGTGCAGAAAATAATATAGATACTGTACCATGATAGACTGCCAAAACTGCAAGTTACCACAGGGAACTCAAATTGATTTCAGATTACTATATAAAGCTCCTGGTTTTTCAATATTTGGATTAACACCTGATAACAGTTGAATCTTCACAGCAGCAATCCACTCATTATCCAGCCAGCCAGTCAACCAGCCATTCATTTATTTATGTATATCTTCTAGATCACTTCCAGGCTGTTAGCTCCAACTGGGGTTTTCCTAGTAATATTTTATTTATTATTTATTTATGGTGTGTTCTTTTATTATTTATAGTCTCTTTCCTTGTAATGCACCAGGTAGCTTACAAAATAAAATCCATCCATAAAAGCACCAGCATAAAGTTCCAAAATGTCAACATCTAATAAAACAACCATACATCAGACTCAGCAGCAACTACAAGTTATTCACAAAGGACCTTGAAACACATGTCCATGAAGTCATTTTTTTTTTAATTTTTAGATTTCCTTCTCTTAGAATTTTGTTCTCATGAACAAATATATTTTAGAAGGACTTCTTTTAGTTTGTATTAACAATCCACAGGGGATAATAATGGGAGCAGCTCTGTCCAAGTTGAATTCTGGAATTATTGTGCAAGAACATGGTTACTCTGATTAGATTCCATTTAAATATTTCAAAATACCTGTAACCATGCTATGACAGCATCATAATGTGGGATTAAAACAGCAGTCACACTACACTGCTCAGAATGCTGTGATGCCTACTGGAAAGTCACCACAAAGAAAAATGCATTTTGCATAGTCATTTGTTTCACATGAGATCAGCTGTAATATCAAGATTTAGTTTCTTGATATCCTCTGCCTCCCAAGTCCCAGCTGATCAGGGGATTTTACAGTATCCTTCCCCTGGAGTAGAGTGGGAATGGAGATTTTACAGTATCCTTCCCCTGCCACACCCACCAAGCCATGCCACGCCCACCAAGCCATGGCCACAGAACTGGTAGTAAAAATTTTTGAATCCCTCCACTGCCTTGTTCAGATTATTCCTCTTAGGAACATTAGAAACCATTAATCATGGTATCCTTCTAAACTTCATCTAAGGATTAGGAGTTGGACATTATGTTATACCACATAAATGGGCAGTTTCAGTATGTGATCATGTGGAGAGGGGAGGCACTTGAGACTGATACCACTGGAGAAGGCTATCCATCAAGTGAAGTGATATTAATATGTGGATGACACCCAGTTTTATTTTGGCCACATTTGAAGAGGAAATAGAAGTCCTGAACTGGTGGTTATGAAAATCTAGATAGGGTGAAACAAGACCAGTCCTTCCAAGTCAGAATTGCTATTTGAGAGGGAGTCACTGGGTAAATCAGTAAACAACTAACACCAGGAAATGACTCTATAAATAATCATTTGGGATATCCTTCAAGACTTCAAGTTTTTGCTTAAGCAGGTGATGAAAGCTATGGCTAGGAGGATTTTCAGCTAGCTCCAGTTGGTGCATCAAATACAACACTACTTGGGGATCAGGATATCCTAGTGAAGATAGCTTATATCTTGATAAATACTAGACTATATTGTCTAAGCAGCTGAAAAGTGGCAGTTTGATTGCTTGCAGAGTACCTGTCAATATAATATAACATGAGTTCTGAAGTTTTTATCAGTAGACTTCCCAGACCAATTCAAAGTACTTGTTATCACCCTTTATAGTGGAGCAGCAAAATATATTAGGCAACAGCCAGCTAGAACTAAATCAATCATCTTGTCTGATCATCAAGAAAAGGTTTGTTGAGAGTCCCGTCTCCTTGAAAGGCACATTTAGTTGGATTTTGTAAAAACAATTTTTTTTGAGTGCAGCTCCAACCTGTCTTGGTTTTTTTGCAAACAAGATAAATGGGTTTTATTTTAACAAGTGTTTGATCCTAGTTGAATGGTAGTGGCCATCACAGAAAATTTTGATATATCATCATTTTTATTACTTGTCATTACTAATTTAATTCATGCATGCTTGTGTTAGCTTCCCAGACTTTCTCAGCTATCTAATCTAGGGCAAGATACAATATTCATAAATAAATGCCTCATTTAGATTATTTATCCAATCAACATTCTTTAATTCTAAAAGGAATCATTAGAAAATAACATTTGGATCAGATCTGAGTTATATAAAAGTAGCCTAATGCAAATATGATAAACACATCTAATAAGGCTTTTGGACATTTGTCTATACAGTTCACTTTATTTGACAATTCACAGATACAAAAGCTTTGTGTGGCCTGGTATGGAAAAAATATCTAATTTTTCTAAGTGTGAAGAGTAATATGGGAAACAGTAGCCTATATTTAGGTATACCTAGGACTTTTACAACTAATACTGGTGCAGGTTGTTTTTATCTGTCACAAAATAAATGGAAATCAGGTCACAAAATAAATGGAACAGGTTGTCAAGATTGGTTGTATACAGAGATCTCACAATCCAATCTCTTTCTTTCTTTTTTCTGACTTTTTTAATGTCAGTTGAAAACTGCTCTGAAATCCTTTATCTCTGGGGAGTAATGAAGTTACCAAGCAGAGTCAGTATCATCAAAGACACAGTTGATAACTTCACCTTGCATTTTATCACTGGAGAAATAAACTCACCTTTTTAAAGGTAAGATTGCTTCATTGAGTTTATAATTTGATCCAAACTATTAGCTGCAACCTCAATTTCAAGTGAAGTTCTATGTAGCCATACTGTTTTCCGGTAATACCTAATCACAAGTATATCAAAAGCTTCATGAAATCAGTTAAAGTGGAGAAAGGAAGAAAACAAAAACCTCTTTTGGGAGATGGGGTTAGTGGCAGGTTGCTATAAAAACGAAAAAAATAAAGATAATGTGCTGCTTGGACTTCTAACTCTCTTGGAGAGAGAGAGAGAGAGAGAGAGAGAGGGAGGGAGGGAGAGAGAGAGGGAGGGAGGGAGGGAGAGAGAGCGCTCTATCTATCATCTATCATGTTATTAGTAATATAGAGTTTTTGTTAAAATGAACACCCATAAATTTCTAAATAATTTTTATGTGTAACTCTCTCCCATTTTCCTTACACATATGACTATAAAGATGAATTTAGCTAACTATAAATGTCTTAACATTGATTCAAATGTATGAACATCTCAGATACATTCTTTCTTACTACATCTTGGTTTGAAATATGTGAAACTGCCAACACACATTGGGATATCAGATGCAAATGTTGATAGATACATAGATATTCAATTTCAAGGCAGTTCCATCTTGGACACCTTGCATTTTGGACAACATGTATATCCAAATTTATGTTCTAGCTAGAATGAGAAAATAGTATCTTTTACTTCTTACCATTTTAAAAGATTTACAACCTCATCCCCTTAAATAAATGCTATATGTATAAGATATAGATTTTTAAAAGTCCATCAAGGAAATGTGCCATTTTATATGTGGTAGTGCAATGTATATTTTTTGAAAATTATCTGGTTAATTTTACATCTCATATGAGACAGAATAGCATGCATCTCTATTATTCATTGAGATAACCCAGTATTTTTCTAACTGTGTGAGCCTGAAAAAATACAAAGTCACACCACTGGATGAATTCTTGAAAGTCCTGCATTTTGTTTTGTTTGACTCTCATGTAGAAGCTTTGAGAAGATAGGCTTCTTGAATCACAAAATGGTTGGCCATGTAAGGTCCAAATTAGTTCTTCTAAATCATTTTCAAAACAATAGCTCTTAACAGAGAAAATTGTATAGTTACAGATGATAAAGAAATGGTCATTTTGTATCATTGTTATGATTCTTTCAACAGTCACCCAGATGTTTAGATTGGACCTGGCATTTGTATCCATCCATTAAGTACTTTCCAAGGACATGGGTAGGCACATGTTGTTTGAAGTTGTTAAAAGCTGTTTTAAGCAAAGCTGCCTTTTGCAATTGACTGATGGTAATTTTGTCAAGTGGTGTGCCAGTTGTTTTGCAATTGCACCCAAGGCACCTATTACTATTGTACTATGGTTTTTATTCTATTTCTATTTTCAAGTCTTTGTATTTCTCATTTTCTTCAACTCTTTCTCTTCTGTTCTGCTGTCTCTAGGTACTGCAACATCCACTATCCAGATTTTGTTTTGATTTTTATCAAGAATTGTTAAGACTGGTGTGTGATGTGCCATGTACTTGTCTGTTTGAATTCTAAATTCCCAGAGCATTTTAGCTTCTTCATTTTCTATTACTTGTCCAGTTACTGCTTTCAGGAAAATAATATTTCTTGCAAGTATTCCAGCGCACCATTGTTGCTGCTTTTCAAGCCATTGTTTGTAATTAATCTGTGCAATCTTTATTATTATTTGTTGTATTAGTAACAATAATAGTATTATATTGACTGAACTAATATTGCTTTATATTGATCTGCCCATCACTGTTACTTGGGGAAAAAAATACTATTTTGACACATCAGCTAATTGATGAATCTTTAAGAGACAGAGCTAATGTGGGGTACCATTTAATCTTTTTACTGAAATGGGTTCAATGCCACAAAGGCATTAGCATAATTGTATTAGTATTAAAATACTCCACAAGACCTTAGATATTTTTGTACTGGCATAATTGTATTAGTATTAAAATACTCCACAAGACCTTAGATATTTTTGTAAAAGAAAATAATGCCATTGCACATTGATTTTGTAACACTGCAACATTGGACAACCAGGGATATAAAACAATGTTATGTGACTTAGTCAATAACTGTGTTCACATTCTCCACTCAGTTTTAATTGTCTTTCATAAGCAGTATCTCAAGTTGTTCCCTAAAACAGCTTATATTAAAAATAGCCTAAAGTGCTCGCTTACACTAATTAAAAGCTTGAGTTAACAAATTACTGAGCCCTCTTTCAAGTCAGATTCACCAGGCTGATCTTTTTAATGTCAAAAGGCAGAGACCTTACAAAACCTTAGAGAATAATTAAGAAAGAGGCTGACGCTGCTGGGCCAAGATTATTTTGGAGCTAATTGCAAAAGCTCCTGCAGGAAGGTGTGAAAGAGGACAAGCTATATATTGTATTTGACAGCTTATTTTTTTTTTCTTTTTAAGAAGACTTTAACAAAGCACTTCTAAAATCCATTTTGTTTTGAGAATGGTCATAGAGGAGGAGGTAGCCTTCTTGTATGAAACTTATGTTTGTGGATTGGAATATCTGCAAGGTTTGTGAATTGGACAGATCTTGTCACAATAATCCATTTTCTAAAATGCAAGAATCTTTTTCTTGGGGAGAAAAAAAAAAGGATCACAAATTGAAGCCTCATAACCTTGTGCTTCTAAAATTAAATGTATCTAAGGAAATGGGTGATATAGATGAGGAACGAGATTTTATCAATTATTTATAATAGAGGGGTTGAATTCACATATATACAAGCTGGTCAATATTGTAAGTATTGACAGATGTTAGGTTCCCACCCCTTTGAGATAATTCATTCAAGATTTCATTTTGTAGAAATCTGTGTAGAACTTGCAAGGATTTTATGGTTGCTACTACTAATTCACGTAATACATAACCCTGAGATGCATATTGTATAGGAAGAATATAAACATTCCAATTAATTAATTAAAGTCCAATCATTCCTAATATATTGTTTTCATGTGTGCTCTAACCAAGGTTTCAGACAATATTTTCCAACTTTATCTAGTAATGTCATAAAATATGCAGTTTTCTGCAAACGGGTTTTTATTTAATCCCCAGGCATGTCTGTATATTGCATCAATATAAAAGGTTTTTTTTTAACAAATCTGCAAATGAATGCACATGGATCAGAAGCAGAATTTGATGTCCTCAAGCTAGTCATATTCAGTGTATGTGACTTTTAACTATGTCTTATATAGGACTCAGTGTTTGAACAACAAATGTCTCCTTATATAAGTGTCCTGGATTTGCTAATCTGTAATCCAGTGGCTCTATGGAAAGCTATCCAAGCAATTAACCTGTTTTGCCATTCAACAAAGGAGACAGTATTTCACATCTAAACTGTATTAAATGCTGGAAGTTCCAGTAAAACTGTAAAAAAAAAAAAAGCAATAGTATATGATTACAACAAAAATAACAACTAGCAGCCATGCTCCATAAAAGAGACCATGTTTTCTTAGCTATAACATGGCCTATTCACTTTCTAGGCCAAAAAAATAGAACTGCCCCTTATATCCCACAAGGCCTAAACTGCCTAAAGGTGTGTGATGATGCGCTGCTCACTTGGTGTTATGTATTGATACTTTTAAGCGGGAGATTCAAACCTGCATACGTTTCTGATTGGCTGACAGTCCCTCCTGGATTGTATATAAGGAGGACTGCAGCCCCTGAGTTTTTGCTGAAGTCTCACTGTATATTAAAGAGCTGTTGTCACTTGCTTGCTTGTGCCTCTCGTTATTTCCGAACCACATCATTGGCGACGAAGGTGGGATTGAGGCTACAAGAAGCCAACCAGTGAGACCACGAGCTTCAGCTAGGCGACGAGGCGAGCCATAGGAGGCATACCAACATGTCTGCCTACGTTCCGCCCAAGCCTTTCGATCCGACCCGCGAAAAATGGGTCTCGTACCTAACGAGGTTTGAATGCTCGCTAGAAGCCAGCGACATGCAGGGCCTCTCGGCTAATCGAAAGAGAGCCCTATTCCTAAGCCACTGCGGACCGGACGTGTTTGAGATGGCCGAGTCACTGTGTGAGCCAACGCCGGTTCAAACAGTCTCCTGGGACACCCTGATGGCAACTCTCCGGGCTCACTACGCTCCCGTCCCCTCCAAGTTCGTGCAGCGATACCAACTGAGGCAGCGCGTTCAACGAGAGGGAGAGCCGGTCAGCGCGTACATGGCCAGCCTGAGAAAAGCCACAACCCATTGCGACTACAGAGACTTGGACGATGCGTTGCTTGAGCAACTGATCTGTGGTGTTCGGGACATTAGACTGCAACGGCGTCTGCTCGCCAAGCCTGATTTGACGCTTGCCGGAGCCCTTGACGAGGCCAGGGCTCACGAAGCCTCCACAAAGGCCACTGAAACGCTGCAGCGTCCGCTGACCAGCAAAGACAGCCCCAAGTCTGCCCCGGTGCACAGAGAAGACGCCGGATCCAGCTCGGAGTCCGAGTCGGATGAGGACGTCTTCCGAACGGAGCACCAGAGAAAAGACACTGGCAGCCCCCGGCGAAGCTGTCCCAGCTGTGGCGGGCACCATGATAGACTGTCCTGCAAATACAGAGAGGCTATTTGCAGGCGCTGCGAGAAGAAAGGGCACTTGGCGCAAGTCTGCAGAGCCATTCTGCCCAGAAGACACAAACCACGTGAGCGCCGCAGCCAACCGGAATCAGCGCGCCAGAAGCAGCCAACGAGAGAAGGCGGCGTGAAAAAATGGTGCGAATTTGAACCGCGAGATGGCCGCAACATACACATCGACCAGGCCAGCACGGCAATCGAAGACAAGGTCAGCACAGTGGTCGAGATCAACGGGAAGCCGTGCTCAATGGAGATCGACATCGGATCAGCTCTCTCCATAATGTCGTGGACGACCCTAAAGACCCTCCTGCCGTCGTTCCGGAAGGATCAACTCTCCAAGCAGAGACTACGCATCCTAGACTACCAGGGGAACCGAGTCCCCCTCGAAGGCGTGGGCACGTTCCGGGTCACCTACGGAGACTACGAAAGAGACCTGCCACTGACCATCGTCACGAAGCAGCTTCCTAGCCTCCTGGGCATGGGGTGGTTCCGAGCCCTTGGCATGGGCTTCACCGGCGTCCACCTGATGTCCAGATCAACCCTGAAAGACAGCCTCCTGTCTGAGTTCCAAGACGTCTTCGGGGACACGTTGGGCAAGTATGTGGGGACCCCTATTTCACTAAACTTAGACCCCAACGTAGCCCAAGTAAGACTGAAGGCCAGACGAGTACCGTTCGCATTGAAACCGAAGATCGATGCGGAACTAGACAAGCTGATTAAGCAAGGGGTGTTGGTTCCCGTTGACCATGCTAGGTGGGAGACCCCCATAGTGACCCCAGTTAAATCCGACGGCTCAATAAGAATTTGCGCCAACTACAAGTGCACGATCAACAAGGCTTTGCAGCCGAGCGCCTATCCGGTGCCGATCGTGCACCATCTACTACACTCCCTGGGGCCCGGAAAAATTTTTGCCAAATTAGAACTGGCCCAAGCCTACCAACAGTTACCAGTCGACGACGCCACGGCAGAGGCACAAACGATCGTAACTCATAGGGGTGCATTTAAATGCACCAGGCTCCAGGTTGGGGTGAGCGTCGCACCCGGCTTATTTCAAAGCACCATGGAGCGCCTATTGCAAGGACTCCCGGGAGTGGTGCCCTATTTCGATGACGTCTTAGTCAGCGCTCAGGACGAAAACCAGCTGGGGGACAGGGTACAGAACGTCCTGTCTAGGTTCAGAGAAGCGGGACTAAGACTCAAAAGGAACAAGTGTAGGATAGCTGTTCCCTCTGTGGAATTCTTGGGGTACAGGGTGGACGGCACAGGCATCCACCCTACCGAGAGCAAGGTGAGAGCTATTAAGAGCGCACCAGCCCCCAAATCCAAAGCAGAGCTCCAAGCCTTCCTTGGACTGCTCAGTTTTTACTCCATGTTCCTAAAAGATAAAGCCACAGTTGCAGATCCCCTTCACAAGCTTTTGGGAAAGAACGTACCATGGGTCTGGGGGAAACCGCAAGCAGCCGCTTTTGAGGCAGTGAAAAGACTCCTATCCGAGGACAGCTTCCTGATACAATACAATGCAGAGCTGCCGCTCGTCTTAGTCTGTGACGCCTCCCCCGTAGGAGTTGGTGCCGTCCTAGGCCATAGACTGCCGAACGGCCTAGAGGCGCCCATTGCTTTCTATTCCCGAACTCTGTCCAGCACAGAACGAAACTATAGCCAATTGGACAGAGAGGCTCTGGCTGCGATTGCGGGGGTTAAGAAGTTCCACGAATACCTCTATGGCCGAAAATTCGAACTTGTGACTGACCATAGACCATTGCTAGGACTGCTAGCAGGCGACAGGCCAACCCCCGCTGCCCTCTCCCCCCGTTTGACTAGATGGGCGATTTTTTTGTTGGCCTACTTGTACCAGCTCGTCCATCGACCTGGGCGGACCCTGGGTCATGCGGATGCCCTTAGCCGTTGCCCCCTTCCCGACCTGCTGGACAACCCAACGCCGGAAGCCTCCGTCCTTTTGTTAGACATGTTAACTTTGGGCCCCATCTCCTCCGGCGAGGTGGCGAAAGCATCAAATAGAGACCCAGTTATCCGGACTGTTATGGGTTGGGTTTTGAAAGGGTGGCCGGACAAGGTGGTCGGGGAGGAGTACCAAGGGTTTGCCAACAAACGAAATGAACTGTTTATGCAAGGGGGGTGCTTACTGTGGGGTGACAGAGTGGTAATTCCAACGAAACTACGGGATAGGGTTTTGGAATTACTGCACGAAGGGCACCCGGGCATCGTTAGGATGAAGTGTTTAGCCCGCAGCTATGTCTGGTGGCCCAACATGGACCAGGTCATTTCCGAGTGGGTGGGGAAGTGCAGACCCTGCCAGGAGTCTCGCCCCGATCCCCCAGTAGCGCCCATCTGAGAGTGGGAGAAACCAAAAGGCCCATGGGGGAGGATCCACATTGATTTTGCCGGCCCGTTCCATGGCCAAACGTTTTTAATAGTTGTGGATGCCTGCTCAAAATGGCTAGAAATTATACTAATGCCATCTACAACGGCCGAAGCCGTTATCAAGGTCCTAAGGAAGTTGTTTGCTACCCACGGCCTGCCGGATACCTTGGTATCGGACAACGGGCCTCAATTTACAGCAACCCTTTTTGAAAGTTACTTGGCCGGCCTGGGAATCCGCCATGCCCTATCAGCTCCATTTCACCCGGCTTCCAACGGATTGGCTGAACGTTTTGTCAGGACAGCTAAGGAAGCACTGTCCAGATTAGACAATGGGGACTGGCAGGCCAGGATAGATCAATTCCTAGCGGTTCAGCATGCATCACCATGCACAGCAACAGGGAGAAGCCCAGCAGAGCTCCTCATGGGGAGGAAGCTCCGGTGCGTGTTAGACAGGCTTCACCCTAACTACTCGCATGAAAACTTTAAGGGAGAGACCTGTGGTCTAAGGCAGTTTCAGGTCGGGTCCCCGGTGTTCGCGCGCAATTATGCCAGCGGTCCTCTATGGGTTGCAGGAACCATAGTGGGAATAACAGGCCCAAAATCGTACACAGTGGACGTTGGGGTAGATAGACTCTGGAAGCGCCACATAGACCAACTTAGGAAAAGGGTGGTAGGCGAGGCGAATATTAACTTAGACATCTCCGAGCCTAACTCTGACCACTTCTCCAAAACAGCTAACTCAAGCCCGGGGTCGCGAGAATACTTAGCTGACAAGCCCTGGTTCCAGCGCCACCCCAGCGAGTCGCCACTCCCAGCCGGGGATAACCACGCCCCGGACAAAATCCAGGAGGTTCCATTGGCGGAGCCGGGAGAGACAAAGAGTCCCTCCGACCAGCTCGACGCCCCACCAGACTCTGAACTGTGCAGGTCAACTAGGGCGAGAACTCGTCCTAAGCACCTGCGAGATTTTGTCTGTACATATGTTAATTTTTAAGTATTAGTGCCTTCTGGGAAGGGAGGGGTGTTATGTATTGATACTTTTAAGCGGGAGATTCAAACCTGCATACGTTTCTGATTGGCTGACAGTCCCTCCTGGATTGTATATAAGGAGGACTGCAGCCCCTGAGTTTTTGCTGAAGTCTCACTGTATATTAAAGAGCTGTTGTCACTTGCTTGCTTGTGCCTCTCGTTATTTCCAAACCACATCACTTGTGATACCTCCAGATGGGTCAAGATTGAAGCTCAAGAACTGTGAGTGGCTTCTCTGACTGGAAGACAGAGGCTGGAATGGTTTCACTTCCAGTGGTGGGATTCAGCTGCTTCAGGCTGGTTTGGATGAACTGGTAGTTAAATTGATGGCTGGTCCTGCCCTCCCCCACCCCTTCCAGGAGTCCCCACGCACTCCATTTTGGCTCCTAGGTAAGTGCAGGGAGGCCTCCTAGGCCCAAAACAGGACATGGGGGTGCGGTGCGCCCCCCTGAAACCCATTTTTGCTCCCAGGAGGCTTCAGGAAGGCCTTCTAGGCCCAAAATGGGGCACAGAGGGGTGCAGTACCCCCCCCCGGCAGCCCATTTTCACTTCCAGGAGGCTGCAGGGAGGCATACTAGGCTCAAAATGGGGCATAGAGGGGCATCACATCCTCCCCCCACGGCCCATTTTTGCTCCCAGGGAGGTGCAGGAGGCCGAATACTGCCTGTCACAACCCCTGGCAATGCCCACCATGGCCACGCCCACCCATCCAGTCATTAGGGCAGAGAAGTGGTTGTTAAATTATTTGAATCCCACCACTGCTCACTTACCTTCTCTTTCCTAGCAATGCTGTAACAGAAGGGAGAAGGAGTAGATTAATTACCCATCCAAACTATGCTTTTCTCTCGGGAAACAATATGAATGGCTCTAATGGAAAGGACCTTTTTTTAGTATCACTTCACTGAATAGAATTTTCTTTCCTACATAGGTTTACCTGGCACTTATTTTATCCTTATTTTGGCACAACAATGACATATTTTATTTTCATATATTTTAAGGAGTCGTTTTACATTGATTTAATATTGTTTTGCTGCATGCTTTATTGTGAATTTACCTGCTGTATATTACTAATATTACTACTAGTAGTAAACTTTTCATTTAATGGCATTTTATTGTTCTGTACTGATTGCTTTAAAAAATTGTATTATTACCATATAAATATGCTGTTCCAGGGATCCAAAAAATTGAAATACAATACATCCATAAATCATTCACAAATGACTGCTAATCACAACAGATAACAGAGGCTGGGGACTAATAATGCTTTCTGTGTCAAGCTCCAGTATAAGTTACATTGAAAAGTTCTGAATTCTTCCCCATAGTTTTTAAATAAAGCATTAAAATGAAGGCTGAACATCCACGCACACCTACACACAATGAGACATGCACAAACAAATAAATGTCAGGGTTGAAAGTGTTTCTTTCTCCCATTATTATTGAGAAGGCAGTTCATTGTTATTTATCAATGGCTTTGAAAAAACCCACTCTGAAATACTGAGCTCCCTTGAAATACAGATATTTAATCTAACCCACTGATTACTTTCTCCCACTCAAATAAATCAACCAACTCTTCAATTACAGTCCTTTTGGAAACATTTTTAGTACATATTAAATACTCGAGGTTGTGCAAAATTGAAGATGTTTATTTCCCCACTAATCAGCAGCATTTATATATTCCATTGTAAAAAAAGGAGGAAACTAAAAGATCAGAAGTTTGCCTTTGAAATACTTCGGTCATTTTTAGAATATATTATATTTTTAAAACAAGTTTTTTCTACCTAGTGCTTCACTATTATGGGACTGAAAACAGCCAGTCCTGTTCAAGTGACAGGCTTACACAGGAACTGTTTTGCATACACTGCTTCACAAAAGAAGTTTAACTTAGTTTCTTATATTGGTAAAGATGGAAATGCTGATGGAAACATGTTGCATATCTATAGTATGAAGTCTCTTTTGTAATACCAAAGGTGATCCTTGAGTTTAAGGAGCTAAGAAATATTCAGCAATATCCTTAGTGGGAGTTTTCTCAACTCCTACAGTATAACATTCATCTTAAATGAGCTTGATGCCAAATCTTCCACTAGCAAGGGGAAATCTAAGCTGTGGCATTCCTTCTTTTTGAGGTGATCAATAAGAAAATTTGTTATGTCCCTGTTAGGGATGAACAGACTGAGGCAAGACAGGTTTAGGTAAAAGCTAACAGGTTTATTTCGCTAACATGCTTTTAAATGGGTTTGCTAGCATTGCGGCTAATGCGGCTGCTCGGTTAACAGGAGCAGCGGCTGTCAGCACTTTGACAGCTCCTTATATCCTCGCACCCGAATGGAAACAGCCAATCAGAGCACAGCAGCATCTGCAGACTAGAGTAGAGCCCGGACGAAGCATTCCTTCGTCATTAGAGGGTTCACACATAGTCCTCGAGGTAGGCAGGCCTTCTTCTGACGTGTCTGGACCTCCAAAGACCTTCTGGTTCGTGTGGATTAGGTGGAAGCACTGAAGAAGTTCCTGAAGTGGTGTCAGTAGATTCTTTGCCGGCTTGTGGAGGTGTCATTGCTGTAACAAAGTCCTCAAGTCCCAGTAAATTGTCCTCTCATCGAGTTGTGTCATGGTCCTCGACTTCTGACGCTGGCTCCTGGGCTCATCTGCAAGAAACGTTTTATCTGGCTGTTGTGTTTTAATGTTATTTTTGGAAAAATGAGGGACTAGTTTTTTTATTGTATGCCATGATATCAGGGACATGGAAGACCCTGTGTCCACCTCCATTTTACATGGGGATCCTTTGAATTGGATGGTGACAAAAATTTTCTTTTTCCTGTTCCCAATTGCATTTCCAATTATATTCTCAGGGAGGTAGCTATCATTGTTTACAATGTAGCGGTCCCTTGTTGTAATTTTTGAATTGTAATTTTTTAAATTTGGTTGGCCTCTCAAAAGGTTTTGAAGTTGGTTGTGTGGCTCGACACACCTTAGCTAAATGGCCCTTTCTACCACATCTCAGACAGTCTGCGTTCCAAAATTTGCAGGTAGCTCTCATTTGTTGTCCTCCACAGCTCAAGCAGGACATCTGGCTTGTTGTTTTTTCCTTGTTGTCTTTCTGGTCTCTGAGTTGGCTGAGGCAATTTATGTCTTCCTCCTCTTCTTCCACTGTGTCCCCCTCTGTGTCAGTTGTCTCAGAATGCACAGCCTCCATTTTGGCGGGAAATTTAGCAATAGTCTTTTGTATGTCAGAAGAAGATTTATTGGACAGTTCAGCAGCCCTTGCCTCATACAGAGCCAATTGGAGAGGGAGTACTGTTTTTGTCAGCAGGTGGCATTGTAGTTTTAAATCTCTGATGCCACATACTAGTCTGTCTCTTAATAAATTCTCTAGATGTTTGAAATCACAGTAAAGCGCAGCAGCTCTGAGGGCAGCAATGTACTGATTAATGGTTTCCCCCTCTTTTTGGTCCATATGAGAGAACAGTTGTCTCCTTGCTATAGAGGAAGGTGCTGGAGAGTAGTGATTCCTTAAGTTTTCTAGGATGACATCCCAAGGTACTGTGTGTAATTTCTGAGGTGCCAAAATTTTTTGCAGTTTCAAACACCTCATCTCCACAATAGGATAGAAAATAAGTTTTTTTTCTATCATTTGAGATACCTTCATAGTCATTAGACAGTAAGAAGCACTCAAATTTCTCCAAGTATGTATCCCAGGATTGTTTCCCTGGGTTAAAGGCAGAGAAAACAGGCAAGGCTGTCATTTTCCACAGTCGGGGGACTCAGTGCTCTATCAGGAATCATTGAGCGGCTTCTCGTTGCGGTTTGCGCTTCAGCTCTTTATTAGTGACTTCAGTGTAGTGGCTTTCCTGTGCTCTTGTCTGTATCTCAGGTCTGTCTGGATAAATGTCCCACCTTCGTCGCCAGCTGTTATGTCCCTATTAGGGACGAACAGACTGAGGCAAGACAGGTTTAGATAAAAGCTAACAGGTTTATTTCTCTAACATGCTTTTAAACGGGTTCGCTAGCATTACGGCTAACGTGGCTGCTCAGCTAACAGGAGCAGCAGCTGTCAGCACTTTGACAACTCTTTATATACTTGCGCCTGAATGGAAACAGCCAACCAGAGCACAGCAGCGTCTGCGGACTGAAGTGGAGCCCGGACACAGCAAAAATATTAAATCTGTGGTACGAATAGATTGGAACACCTTTACTTATAAAATTATGCAACGCAATTAAACAAGAGCAATCACCCTATAACACAGAATTTGTTTAAACAAAGCAATTCTCCCCTTTGCCTGCTTTTTTTTTTTTTTTTTTTTTTTTTTTTTTTTTTTTTTTTGCAAATGCCCATTATAACCGCCATCTCTGGGGGAAAAAAAAAGAGTCACATAGTTGGTTTTCTGGCTGCTTGGTTTATTCTTCTGGGTCAGCTCCTCAAACCATTGTTCTTCTTCTCTTCTGAATTTTATCTGAGCTAAGTGCTAGCTCCCTTCTACTTTCTCTTTATTCATGAGTAATCTTTCTCTTCAGACATTGTTTCTTATTCTTCTCATCTTCTTAGATTGTCTCTTAAACTAACAGCCCTCCTCTCTGCTCTTTCCCAGCCATGCTCCAAGTCTAAATTTACTTTTTTTCTGTCCGATGCACAGGTGAGTCTTATACCACACTTCTGCAGCTTTTAAACATTTTCCTAATTCTTGTTTCTCTACTTTTTCACTTCTCTAACTTTTGGAACAAAACTACTTACATCTAGCCCTTTTCCTCCATTCTCTCATTCTTCCCACTATCAGATTTTAGGTTATTCAACAGTAACCAAGATTTTCTAGCAATTGATGCAATCTACCTCTTTTCCTACATCCCATAATCCAAGTTAATATATTAACCTTTCATGGCTTGCATCAATTCATCTTACTTTCTTAAAAAGAGGCTTTAGTCAAGTAGAACATTTTATGTGTATTGAGTTGTTGTGACAATGAAGAATGGAAGGTTGGGACACTATGACTTATTTCTTAAACCAGAAGTCTAGGCTATCAATTACTGTTGAATTAAATACATAAGCATCAATATCTATTGCTATTAAGATAACACCGGCATAGGAAAACCAATTTAGCTCCAATTTGATAGCACTATCATTTATTTCTTTTCAATAAGATTCTTTTTGATACCTCAAAGATCAGTAATTATAAACCATTCTCTAAGCTTCCAATGCTAGGTAAAGGGATCCATGGCAGGATCATTCCTGGAGGAAGCAAATCAACCTGACCCATTTCAAACCAGTTAGGTAATTATATTTCTTTGGGGATCAAGAGGGATAATGTATTTCTATTGCTTCTTTTCTATAAGTAGTTTTAATTCACTCAGGACTTTTGGAAACAGGAAGCATTGTCTTGCTCTTCAGGTGGATTCCTGGTTATGTTTTTTGGAGATTACTATAAGGTGATGATGTTCCTCACGGCTCCACTCTGTTTCCTGTGTTTTCAATATTTAAACAAAACTGCTTGGGGCTGACAGTAGCTTCATTTTCCTGTGAAAAGTTAATGAGCAATGTCTAAAATGTGAGTGTATTCAGCATATTTCAATATGGTGATCCTGCTGCTAGACCAACATGTGAGTAGTTTTTATCTCCTCAATTTCAAGCCAATCCAAAATAATTCCAATATGAATAAAACATATGATATATATATCTCAAACTCCCTCTTGTATTTTATTAGTGACATGGGAATTAATATGGTTTTTTATTCTACTACCTCTGGACTAACATGAAAAGGCCTAGAATATAAGGCAAAGTCTGTTTTTATATTTCTTTTCCAAATCAATGATCTTTCTCTTGTCATTGAGACAGTAATTCTTATGTAACCCCAGGGTCATCCTAAGGGAATTTTTTTTAAAAAAAATCAAGATGGTGACTGTGAATGCATGATTAAAGCCACTACCTTGACATTTTTATACAGAACCCCTGATACTCCTGATAACCCCAGAGGCAAAGGCAGAAATAAAAATGTACACTTTATTTAATTAATATGGTATGTTGCCAACTACAGAAGTCTTTTGATGGTTCATAATAAAAAAGGTAGATTTAAAATGAAGGTATTGGCTTCACAAATTTTCCATGAAATGACATTTAAATAGAAACCAGGAGAGATTTCATAGGACAGATGGACTTTCTCAGGATTCTATAATCTTAGTGATTTTTTAAAAAAGGATTTTAATATTGTCATTAGTAGAAGTAAGTAGCTCTTCTTTCACATGTTCCTTTTTTTTTCTGAGTAGAGCTTATAAAAATGTTATAGCTTTTCTGTCGTATTTAGTATATTCTACCTAGTGACTTCCCTCAAGGTATTATTATGACATATTCAAGACTGCTTGTTCTTTAGGAAATATGAGAAATCAGACTTTTCTTTTCATCTGATTCTCACACTCTAAAAAGGTGAAGTTAAGTTGAAATACTGGAACTTGCTTTAGCCTAGTAGAATGAATCAGCCTATGTATTTAATGAATGAATCTATTTTGTACAATCAAACAATAAAATATATTTGGATGTACTGAGGGAACTCAACCAATCTCACTGGACATATGTTGTGCACTGACAATAAAGATTTGAATTTGAATTTGAATTTTAAGTCAGAGGATATTTGAATAATTGTTCAAGTTGAAATAGGGTCTTTGAATGATTGAAGCATTTCTCTGATTTTTATTCTTAATGGGATAGTGCTTCTTGATTCTGTTTACAGCTAGCCTGATGTTTCAACTTTTTTTTTTTTTTTTGTACAAGGCAAAAGGACACTTCTCTTGAAAGTATTGGTACAATGAAGATACTATACATGCACATTTATGCAGTGGTGGAATTCAAATGTTTTTACAACCGGTTCAGTAGGTGTGGCTTGGTGGGCATGGCTTGGTGGGCGTAGCAGGGAAAGGATATTGCAAAATCTCCTTTCCCACCCCACTCTGGGGCCAGCCAGAGGTGGTATTTGCCGGTTCTCCAAACTACTCAAAATTTCCACTACCGGTTCTCCAGAACCTGTTAGAACCTGCTGAATTTCATCCCTGCATTTATGGAAGTCAAACTGGGAAAGAACTTGTCAAGTGCTTTCTAGAGCAGCCTTTCAAGCCTTTTGGAGAATACAACTACCTCAACATTTTGAAGAAAGGAAGTTGAAGCCCCAGCAAGCCTTTCAACATTTTGAACAACCCTATTATCTCCAGCACAGTACAATATTGTATTATTATTACCTAGTATAGGCTACAGTAGTAGGAACCTGCTTGAGATATTAAGAGCAGTCATTCTGAAAAATTGAAACATTTCCCACAGCCAAGTAAGTTCTCCACCCAAAGCATTCAATAAATGATATTTAACTTTACATTTTTGTGAGATGCTTTGTTGTATTTTATTTATAAATCGTGATGACCTTGTCTTGGATCTTCTACATAGTCAAGGTGAAATTAATAATAGATTTTCCATTGAAAACTCCTTTCAGCAGACTGAAGAGGAGAGCAAATTGTCCCTTCCCATAAAGTTTGTCCCTTCCCATAAATTCTTCAAGATTGTGAGATACTATGAACCAGATTTAGAAAGGAAAACGGGCTATAAGAGGTGGCATTTGAGTGTGAAATTCCAACATAAAAACTGAAGTTCAGCCAGATGTCACTGGATTTGCTGAATTCACAGATAAATAAAACTTCCAACAAAAACATTTTTGTAAAAATGTGGTCTTTGGGCCAATGCCCAAAATAAAATTCACATACAGTAGCCTCTTTAAAGTAACTATTAACATAATCAGTCAATAGAAAAAGAGAATCAGTTGCTATTCTGGAGCTACAGAAAAGCAATTTGCATTAGAAAATGTTCTTTATGAGGGAAAGATGCACTTATCTACATTCACCCAGTAACTTTTCTACCATAATAAGGGCATGTTATATGTCACGGCATTATGTTTTAAAGTAAAACTGCAATCATGAAAGAAAGGCAATGAAAATAACATAAAAAGTGGACAAGCCAAGGAGCACAGAATCTACAATTAAGAGAGCAAAAAAATTCCAATGCAAAAATCTCATAAGAAATTAATATGAGGTGTTAGTAAAGAAATAAGAACATTTTATAAGAAATTAAGTCTTGGACATGTTCATGAAAGCAAACATTTAATGTGAATTTTGAGATAATGTCAATCTATATATTTCCATAAGGCATGGAGACTTTCTGGGAACATTGTTATATGTGTCTGAAACAAAACAGCTTCAATTTTAGGACACCGTTCAATTTTTCATGAGTTATTGAAATATTACCTCCATGCACAGTCTCAAAAAGATTTCAAATGGGCTCTTTTAACTACAGTGGACACCTAAATTAAGGAGATTTTTGAGATGGAGGATGAAATCTTGGAACAAGCCAATGTATAAAATATAGTAATGAAGGATTTTGGTGCTTTCACATTAGGCAGACAAATAAATAAAATTTCCAGTATTCCTATATTAATGGAATGGTTATGGAATGGAATGGGTATGGAAATATTATTTGCAACAATATCCTCCATCTTACCCCAGTTGCAATAAGCAAGATTATGATGCACTGATGATTTAGAAGAGAGGACCAAAAAAGTTGAATTTAGAAAAGGCATCTTATGGTATATCTACTTAGCCTTTTTGGGTTAAATGTGCTAATCCAAGTTAAAATCTGATGCCTATTGCATTATTATTGATTTTTTTTAATTTCAATATTGTACTGTACTATTTATTGCCCAGAGAATGATATTGCTGAATAGCATGTACATATTCTTAATTTAATCAATGGTATGTGATAGTTAAAATTACAGGTTATTTTTGTAATTAGCAGCCAAAAATCAGTAATGTTCAGGAAGCAGAAATCTTTGTTTTCCATTGTAATTAATTACTTCCCTGTGTGAATATGAAGTAAAAATGTAAGCGCCCATTTGGCTCTACTGCAGTTAGGACCATAGATGAAAGTCAAGATTCCTCAACAGCTCAATATCCAAGTCAGCTGCAAAAACCTTTCAGAAGAACATTGTGCAGAGTACATGTGGATTATTTCCTGATCTTCCTTTAATCCAGGAAGATTACACTGTCTGGAATTTGCCCAAACCATAATATACTCAATTCAGGTGTTTCTCCATCAATGGTGGGTTGCCCCCAGTTTGGACCGGTTCTCAAGAACTGGCAGTAAAACCGGCGGAGGCTTCACCCACTGACCTGGACATCATCATAGGCAATCTGTGCATGCGCAGAAGCTCCTGCACATGCACAGAAGAGCATGCATGGGCATGATGCAAACCTGCAGTAAAGGTAAGTAGAACCGACCCCTGTTCTCCATGTCTGGAGAGCATCAGCCTGCCATTACCCTACATTGGAAGATCTGCGGTGTAGCAGTTTCTCAAGCCCCCCATTTTCAATTTCTTAAGTTACCCTTCCACTATAGGTGTATCATTCTTTGAGTTGTTATAGGCAAATTATTGCCTTGGAAGGATTTTTTGTTTTTTTGTTTTTGTTTTTTTAGAGAGATTTATTTGTTTCAATATGTGGTCTCTAGAATTGGAAATAACTTGATGGCACATAATTGATCAATTCTTTGTAATTTTGCTTTTTTGTTTGTTTCTTCTGCTGTGTCTTCAATTCTTGAAAATTCATGCAAGCATTTTAATGAATCTGTTTTGTTCCTCAGTGGCTTTCATTTCATTCTACTCCTGAGATGAATGTGAAATAATACATATTTTACTACAATAGAATACTTTTTCTGCATATTTTTAAACTGTTCCCATTTAATTGGATGGAATATGTGCATGTGTTACATACCCACATTGTGTGTGTGTGTGTGTGTGTGTGTGTGTGTGTGTGTGTGTGTATGTGCATCTCTGTGTGTGAATTTTATGCACAGTTCAGAAAACTAGAGAGTTGCAAAGAGAGACTTTTAATAACTAAAACAGCACCAGGATCCTATGGCACCTCAAAACAATAACACAAGCTTAGAACACCATTAAAATAAAATTGACAAGAATCCTGGGATGAGGTAGAATAATATGAGCTCCCTTTTCAAGGGAGGAAACCTTTTAAAAATCCAGAGAGTTGAATTGGCATAGTATTAATTAAAATTATATGAAAATTGAGAAAGTGTGCTTAACTGAAATCAAACTTTTAATCTTTTTTTTTTAATTTTTCCATCAATGCAGAGTAGTTGCACACAGAGAGGAAATATAATATTAAATTATTCACAGTTTCATTTGACCCTCCTTCCCCCCCCCTTGGACATGGAAATGACTGCTCTTTCAGTGTTCACCCTTACAAACAAGAATCTTAGTCATTTACTGCTATTTCAGGTACAATGTTGATTTACACTAATTACAATAATTTTGCAGAAAATCACCTTCCTGCAGTACTGAATAATAATTTCTCTCCTAATGTATATTTTAAATGTCTCAGATTTGATGTCATTTTGAAAGCTACATTCATCAACTGACCCTTGTAGAAACTGCTAAATTGAGCTTAAACCCCTTCCAACTTGAAATAGTTGACATCTGAGTCACTGCATTTATACATTTCCATTTTATTCTTCCTCTGCTTCCAAAATGGGTAGCATCATGTCTGTATAGTTTTCTAATCATTTAAAGTAAAATTTGGAGAATGGTTTAACCTACCACAGAAGTACTTCTATAGGAATTTACAGTGTGAGCCTACTGGCATAGCCAACATAAGACTTGCCTTCTCTGCCCTATGGAGCAGCTATGCTTTGACATTTGCATGAACCTTATCCTCTTAGCTTTCTGCAAAGCCACTGAGATTTGGCATTTTCCCCTGACATTCTAATTCAGTGCAATGTAAAGATTACATAATTCCTAAGTACAAATACATACATATATAAATGCATACATATTTAAAATAATTCAATTGCTGGAATTCCTTTATCACTATTACAGTCACCTAATAATTCTTGCTAAAGAGTGTAGAATTCATGCTTAGGAACAAATCACTTTACTTATTAAAATATGACATTTATAATATTCAGTAGATAAATGGACAGAAAGATGGACACATAGATGTTGAGATGGACAAAGACACAGATGGACAAAAATATACATGGGCAGAATGAACAGATGAATGGACTAATGAACACATGGATGGATAGACATACAGACTCATGGAATAACAGACACATGGATGGATGGGCAGTTAGGCAGACTTGTGAACAGATGTGGAGACCTCAGTGGATATATGGACAAACATATAGACATATTAATAGACATATGTATGCAGATATAGATGAATGTGCAGACTGATAGACAAACAGATGGATGAATAGATAGACAACAGACACATGAACATACACAAGGATAGAAGAATAATAGGTGGATAGAAAGCTAGATAGAAGAACAGACTGGTCGACAAATAGACTGAAATGACAGATGGATGTACAGAGTCAATGACAGATGAAACCACAATTGGACAGAAGGATGGATGTAGAAAAATACTGATGGATAAAGAGACTGACATTATCTATTGACTGTAGTTTAGAAAGTCTTATATTAAGTGCAGCTCTGTCTGCAGAAATAAACATCTGAAGAGAAGGGGAGGAGAGGGGAAGGGGGGAAGAAGAGAGGAGAGGAGAGGAGAGGAGAAGAGAAGAGAAGAGAAGAGAAGAGAAGAGAAGAGAAGAGAAGAGAAGAGAAGAGAAGGATTTATATTTATTTTTAGACTATTCATTTCTTTAGTTCAGAAAGGATGCATTTGTCCTTTATTGCTAAGAAATATTAAAAGGTATATCAAGTAAATTTCTTTCAAAAGTTACTGAGAACAATAATAAACAATAATAAAGGCTTAAGTAATAATGAAAAGTAGTGGTTTTTTTTAAAGAAAAGAGTATGATAATCTGAGTAATTGTAGGATATCTGTTATATTATCTGTTATATTATCTGTTATATTATTTAGACAGGTTTTATAAAAAGCTGAGAGACAATGTCTGGACTGACATATTGATGATCTTATATACTATACATTTTTATTGAAAAAAAAACAGCATAAAGATTGCTTGTGAGAGGAAATTCCACTTAGCTTAATATTGCTGCATTCATGAGAAGGATGAGAATTACACTGGAGGGTTTTCCTTCTTCACAGCTCAGTCTATTACTGAGTTATTTATTCCTAAATGTTAGCATGCAGCTATTTGTAGCTTGAAAAACCGTATCTGCATTCACAGCATTTTTAACAGAGGTAGTGAATACTTTCCAGATCTGCAAGTTAAGGAGTCTTAAGCAAGAAAACCAAAGAACATGCAGTTACTATACAAAACATATTTGTCAAAATGTTTATCTACCTCTCTGGGGAATAACTTGCAACCCAGGAGCTACCTGCAGCATCCTGGGGTAGGGGCAGGTATAATCTCTCTCCAGCAGACAAACTAGTTTAATATAAATCAAGATCACTTAACAAATTAATATTTGCTGCTTTATCACAACCTTCACATGTGCAGTGCCTCTGATGCATAATCCTATTCCAGGAGAATTGAAAATTATGCTATTGAATTAAAGATCCCACCCCTATAGAAAAAAGATAGTTAACTTTAAACAGAAGTGGATGGAGCCAGAACTGGACCGCCAAGCTCACAAATCAGTTGATCTTTGTTGTACCTCCCTAGGTGGCACTTCATTTGACATTTCCTGTGGGACTGCTAACAGAGTTCTAATTAACTGGATCTTCTCCAAAGAGCTGTAGTTTTTATAAATGCCGAGTCCAGCACCATAAAGTAACTGAGCCATGCCTTTTCCTTAAAGTACCTTAAGAGCCAATCGTAAATGTTGTCCGCCAGATGTCCTGCAGAATCCCAAAATTGCATTTGTGCTTCTTTGGGTATTTTCAACAACAGAATTTGAATGGGCCTTCAGATGAAGAGGGAACAACTTAACTTATCCCCCTTAGTAAGTTCCTTGAAGAGGAATGATTTGAATCATGGATTTCATAATACACGTGAGTTGTTTTGTTGTTCCACAACTAATTTACTGTATAAAAACATTATGTTGAAATAGAAATATTGAAAATGCTTGCTGAAAATATTCAAAGTATAGATCAAAATGCCAAAATGAGACTTATTTTAGAAATACGAAGAGAAATAAAACACCCTGTTACTATGATTACTGATTATATTGACTTGATGAATTCTGCTAACTACAGATGTTACAATTAAGCTACAGTTTGCATATACCCTTTTCCTCTATGGAACTCAAAGTGGGATAAATGGAATTACATTTGTTTTTATAAAATTGGTTATGCTGAATAAAAGGGATTGTGTCCAAAGTCATCTAAGAGATTAGACTAAAATATGGAGACAGTTTGCCACCTGCTTTGGACTGCAGTCCTAAGCAACCTGGTTCCTGAAAGTTTCTATCTTGATGTGTCAGGAATTGCATCTCATCATTCATGAGCCTTCTTGATCAGAAAACCTTGGTCTTTTCTTTAGCCATTGCAATAGAAATTAGCAGCTCCTGGAATATATGCAGTCCTTAACTCTCTTTTTGTGGTGCATGGTGCCACCAGTGATTACTGAAAACTAACTAGAGTTTGTTGTCTCTCTGAGCTGAGAAGCATATAGAAATTTTAGAGAAAGCCCTAAAATATGTAACACTTTAAGAAAATCTGTACATTCCAGGAGAAAACTATCTGTCCATATGGGTGACATGGCTTCCTAAAAGACGTTTAATAAGACCTTTGCCTCTAAAACTTTGTTCATCCTTGCATTCACTTAGATACTTAAAAAACATGGTACATTTCAGTGGTGGTATTCAGCTGGTTCTATCCGGTTCGGGCAAAATGGTAGCGGTGGCTATGGGAGACTCTGCTGCCCAGATGTCAACACGTCCCATTTTTGATGTTATGCGCATGCTCGGAAGGCCCTGTGCATGCACAGAGATGGCACGTGCGAGTAAAGCAAGCACATATGCGCTCACATTTGCGAAACGGTAGTGCAGGTAAGTGAATACTACCCCTGGTACATTTTGTACTAGATTAGGTCATCTTACTTGCCTAATAGGAGATACATTATATGACTTCTTCCAAAATCCCTTTCCCTTCCACTGAAAGCCATCAATATAGCAGATATTGCACAACTAAAATAAATGGTGAACTCAAGCACATATGGCAGTAAAAATATAGTTGTCTATGCTTTGTGATGATATTGCCACTAGCCAAAGCCAAGCATTTCAAGGAGCATCTCCATTAAATACTTTTTATCTAACTTTCCTGACATTTCAATGGAATGGATCAATGGCTCTTTCTGAAAAATGGACATTTCAAACCCCAACTTTTTTTTTTCAATTAAACTTTAAATCGGAAGGTGCCAATTTTTGAAATGGGAACAAGATCTGGAAAAATAGAACAAGATTTGCAGGGTGTTATGAAAACATTCAAGAGACTCGGTGGCTCAGTGGCTAAAACACTGAGCTTGTCGATTGAAAGGTTGGCAGTTCAGCGGTTTGAATCCCTAGTGCCATATAACAGGGTGAGCTCCCGTTACTTGTCCCAGCTTCTGCCAACCTAGCAGTTTGAAAGCACATAAAAAATGCAAGTAGAAAAATAGAGGCCACCTTTTGTGAGAAGGTAACAGCGTTCCATGTGCCTTTGGCATTTAGTCATGCCGGCCACATGACCACAGAGACATTTTTAAACAGCTTGGCTCTTTGGCTTTGAAATGGAGATTAGCACCGCCCCCTAGAGTTGGGAATGACTAGCACCTATGTGCGAGCGGAACCTTTACCTTTTACCTATTAAAACATTCAGCAGTATGCAGATAAATAAAGCAGATAGATTGTTAGTGGTAGAAAAATATTAAATAGGATAGTATGGAGTGTTCAGAGTGATAATTCTCTTAAATAATGGTATGCATCCCTATGTCCTCTTCTTAATGGTCTTTGTTAAGAACAATAGAAGATATTGTGAGTGTTGCAATTAATTCTTCTTTCTAGCAAAGACCTGAGCACACACAAAATCCAGCCTACATTTTATAACTACACATAAAAATGTAAAAAGAGCTCTTCCAGATGAGATATGAAGGCCATTTTAGTTCAGCATGCTCTCCATCCATCCATCCAAATGCAAATGGAAAGACTGCAAGCAGAGTAAGTATGTAGTGACACACTCCCATTTATTTTATCCGGCAAGTAATATTTGAGAGGCCTAAATTTTCTAATGGAGAATTGATTATTTTTTATTTTCAGCAGCTAGAGTACTTGGAAATATGCCATGTTATTGCAACAGTTCAGCTAATAACTGAAGAAGGAGTTGAAAGGCAAGCAGCCAAACATTTCAGAATAATTTTAACTATTCTATAACTACTGCCTCATTATTCACTGCATAATGTACTGCTTAGATCAATTGATTGATTCAGTTTGCTGTCGACAATGCAAGAATTTGAAATAGTGTTTGGGAATCAGATTTATCTTTGTTAAAAGAAATTAGTGGACATGCCCTTATTTCTTGTATAATGATAACAAGCTCTAAACAAAACTGGAAAGAATTGAGAAAGCTGGATATAAGGATAACAAAATAAATGGTAGAAACTCAAGGGTATCTAGCAATCTAATGGCACAGTTCTTCCCATTTATAGCTCTCTGGCACTGCAACTTTCCCCCCCCTGAATATTTCTTTTAGCCGCCTTCAGGACACTATCTCAAAGGCCACTTTAGCCACTATCTTCAGGGCACTACAGCTATCTCAAAGTCCTGCTTTCAAACAATAATGTGATTCTCCAAGCTTAATTGTCTGCTTGCAAATATTTCATTACCCACGTAGGTAACATTTACAGTGATAGATAGTGTAAGATTAGCTTTCTGTTTTTATACAGTAGCTTGCCCTGCCTGTATTGGGAGGAGTGTGTGGTTTTCTTTTTAGTGGTTCTTTGATTAGAGTATTATTATTGACTGTTTGTTGGTGTTAATCCTTGCTTACGTGGATGGCTAAGAGGAAATGTGTGCTAGTCTTTTCATTTCCTTCTTAGCATTTTTGCTGAATAGTATGTAAATGTGATTTATTTCTATCTGTCCATTGATAGCTGAATTCTCTGAATTCAGGATTTTGGGATTTGGCTTGGACTAGGATGCTCATAGTTTCCCAGTTGAAATTGTGGTTGAGTATATCCATTTATTGTGAGATTAAGGAATTTCATCATGTCTTCTGACTGCTACTTGGGGTTCATGGATGCACTCTACTGACTCCCTCCATCTGTCCTACATAGTTGCTGTTAAACACCCTTGCATTCTATGATGTCAATCAGTGGTGGGTTGCCACCAGTTTGCACTGGTTCTGTAGAATCAGTAGTAAAACTGGCGGGAGATTCTGTCCACTGACTCTGATGTCATGAAAACACTTCTGCGCATGTGCAGAAGTTTCTTGCACGTGGCCCCGTTGTGAACCGGTAGTAAAAGTAAGTAGAACCCACCCCTGGTGTTGATGATTTTTCTTTTTTTATTGAGCTACTGGGCCTTTACTTAATATGTTTTAGTTACTTAAGATTTCAATTATATTAATAATTTGGGATGCAATTCTTGTCACTTAACTGTGTCAAAATATCAGAAAATGTTCATTTTGAAACTATGCTCAGTTTATCCATTACTGAATTAAGGAAGAGAAAACAAATCTAAACTATAATTTTCCATTAAAGTTCAAGCATATTCACAAAAATGGAAGGTAAAAAGACAATAGGCCAGGAAGTACTATACAGTCATTATAAGAGCTTTTATTCAGGCTGTACTGTATCTGTGCACTTTAGATTTATGCAGACAATTGTTAAAACCATGCATAGTGAACAAACCTCTCTAGCCCACTACAAAACTAACATCTAATGTAGCCCCTGATGGTTTAAAATGAGCAGTGGTAATTGGTGACAACTAGCCGTTAAGCACATCCCAGATGTTTGGCTAAGGGCTGGAGTAGTTCAATTTGGTAGTAGGATCACAGCCAAAAAAAAGAAAACGAAAACAAGAAACAGTGCTTTGCAGATTTTTGTTGTTGTTCTTGTTCTTGTTGGTTGACAAAATAGAAAGTCTAGTGGTAACTCTAAGCAAGGATTACCTGAATCCTTATTAATTTGCACTGTTCAAAATCCATCTCAATGATTTGCATATGATTATCTTCCTCTAAATATACATCTGTTCAACACATTTAAGT
Source organism: Arizona elegans (assembly GCA_022577455.1). Taxonomy (NCBI): domain Eukaryota; kingdom Metazoa; phylum Chordata; class Lepidosauria; order Squamata; family Colubridae; genus Arizona; species Arizona elegans. The sequence continues at coordinate 109,187,215 of JAKOOJ010000002.1, read as the reverse complement.
AATTTTTTTAACTAAAAGAAAATGATTCAAAGATTCAGAAAAATTGAACTTGGATTGCTGTCAAATTTCCAGTTCCTGAAAGGTTGGATCAGATGAAAGTGTATTGAAATTTGCAAAAATTGTTTCTTTAACCCTTTTGTTTTTAGCTTTTGGAAGACTTATTGATGCTTCATGGCCCAGAACTGTGATTCGGTCAGATTGCTTGCAGGGACTAAACAAAGATTTTTCTAGACATTAAACAAAAATGAGAGGCAAAATTTGGGGGAGATAAAAGTTGACAGACTTTTGGAGATTTTTTTTCTTTTCTAAACTTGAAAAGGACAACCAACATCAGGAGTGATAAAGCCAGCTAAGTGAGAGCACTAGCTGACCTTGAAAACCTAAGCAGGGTAGGATTTGGTAAGGTGTTTAGGAAATCTCAAGCCTAGAAGAAGTAATAAAATCCTAGAAGGGGAAAATGGCAAGTCACTTTTACACTGTTACCAAGTAGGAAGAAAGCCCCATTCGTCTCCAGATTAAAATATTCATTATTAGTATTAAAAAGAGATAGGATAAAATATTTCCCCAAAGGAGAAATGGAGAAACATGTTCTTAAACATGTTTAAATTTAGGTTCCTCCAGTAGGAAAACAGCCTCAAGCAGAATAAACTGGTCTTTTGGAATGGAGATTTTATATCCATTCAGAAAGACTGGGCCTATCTATTCATCAACTGGTGTTCATAAACACCTTCAGCCACAAGCTCCCACAGAAGACTGGAGTTGATGGAATTAAGAATTTACATACCCCCATCCAAATTCTAAGGACAGGACATGACCTTAGGACATAATAAGATTTACCCACCACAATTAGAATAGCAAAAGACACAAAGCTCACTATATTGCACAAACCTCTGGAGCATCTCAATCACCAAACCCCTATAAAAATCCATTCACTCACTCGGCCATTCTGTCAGCCACCCCAGAAACATGCTGCTGTCACTGAAGTTTCTGGAAACCAAATAAGCAGAAACCTTCTTTCCCTGTAGGCAGCCTCCATTTTATTTCCAGTGTTTTTCTCCCAGCTTGACACCGAACTGGATTTTTCTTCGTACACAAGAAAACCGCATGGATGTGAGTTGCTAAAAATCAAACTCAGTACAGGTCCAGAGAAATTTATGCATACCTAGGAAGAACAGTGCAAGAAACCGGAGGTGTCCTAATCTATAAGAGCACCTTCAGTTCTTCCATTCCTATTAGTGGGAGATAGGCAGTCCAGAAATGCAAAATATAAATAAAGAATAAATTTATGCACCCCACAACGTAGCCCTCATTTTTGTTTTAAAAAAATTAGTTGCTTCTAAGACTTTATTGCTTTCTTATGTCTCTTCTCTTCAAAAGATTGGTCATGTGAAGGACAGCCTCTGGAATTTTTTTAATGTTCAAAGAAGTAGAAAACATGAAGCAATATTGACAATGTATTCATCAGCAGGTAATAGGCTTTTCATTTCTCATTAGTTTAAAGCTTTATTTACATCCTATTAACACTGAGTTTTATTTACTTCATTTGGTTTAATTACCTATTTCTTCATTCTTTGAAGTTTAAAAAAAATACAAAAACAACCTAAAATGAGGAGATGCAAATATCTGTGTGTTATGCACTGATTTTCACAAATTCATAAATAATAAATGGTAGATACATTCTACCCTGAATACTGACAGTAATGCCTTCATTACAATGCTCCCTAATTCTGAAAGCCCCACTTGCTCAAAATGAGATTGCTTTCCAAAAAGGAACTAAGGCTTCAGATAAATAAAAGACTACTAGACACAATCGACCCTGGATTTATATTGGATTTGTTTAGCTTTATAGCTTTGTGGATGGTAATTCACATGGAAACATCATTAATAATTGCCAGAAGTTCTATTTGGAAAGAGATATTTGTGCAGAAGGTTTTGCCTTAATGAGGTTCCACTTGAAAATGAGCTAACATCTATTCAGTTAATGCAAAGGACTTTTTAATTAGTCCTCTTAGAACGTGATAGACCACCCCTTTTTTTTAAAAAAAAAGTTCATCTTTAACACACACACACACACACACACACACACACACACAGATAGATATAGATATAGATATAGATGATATAGATATAGATATATCAACCAATATGGAAATACAAGATTTTTTCCCCTTACCTAGCTATCTTCAATATTCTTAGGTCACAATATTTTCCTGACTGGAAACAGTGGAATCCACTATCCATTGCTTCAGGTATTATCGTGAATTCTTGGATATAAACAAAGTATTATTTGAGACATGCAACATATAAACATGGGTTGGATTTTTTTTTTTTTTACTTCCGGAATTCATAATTCTTCCTTTCTTCATAAATGCCAACATGAGCAACTTAAAGACAATAGCAACAGCAACAGCACTTAAATTTATATACTGCTCCACAATGCTTTACAGCATTCTCTGAGCAGTTTACAAATGTTAGCACATTGTCCCCAACAATCTGGATTCTCATTTTACTGATATCAGAAGGATGGAAGGCTGAGTCAACCTTGAGCCGGTCAAGATCGAGCTCATGGCTGTGGGAAAAGTTTGCCTACAATACTTCATTGTAACCACTCCACCAACATGGCTCCTACACAAAGTTTAAACACAAGCAACTACCACAAAAGGATATTTGGTTTCCTTCAAGAATTAAGTAACACATCCCTCTGAGATACTTTTTTATTCATTCCCTTCTTTTAACCACAAAAGTGAAGCAATTGCACAGCTTGACATTGAATAATAAAAATTAGTTTAAGCGCATTTCTTCACTGCAGCCTTCAACTTAGCGTTTCCCATGCATAAATCAGCTGGAAAGGAAGCCAATTTTAGAAGTCCCTTTCCAGTTTATAATCCCTTCTTCCACTTTGGCCACAGTGATGACTTGGAAGAAATCTAATCTCTGACTGGCGTGTGTCTCTTTTCCTCTTTATCCTTCTTGAGCCTGCCAAAAGAAAAAAAGAAAAAGAAAAAATTACTGTTTTATATTTTTCTGTTCACTTAAAGACACAATTAGAGAAGCAGCAGAATGTATGTCAATTTCAGGTTCCTCGGTGATTTAGGAAAAGAACTGGCCATGGAAGGAAGTAGACATTGCCCCCAAAATATAGGAAATGTCTGCCTACAATGAAATGAAGCACAGAAGATGAAGCAATCTTGAGCCACCAGATGTTAGACAACACTAGCTGAAATAGATGGGTGGAGATTACTTACTTAATGGACTATTAAATGAGGTAAGCCTGTTATGTGGAGCAGCCCTAAAATTCATGATGATTATTATTTTATTTATTTGTGGCTAACAACAATAAAAAAGAAGAAATGAAAAGCATGTAAACAGAAGTAAAAGAATAGAACAATAAAATAATGAAAAGAACACAATGAGAATACATCAATATGATCACAAAATGATGGACGGGTAGAGAGCAAAGAGCAAGGGGAGAGGTGAAGTCCACCATCAATCCAGCAGTCACCTACAGCCAACTCTCCCATCAGGACCCAGGCCAACCAGCAGAGCTAGATCTTTAGGTTCTTGCAGAAGGATAGGAGGGTGGGGGCAAATCTTACATTAGGGCGTAAGTTGTTCAAAGGTGCTATAATTTTATTTTATTTATTTATTTGTTTTATTATTCATATTTCTATGCCACCCACTCTCTGAGGACTCTAGGCAGTATACTAAATAGCATATTGCCCCCAACAAAAGAGGCGGTGGTGAGGCCTCTCCTCAAGAAACCTTCCCTGGACCCGGCAGTGTTGGCAAATTATCGTCCAGTCTCCAACCTTTGCTTCGTTGCGAAGGTTGTTGAGAGTGTGGTAGCGCGACAGCTCCCCCAGTACCTGGATGAATCGTCGTATCTGGATCCGTTCCAGTCGGGCTTCAGGCCTGGGTACAGCACGGAAACGGCATTGGTCGCATTGGTTGATGATCTCTGGAGGGCTCGGGACAGGGGTTGTTCCTCTGTCCTGGTCCTATTAGACCTCTCAGCGGCTTTTGATACCATCGACCATGGTATCATGCTGCACCGGCTGGAAGAGTTGGGGGTGGGAGGCACCGTCCTATGGTGGTTCTCCTCCTTTCTCTCTGACCGGTAACAGTCTGTGTTGACAGGAGGGAAGAGGTCGACCCCGAGGCCCCTTGTATGTGGGGTGCCACAAGGGTCGGTCCTCTCGCCCCTTCTGTTCAACATTTATGTGAAGCCGCTGGGTGAGATCATCCGTGGTTTTGGGGTGAAGTACCACCAGTACACTGATGATACTCAGCTGTACATCTCCACCCCGGACCACCCCAATGATGCCCTTGAAGTGATGTCCCGGTGCCTGGAGGCCGTGCGGATCTGGATGGGGAGAAACAGACTCAGGCTCAACCCATCCAAGACCGAGTGGCTGTGGTTTCCGACATCCCGATATAGTCAGTTGGTGCCATCACTGACTATTGGGGGCGAGTCATTGGCCCCCACGGAGAGGGTTCGCAACTTGGGTGTGCTCCTGGACTCACGGCTGTCTTTAGAAGAGCACATGACGGCCTTGGCCAGGGGGACTTTTTATCAGGTCCGCCTGATTCGCCAGTTGCGTCCCTTTCTGGATTGGGACTTGTTAAACATGGTCACTCATGCTCTCGTTACTTCCCGCTTGGACTACTGCAATGCTCTCTACATGGGGCTCCCCTTGAGGAGCACCCGGAGGCTCCAGCTGGTCCAGAAAACGGCCGCGCGGGTGGTTATGGGAGCGACGTGGTGCTCCCATGTGACCCCCCTCCTGCGCGAGCTGCACTGGCTCCTGGTGGTCTTCCGGGTGCGTTTCAAGGTTTTGGTTACCACCTTTAGAGCGCTCCATGGCATCGGACCGGGGTATCTACGAGACCGCCTTCTGCTACCAATAACCTCTCACCGACCAGTACGCTCCCATAGAGAGGGGCTCCTCAGGGTGCCGTCGGCCAAACAGTGTCGACTGGCAGCCCCAGGGGGAGAGCCTTCTCTGTGGGGGCACCTACCATCTGGAACGAGCTCCCCCCAGAGATACGGAAGATCCCGGACCTGCGCACGTTTTGCCGTGCTCTCAAAACTTTTCTATTTCAGCAAGCTAGCCTGGCCTAACTCCCATCTTTAAATTTTTAAATTTTTTAATTCGTGATTTTATAAATTGGGTGTTTTAATCTGTGTTTCGGCCGAAATATTTAATAATTTAAAGGGATTTTTTAATATTTGTATTATCTGTATTTTATCTTGGCTGTTCACCGCCCTGAGTCCTTCGGGAGTAGGGCGGTATAGAAATTTGATTAATAAATAATAAATAAATAAATAAATAAATAAACAATCTGGGTCCTCATTTTACCCACCTCGGAAGGATGGAAGGCTGAGTCAACCTTGAGTCGGTGAGATTTGATCCGCTGATCTCCTGAACTAGCAGTCAGCTGAAGTAGCTGCAGTACTGCACCCTAACCACTGTGCCACCTCGGCTCTTTTTAATAACAAAGTTCCAAATTTTCCTTCAAGTACTTTGGCCGTCACCCTTCATCACTATCTCAGTTGGAAACCACTTGATTGTTAATAATTAACAAAGCATTATTTATTTAAAAAAATGTATTTATTTTATTTATTTGTATTTATTAATAAATTAACAAAGTCACCCAGAGTCACTGTATTATTGAGATGGGCAGCATAGACATTTAATTAAATAAAAAAATAATTAAAGCATCCCAAAAGTCAGCAATGGCAAATCAGTTTTGTAACCCTGCTAAGAAACCACATGAATGGAGCACCAAGAGCTCAAGGTCCCAAAAGTGCTTCTCATCTCTTGGATGAGAAGCAAAACATCTTCAAAAAAAAAAAAAAAACAACCCAGAAAGTCCAGTTGCCTCTTGAAAAAATACCTTTGGAACAGCCATGACCTGGATGATCAAGAATCTCCGTAGAGAAGAGCTCAAGGTCTTTTTATTTTTCACTTCTATATTGCAATCTTCTTTATCATCATCATTTCAATAAATACTCCTGGCAATTTCTAACTTTTGGAATTTGACAAAAGTTATTTTTGACTGTCTCTGTCTTCTCACAATGTCTGGAAGTTGGAGGAATCTGGATAAAAAACAACAGAGATAGGCTGCAAATAAATTTAACAAAAAAATAAATAAAACTTCGAAGTGAAGTTCATAACTTAAATATTCCAGGAGGATTTTATTTCTTTTGGAAGAAAAGAAGGAAATTGTCATGTGGAACAACTACTACACACATTGAAAATGAAACCTGCAAATGTTTCTGGCAAGGGATGGCATGTCCCCAAATAGAGAGAAAAAATAACATGATAGTCTACATGAGTACATGACAGCAAACTTCTTTTTTTCCTGTATGATGTGCCAGTTTGATCTAAATGGTTGAGGCCCCAGGCTAGAAATCCGGCGACTATGAGTTCTAGTCCCATTTTAGGCATAAAGCCAGTTGTATGACTTTGGGCCAGTCACAGTTCAGCTCAAGTCACCTCACAGGATTTTTGTTGTGGGGAAAATTGGAGGAGAAAGGAGTTTTAGGTATGTTTACCATCAGGTGTTGAAGGGACGTAGTGGTTCAGTGGCTAAGATGCTGAGCTTATCAATCAAAAGGTTGGCAGTTCAGCAGTTCGAATCCCTAGTGCCGCGTAATGGGCTGAGCTCCCGTTACTTGTCCCAGCTTCTGCCAACCTAGCAGTTCGAAAGCACATAAAAAATACAAGTATAAAAATAGGGACCACCTTTGGTGGGAAAGTAACAGCGTTCTGTGTGCCTTTGGTGTTTAGTCATGCCGGCCATATGACCATGGAGACGTCTTCGGACAGCGCTGGCTCTTCGTCTTTGAATTGGAGATGAACACCGCCCCCTAGAGTCGGGAACGACTAGCACATATATGCGAGGGAAACCTTTACTTTTACCTTACCATCAGGAGTTACTTATATAAATAATGCCGACAGGATAAAACACTAATAAATAAATAATAAAACAAGTAATGTGGCAGTGTGTAGCAGCACTTCATCATACACTAATGCTTGTTAGGGCATTTTTATGCACATGACAGCAATGTATTGTGGCAGTTTTAAGTGAAACAGAAGTTATATTCCAACCCAAAGTTAATTGAAAAATGGGTAGCCATATAAATGTTTTAAATAAACAAATAAACTATTGGCTCAGTTCATTAAAATACAAGGAAGGGATAGGTTTTGAAGACATTGATTTATTTAAAAGTGTTCTTATTATTGTGAAGCTGGAAGAGAACAGACTTTAAACATCTACAAAATTGGAGAGCCTGAATTTCGATGGATTGCTCCATTTCTGACTAGTAAGGTCCTTGGTTTTCAAGGGTTTTGTTTTGTTTTGTTTTTCTTCTGTATAGAGACTAAAAATTTCAGTATCATGATAAATGGACCAGGTACCTAGTCTTTGAGGCTGTAATAGAATTCCTTTGCTCTAGACAGTGGCCCATATTACACTTTGAAAATTATTCCCTAGTGCTCTCAAACTATTTTTGGGTTCCTGCTGGCATCAATAATCAGAATGAAACTAGAAGATGAAAAGCTTCTAGTATTTCACACTGGGAAATTTTAGGTTGCAGTTCTAATTTCTTATGTTTGGTTTACGCAAACAGCATTTAGTAAATAACACTGAAATCACAGGATACGTGAAAGACTATGATTGCCTTCATTATGTTAAAACATTTTGTCATATGCTATAAAAACTAAGCACAGGAACTTTATGCAGATGCATTACTGACATAACCCATGACAAGAAGATCAGATTCATGCCCCATTATTTAAGATGATTATGTGTTGGACTTTATGCAATATTGGCGTGTATGGATATCTGAAGTCTGCATCACTAAGGCACATTGTTCCACTCCAGCACAGGGAATTATACCATCCCTATATTTGTTTATTTGTTTATTCAATATGTATAGCAAAAGATCACATGACCCTGGGATGCTGCAACCATTGTAAATACATGCCATTTGACAAATACCTGAATCTTAATCACCTGCATGAAGACACTGCAGTGATTGTAAAAGAAAGAACCAATCATAAGTCACTTTTTTCAGCAACATCATAACTCTGAAATGTTGTTAAATGAATGGCCATAAATGGAGGACTCTTGACATTCAGTTGCTGCTTGATTTAGAAACCAGTGGTTTTTTATCCATACTTTCTCTGTTTGTGTATTCCTGGTTAGAGGTGTATCAGTTGAAAGATAACTCTTTGAATTAGTAAAGTAGTTTGATTCTTATTTTTGTTTTATTTTCCCCTTTTGTCTCCCACTCACATCAGTTCCTTAAACCCGATATACATAGTAAGAGCTTTGAATTTCTTTACAGAATCAGCCCATTTATTCTGATAAGATTTTAACGTTAACACTTTCTACCCTACAGAAATTCCTGTATTGCTGCACTGCATACACTGTAGATTTGGACTACATATTCTCCAAGATCCATTCTAATTTATGGAATATCAGCGATCGCTTTGGTAGTTTACTTCTCATGAGGAAATTAGCAATAAGACGGACCTTCTTTTGAATAATGTGAAGGGGGACAGCATAATGAATAGAACATCCTAATGTAGAATGGTGCAGTTGGGGGACCGTAGATGAAGAATGGAAAGTGAAGGCCATAACAACATCTGTATACATAAGAGAGCCCCATTAAAGTAGGACATGGCTCCAGGATTTCACTCTACATTTTCAAAAATAATATTTATACCACAAAGATTAAAATCCCTGTGCAACATGCTCAATCTCAGTTTTATTTACTTCATATTGCTTAGCTATGCCATTCCTTGTCCTCAAGCAATTGCTAATTTAATTGCTAACTTCCTTGTAGTGCTGCCATTTTATCTCAGGTGGTAGAATTCAGGGAGACAACACAACAAATGACTGAGTCTTAAGTGATCACAGGAAGAAAAGAAGAGACATTTCAGCTTCAAGAAGCAGCTTGCATACTAATGATTATTTATTTATTTTTTTCCTGTTCAGTTCTAATTGAATTCTCACAGCATGATTTTAAAAAGTAGCATTTAAAAGTTCTTATCTGGGAATCAATTCTGGGAAAGGAAGGGCACATTTTATTCTCAAGAAAAAATAAAATATACATATCAAGCCCCAAAAAAGATTTAAAATTTCAGAAATTGATGGAAAAATATAGATTACAAGCAGTAAAATCCATTAAGGTTGATTTGTCTGCAGATTTCTGATTTCAGGTATTTTGGGCTATGCTGGGCTAACTGCCTTCAAAACAGCAAATCAAAGAGTTTTTTTATGTATATGCTAGATAGACAATAAAACTAACTGAGTTATACTTAGTTCACATTCCTTCCCAGTTTCTTGAAAGATTTCTACTTAACAAAAGGGTTCTGTTTTTCTTATTTCTGGGAGTGCCAGACTCAAAACTTTCCTTGAGTTTATTATATTGTTGGAGGTGGCAGAAAGCTTGACTACTGCATGCCTGGCATGAAAGAATAAGGCCAATTAAGTTCCAATTAAATTAATTTATTGTTCATTCCCTGCATAGGAATCTAGTCAACCAATGGTTAGCACTATTTTGACACCAGGATAAGGGTTAACAGAAGTTGGACTTAGACCACTTGTGGGAGTGTAGAGACTCTAGGCCAGGGGTGTCAAACTGGCAGTCGGTGGGCCAGATCCATCATGCACAGGCCATGCCCACGAAGGGAAAGGTTCACAAAACATCATGTGACAGTAACGTGACTCCGCGAGTTTGACACCTGTGCTCTAGGCTGATTCTTCTTTTGACTCTGCCTTCTGGCTCTGCCACTCCTTCTAGATATTTTCACATTACTCTAAAACCTTCCTGGCTGAAAAATCTTTCAAATTATTTTCATTAAATTGAATTGTTAATTCTTTTTTATCAAACTGATGGATAAATCTGTAGAAAAAATATGCAAAAAAAAAAAAATCTACAAAGTAGCACTTCTATCTTACTAAAGCCCAATGATGAAAATAAGACTCAATAATTTGCTGATACTCTTTGTCAATTGACTACTCAATTTAAAGAGGAAATATTATAGGTTTTCTTTACTTTATTTCCTATGTTTTATCTATTGCACCTTTTTCAAGCATCCTCCCCAAAGCTATGCTGAAAATTAAACCATTCTCCTTTAGTTTCACATTGACATATGTGGGCCCACAAACACACCTACCTACTTCTGTGTACACGTGCACATCAGTAGTGGGTTCCACTTACCTTCGCTACTAGTTCGGAACCGGGAGCGTGTGCATGCATGCGCTTGCTTTGCTTGCACGCAGCACTTCTGCGCATGCACAGAACCTTCGGTGAGTGCACAGGGCATCCGTGGTGACGTCCAGGTGGGTGGGCGGAGCCACTACCGGTTTGTCGAACCAGGGTGAACTGGTAGAAACCCACTACTGGTGCACATGTATGCACACATTTCCCTTATCTATATCCTCTATCTCTTCCTTTTTTAAAAAAAAAATTATTGAAATTTATTATAGTACAATCCAATCCAATCCAATCAGTCAGATAGTGTTAGTTTTCTACAGAAGTTAGATTGATTCTTCCTTTATGTTTCATAGTTCCAAATTCCTATATATATCTTAAGATTTATATTAATTTTCATCTATTCTTCATTCGGTTATCAATCCACCTACCAATTATCCCACACCGTATAATATTCTGAGTCCTCTTTTTCATTTAAGTTTCTCTTCACTTTAAATAAGAAGTTTTTTTTTTCCTTGAAGTCTCTCTCTCTGGAACAACATTAACCCTGAATTCTGTACAGCAGTAATCCCTGAATTTATTGTTTTTCAGCATGCCTTAGGACAACATATTTTCTGAGCCTACTAATCCACATTTCATACTGTAAAATGGGATAATTGTTTTTCCCACATGGCTTTTGGAACAGGTTCTTATTTGCTTCACTTCTCTAACCTTGGTTTTGCTTTAATCTTAATTATTTATTATTTGTAAACCATCTGTAATTGCTATTGTAATTGAAGTGCCCTGTGTTAGATAGATGATAGATAGATAGATAGATAGATAGATAGATAGATAATAGATAGATAGATAGATAGATAGATAGATAGATAGATAGATAGATAGATGATAGATGATAGATAAATAACAGTGACTTTGACAGTCATCCAGGAGCTTCAGTTAGTGCAGTATGCAGCTATTTTTATAGTTACTGGCACAGCAGAATTTGCTTCTATAAATCATTGCTACATTAATAGATGCACTAACTGCCAGTTAGTTTCTGGCTGCAATTGAAGATACATGTTGATTTCAAAACTCTTCATGGCTTAGTGTTTAGTTATCTACAAGACAAGGTTGCATTGGTAAAATTAATTACAATTATTTGCATATATCATTCCAGGGATTCTAATTAGAGGGTGTGATATTAAGATGCACTGAGATGTGTAAACATTTGCTCCCCACAGACTATAGCAAGTTGGAAAGTATTGTGTGCTTCCCAGGTTTCCTGGAGTAAACACTTTTCAAATTTAGAAAATATATAGTATAAATGCAATGTCTTTGGATCTAGGTCTCTACCTGATATTTTAATAGAGCAGTGTCAAGGTTTAGCTAAGTCTGTCAAATTTCTGTCAGCAGCAAGCATGTATTTTGGCAACATTACTGTTTAATCTGTACATCAGTCCTCTTGTGGCCAGGATGAATAATGTATCTTATCATCCTTCTAAACTGGAGGACACACTGGAATCCTCCTATGTGTAGGTGATCCCGCATTAACTCAGACACCCATTGATCTAAAGCAAGCTTTATGTGCTTTAGTCACATATTGAAGTGCAGAAACATCATAATTAATTATGCACATTCTAAGTTATTAGTATTTGTTAAGAGTCCTAAAATTCATGCATGGAAATTAAATAAACACCTGATCAAACCAGTTAAAATTTTCAAATATTTAGGAGTACTGTTTCATGTGTCCTAATATACACACGGAGTAAGAAGTCCCAAATGGAGACAAGTCAGAGATGGCCCTACAGTCTCTTACTATACTAGAAGTATATTATTCATACCAAAATATCTTCAGCTAACTGAATAAAAAAGAGTTGTAAGAGACCTTGGAGGTCTTCTTGTCCAAACCCCTGCTCAAGCAGGAAACCTATACCGTATAAGACAAGTGGTGGTTGAGCAAGAAAGAGGGCTCAACTTTTGTCTGCAGCAGTGGTGGGTTGCCCCCGGTTCAGACCAGTTCACAAGAACCAGTAGTAAAACAGGTGGGAGGCCCACTGGTGAAATCCAAATTTTTTTACTACTGGTTCTGTGGGCGTGGTCTGGCTTGGTGGTCGTGGCTTGGTGGCCATGGCAGGGGAAGGATACTGCAAAATCTCCATTCCCACCCCACTGTGGGGCCAGCCAGAGGTGGTATTTGCCAGTTCTTTGAACTACTCAAAATTTCTGCTACCGGTTCTCCAGAACCTGTCAGAACCTGCTGGATTTCACCCCTGGGGAGGCCCCACCCACCATCCCGGATGTCATCATCAGCAATCTGTGCATGCACAACGCAATCCCGTTGCAAACCAGTAGTAAAGGTAAATACAACCCACCCATGGTCTGCAGCCCATTTATGGCTTGAAAATGGAACCTGCACTACGGTGAAGAGAAGATGTTACTGGTTTCTCATACCAATTGTTGAGAGGATCCTAAATAGATCTTTTGCTGTAACTGCTCAAACAAGAGAAAGCTGTACATTGACTTGGATTGCGAACATGTCACCATGGTGAACAGAAAGCATTTTAGGCTTTGCTACCTTTGTTATATTCATGCACAGAGAGGAACTACTTATAGGGGAGCTGGGTGTGAATTGTCCCAATTGTTTAGCTTGGAGGAGTCATGGGTTGACAGTAATATTGAACTGCTGTGTTAGAAAATAAAAACTTGCTGCTTTTCAACTTACTTAATTCTGAGCATCAATGCAAGGTGAGGTGCAGTGTTAAAACTATGATGGAAAATAGAATATGAAACATTTTTCCTTGCTTCATTGGAATAGCCATGCAGAGGAATGAAAGGCAATTGCTGCTTTTGAGATTGTTTTTATGCAAAAGGTGGTCTTACATACTTTGTACTAGTTTTGTAGGAAGAGTGTACACAACAGGAACTTTGTTTCACTTTTGGAGCAGGAACATACTGAGGAGTGCATGCTGAATTTGCATTAAAGAAAAGAGGAAGTGCAAGAGAAGAAACAGAAAACAGATGGAAAAAATAGGATTGTTCTCTTCCAGAAAGCACTACTGCTTCACAAATCCACCTCTCTTTTTTGGGAATCTTGGAAAATGCGGGTCCAAGAAAGGAGATATTTGCTTTCTGGAAGCAAGAATTAGAAGAACAAGAGATAAGGATGGATTGGTTTTCATATATGCAAATACATTCTAGATATGATAAAGATTCTAAGACAGAGGATTTTTATAGTAATTTGACTAATCTGGATAAAATTTTAACAGGTCCTGATGACTATGTAATTTAAAAATTGTATGGTTATTTATTACAGGTAAAATTGGAAGAAGAACAAGTTAAAGAAACAATGATTGCATGGGGGAAAAATTTTGGTAATGGAATTGATTTAGAGAAATGGCAAAAATTGTGGTTGCAAAATTATAAAATGACAATCTCAGCAGCATATAAGGAGAATTTGTATAAGATGGTTTTACAGGTGGCATTTATCCCCAACGAGAATAGCCAGAATGTTCAAGAACAAATCAGAAAAGTGTTGGAAATGTCATCAGACACCGGGCTCATATTACCATATGTGGTGGACATGCGTAGAAGTTAAAAGATATTGGACTAAAATCCACACATGGTTGGAAAAAATGACAAAGAAACACATTGACTTTAAACCAGTGATATTTTTATTAGGGATTTTACCATAAACATATAATAGAGAACTGAGATATTTAATTGTGAATGTTTTAACAGCGGCTAGAATTGTATTTGCTAAAAATTGGAAAAAGGAGAAAATACCTATGGAAGATGAAGTTATTAAGAAAGTTACGGAATGTGCTGAAATGAGTAAATTGACATTTGAAGTTAAAGAACAGGAAGATAAACAATATTATATGATATGGGATTTATTTTATCAATGGCTAGATAAGAAAGCATGGAAATGAAGTATGAAAGATGAAATAAATGTAATAATAAAATATATAATATGGTTTTTTAGGGGATAAATGCTATTGTTAAATAAATGTTAAATGAGAATAATATCACAATGAGATATAATAAATTGACAAATAAGAGAAATTAAATAACTTGTAAATTTTGGATGTGGGATTAAGTACAAAAGAATTGTAACCGATCAACACACTTTCTGTAATTGTAATGGATGATAGTTGTTTTATGTTTTGTTTAAAAATTAAATTTTTTTTAAAAAAATCCACTACAGTTCGCAAGAATCGGGGAGAACCGGTAGCAACCCACCACTGCATTCAACATATAGGAGGCAAACTGTCAGATCCGTGAATGAGCAGTACCAATTTTACTTAATGCAATTGAAGCTCTGGACTCATTGCTGGCTTTCTTATCTTGAGCTCTGATTTTAACAGTTTCTGAGAAATGGAGTTGCTACTTGGTTTTTCGTGTTACCCAACAAACCATCTCAAAAGTTCATGGCCAAACTGTGATTCAAACTAGGAACATAATGGAGCAAATCAATATCCTTTAGCAACATTCCCATTTTTATTTGGACTCTTTACACCACTGTCTCTGCATAGGGGAGGGAGAGAAGCCCTAAATGCCAGACGGACCTACATTTCAAAGACTCTTTTGTCAGGCAAGGCTTACAAGGTTATTGTAGCACAGCTTTGAAAAGCTAATGCAAATAATTCTCCATTCTCAAACTGTTTTAGGCAACTGCAACTCTCTCTCTCTCTTTGAATTAAGGGTACAGTAACAGGGTGTTTTGTATGTATTGTCTTCACCTTTTCGATTAGATCTATTTATAGTGTTAACCTTGCAAGCCCTGAGAATACTTTACTTTCTCTAGAGCAAGCACCAAAGCAGTATAAGACAAGTGAAAGCAAAAGAGAGGGGCTTATTACAGATAAATCAAAATCTGATGACCCAATAGGGACTGACTGCTACAGTTGTAACACCGCATATAAATAACCAGAAGAATGTACATGGTATGATATCCCATTCTGTTCTAGTTTTTCCTAAAACAAAAAAGCTTTTACCACGTCCCTTTGAAAACGTTGTTAGAGCTCTACTCAGCCACATTTCACCTCTCAATACTGATGTACAAAATGACAGTTTTATATCAGCCATACATCCCACAGCAAGCAAATGTGATGCCTTTAAGGTAAAAAAATAATAATAAATCCAATCAGATTTTAATCTACATTTCATCAGGGGTGGGCTTCAAAAATTTTTGCAAGGGGTTCTCTGCCTGGTTGCTGGATGCTCATGGCCATGGTGGGTGTGGCCAGTCGGCCTCCTGCACCATGGCGGTGGGGTGTGTGTTTTTGCTCTCCCTGGGCTCCAGAGGCTTTCTTTGAGTGTCCGGGAGGGCGAAAACAGCCTCCCCAGGTTACGGAGGCCCATTTTTTGCCCTCCCAAGCCTCCGCATCTGCCCTACACTTACCTGTATCCAAAACGTGCCATGTGGGGACTCCTGGGAGAGGTGGAGTGGGGTGGGCAAGGACAGCCAGGAGTGGGAAATGGGGGTTCTCTGAACTGCATAGAATCTTAGCTAGAGGTTATCCCAAAGCCTGCGACTCCCCAGCAGCCCACCCTGCATTTCATGTGTGTTTGTATTTGCTGATAGGCCCGGGCCTAATTTAGCAAAGATTTTGCCTCAGCCTAATGAGTGAAGCAAATGTTGTACCACAGGTACTGAGTAGGTGGAATTTTGGAGAGCCTTATTTTAATGTGCACTTATAATTGGCACATATTCTAACTGAGCCGTCTGGTTTTATTGGGGTAACGATGGGTGTGTCCCATTTGGAATAGTCTATAGGCTCAAGTACCCCTTGAGATATTAACTTCTCCAGGGCAGTATCAAATTGGATGGTGACAAAAATTTTCTTTTTCCTGTTCCCAATTGCATTTCCAATTATATTTTCAGGGAGGTAGCTATTATTGTTTATGGTGTAGCAGTCTTCACCTTTGTTGTAATTTTTGAATTGTGTTTTCTTAATTTTGGTGGTCCTCTCTAAGGGTTTTGAAGTTGGTTGTGTGCTCTGCACACCTAGCTAAATGGCCCTTTCTACCACATCTCAGACAGTCTGAGTTCTGAAATTTGCAGGCAGATCTCATGTGTTGTCCTCCACAGCTCAGGCAGGACATCTGGCTTGTTGTTTTTTCCTTGTCTTTCCGGTCTCTGGGTTGGCTGAGGCGATTTACATCTTCCTCCTCTTCTTCCACTGTGTCCCCCTCTGTGTCAGTTGTCTCAGAATGTACAGCCTCCATTTTGGAGGGAAATTTAGCAATAGTCTTTTTTATGTCAGAGGAAGATTTATTAGACAGTTCAGCAGCTCTTGCCCAGTCCAGAGCCAATTGGAGAGGGAATAATCTTTTTGTCAGCAGGTGGCATTGTAGTTTTAAATCTCTGATGCCATATACTAGCCTGTCTCTTAATGAATTCTCTAGATGTTCAAAATCACAGTAAAGCACATCAGCTCTGAGGGCAGCAATGTACTGATTAATGGTTTCCCCCTCTTTTTGGTCCCTATGAGAGAACACTTGTCTCCTTGCTATAGAGGAAGGTGCTGGAGAGTAGTGATTCCTTAAGTTTTCTAGAATGACATCCCAAGGTACTGTGTGTAATTTCTGAGGTGCCAAAAGATTTTTTGCAGTTTCAAACACCTCATCCCCACAGTAGGATAGGAAGTATGCTTTTTTCTATTGTTTGAGATGCCTCCATAGTCATTTGATAGTAAGAAGCACTCAAATTTCTCCAAGTATGTATCCCAGGATTGTTTTTCTGGGTTAAAGGTGGTGAAAATAGGCAAGGCTGTCATTTTCCACAGTCAGGGGACTCAGTGCTCTATCAGGAATCGTTGGGCGGCTTCTCGTCGCAGTTTGTGCTTCAGCTCTTTATTAGTGACTTCGCTCTTGTCTGTACCTCAGGTCGGTTGGGATAATTATCCCACCTTCGTCACCAGCTGTTATGTCCCTGTTAGGGACGAACAGACTGAGGCAAAACAGTTCAGGTAAACACTAACAATATTTATTAGTTAACATTCCATTAACAGGTTCGCTTAGCTTTGCGGCTAGCATGGCTGCTCGGCTAACAGGAGCAGCAGCTGTCAGCACTTTAACATTTCCTTATATACTCGCGCCTGAATTAAAACAACCAATCAGAGTGCATCGTCATCTGCAGACCGGAGTGGAGCCCAGACGCAGCATTACACCTAACCTGTTTTGAAATGAACTTTGACATATGAACTCCAAATGTATTATACGTGTGATGAAAACAATCCAAATATCCTACAAGATACTTGGAGAACTTTGTTTGATGGAACGTTATTTAACTGCAATGACATGCAATTCAATGAACATGCATTTTGGAAATATATGGAAAAGTAAAATTATGGCTGAAATCCTGTATCTTTTACTTAGAAACCACCTTGACATAATGGAACTTACATCAATGTAAACATGCAACATTGCATATTTAATTGCAAGAAGGCCCTTAAGATAAGCCTTAAGGCTTATCTTAAGGAATTTCCATACAACTAGTTGCTTTTTTTTAATTTCCAAAACTTTCTAATTCAATTTGCGCCGTAGTACTGTTCTGATCATTTTAGAATATTCTGAATATTCTGAATATTTAGAATATTCTATTTTTTTATTTTAGAATATTTATTGATCTGGGGAACTTCCAGATGTGTACATTATTTTCCAAATGCTAAAAACATCATAGGCACTGAAATTTGCAGCTCCAAAAATTGCCTAAGTTTAAATTTAAATTCTGCAGTACGTTGGCAGCAAAAAAATATCAAACAACTTTGAGATGTCAGCCCAGGGCTGTAGTTATGTCTAATTATATGTTTGCAGCCAGATATGGTACCCTTTACCAAATTAGGAAATTTAGTCTATATTTTTTATATCCTTTTGAAAATTGGGATGCTATGTGGATGGGGCATGTTTACTTGCAGGGAAACACCATTCAGGGAATCAGTCAATAATATCTCTCTTTGACCCATAAGTAAACACAGACAAATGCTACCTATTAACAAATACCAGTCAATTAATCACTGCATTATCCTGTACTTCAAGTACACAGTAACATCTCTTACTCACTTACTTATTAATGAATTACACAATGCTTTGACCCATAAATCAGATGACAACCTGAAAAAGAAAAGTTCATATTTTACAGCCAAAAAGTGTTGCTGCCTTGCAAAGAGAAAGAAAGCTAGCTAATACATTTAGCCCTTTGTTATCCCTAAAAAAACAGATAAAAGAGTGTTGAGAGACAGGAGAGCTCTGTTAGACCTTCAAAATTTACTCTACTACAATTAAGTAGAGTACCAGCAATCTATTTAGATCAGGGGTGTCAAACTCGATTATTGAGGGCCATATCAGCATTGTGTTTGACCTCAGGATGGATGGCTGAAGTGGGCATGGCAAGCTCTACTTCACTCGTGTCAGGGATGCCTTTGCTGGCCCTTTGCCAGCAAAAATGGACTCCCAAGCTCTGTTTTCAGCTGTGATGGCCTCCTGCAACTCTCTGCCAAAGAAAACAGAGCTCATGAGGGCCTCATGCAGCCCTCTGAAGCTCCATTTTCGCTGGCAGAGGCACCATGGGCCAGTCTTTTGCTGTTTCCAGGACTGCTGCATGGGCCAAATCTAAGCACCCCATGGGCCAGTTCCGGCTCCCTAGCCTTTTGTTTGATATCTCTAATTTAGAGTGTATCTCCTGTTCAAAGGGGTAACATCAATCTTTAAAGCTTCACTAATTTCAATCAACTTTTTAGACTCTTCTGGTGAATATATGAAGAGTTGGATGTCCTTCAAAGAATGACATGGGGCTGCAGCAGAAATCAGTGACCAGAGAGCAAGTTCTGCCAATTGAAATCTCTCCTAAAAAAAGAGAGAGATTGTGTGGTTGCTCCCATGCACTCCAGGCACCTGCTACTCGGGAGTAAACTAAAGGAATGGAGGTTTTTATAGTTGGCTTGTGAGTGGAGCAACAGGGAGTCAAGGTATTCCATCTAAGCTTACAGTCACAAAGTAGTCTACATACATGGGAAAAATCTGAGCCTCATTGCTTATTCAGTTTTACAAATTGTCTTTTAGTCACTTATCAATTATTAAGAATCTTCGGATCAATACATTTAACAGTATTTGGTGCATGAGTCTCCTTCAATCCTGGAAGTTTTAAGGAGTGAAGTTTTAATGTCCTTCAGGACTTTTAAGGACTTTTTTTTTTTTAAAAAAAATGGAATGATAAACTTCAAAAGTATGATTAGAACCTTGATTTTAGAAAATTTAAAGTGGATTGAGGAAGGAAGTGAAACAATTAAAATTAATTATACAAAACTTTATCATTGGAAAATGTTGTTAGGCAAAAAGTGATAAAATGGGACTTTCAAGGTTGGATACTAGAGGGAATCAGTAAGAATTAAATATTATAATTAAAGGAAAAGAACATTTCATTTTGACTCACTAATATGGCATGGCGAACAATAGTCTAACTTTGGATGAATTAAAGGATATTTTTGAAAAATCAACTCCAAAATTAATCTTAAGAACACCTGCTTTGATAAGCAAAGTAGTTTTAAAAAAGAACAAATTTTACTAGACAAAGACTGAGACTTATTTCAATGTGGATTTAAAAATTACAAACTATAAAAATGAAGAAAAAAATGATAATTAAAAGGGATTTGCAAATAACAAATCAGAAGAATTACTTGGATAACTTTCTTATTTTGGATTTTAAAAAGAGCTAAATGGAAGTTTTGAAGAGTTTCTGAAAAGAGACAAAGAGAAAATGAAAAGAAATTAAGTTTGGGGATTGTAAAGTTTATTTAAAGGGATCAAAGATCAAAATTTTTAAAACCAAAGGAAAGGAATATAAAGTTCTTTTATTTGATCAAGTTCAAAATATATGTGTTATTGCTTCTGTAACCCTTAATGGATTTTTGTTGATCAGAATCAAATGATAAGAAATGAAATACGGGAAGAGATCTTTTATTGTATTTTCAGAGAAAGTGGTAAATTACTACAAATATTTGTTTACTTGCTGTGATAAAGGGGGAAGCCTTCTGTTTATATAGTTCTTTTCTTTCTCTTTACTAATTTATTTTCATTTTCATTTTTTCTGTACTTTCTATCTTGTCTTTTTGTTCTTTTATATTCTATTACTTTGTACTTTTAACATATTTTATTTTTTAGTAACATTTATTATTCAAAAAAAGAAACATTAAACCTTTCTTTTGGTCATGGAAATAGCATCAGATCTTTACCCTACTCTCTGCATAACAGCTTGTTCTGCATTGTTATCATATCAATAGCAACTGGATATACAAATTGCAAACCTACACAATGCCATGGTACAATTAAGACAACAGTTGGGACAAGGCTGGCTCAACAGCAGCAGCACACAGTAGCTGGCAGATCAACAAATATTTCTTTGCTCTCATGGGTGTTTGCCAGAGAAGCCTGGAGGAAACCAGGATGACTTCCTGACTTTTACAACCCAGTATGAATTGTTACAGCCTGTCAGCTAGCAAAATTTCCTACAGATCGTTCCAAGGTGACATTTGTTCTGAGCTATTAAAAGAAGGGCCAGTCAAATGGTCATGCCCCTTATTGAGAGCAAGGATCCATTACTTGACAATACCAAGACTTCATGCAAAGATTTAAAGCTGAACTTGACAATCTAGCTAGATGAGCGGTGATAAATCAGATCTGCATGCTGAGACAGGGCAACTCTCCAATTGTGTCTACTTGTCCTAGCAGATCTGGCAGGAGATACGTACATGCTACAGGTTCCATCTATTACAAAATGCCATCTGGCATGACCCAGCAAGACAGCTTTTCTGTTAAGGTGCCTGCTCTTTGGATCATTCCCTGATAGATTAGATTAGATTAATTCCAATCCTGGTAACCTCTCAGATGACTTTAAAGACCTGCTTATGTCATCAGACATGGTAGTTGGAATAAGTGACAGACCCAGAGGAATGATTGTGTTGATGATTGTGATGGTTTTTACCTTAGCTTCTGTTCTATATTTATTTTGGTGTTTTTTGTATTTTTAACCACTTTTTCTCACCAGAATCACAAGGTTGAAATGAATGAATGAATGAATGAATGAATGAATGAATGAATGAATGAACATATAAATAAATTAATAAATAAGGATCACATCCAAGTCTCTTATTTCAGATCTACTGAACCATCTTCAAAAGCTAATTAAGAGATGTGTATAATTGGCTCAGAATAAAGGAGAACCACAAAAATGGTGACTAAGGCATAGGGGCATGGACATCTTTGGTGCTTTTCCATCATCTCTCAGATTAAAAATCAAGTACTCCAAATGTATCTATAATCCAGAATACATTCTTTCATAGAAGACTCATAGCTGTGTCACACTCCATCTTGAGCTATACATTATGTAACAACTATAACAAAAGTATATGAACGATATGTTATATAATATTTATCAGTCAAGATTGGCAGAATTACAGGGCAAAGTTAGATCAGATTCCAAACTGTAGAGTCATGTGACAGAAGATGGGCAGCCTATAAATTTAATACATAAATTTTAAAAAAGAATTCTTAATGTTATTGGAGAAAGCATGTCCTTTTTGGGATTTTTATATTTTTACAATTATTGTTTTTATAGAGTTGTATTTAATTGGATTGTAGCATGCCACTAAGTATCACTTCTTGTGATATGGGTGGGTACCTAAATTAGATAAATAAATAACGTACAACGGTTTGGTTTGGTTTGGTTTGGTTTGGTTTGTTCTGCGAAGTTTTGTTTGTTTGGAAGTGTTAACACTTCCAAGAGTGGAAGTGATGATCCTTCATCTCTATAACTATTTTGATAAGCATATCTTAAAAAATACTTTACAAGGAAAGTAAAATAAATCCTGGCTTTTTATTTAAGAAAACATTCAAACTTACTGAAAATAAGATTTTCTAATAAAACTCAATTATACTAATTATGCCATCATAATTAAAATAATATTGCTGAAGCTTTAATGCTGCTACTTTCTTCTGAATACTCTTAATTAAACCATTTGCAACATGAGCAATCATGGTGTGATTTAGAAAAAAAATAAGTGGCAATCAACCATCTTAGGAAATTCAAAGTTCTGAAAGACTGAAATAAATGAACCCAAAGCCAACCACGCAAAGTAAAATATTAGCACATTGCTGGCAGGCTATCCTGGTTCTAGTTCCTCTTTGAACCAACCTTTTCACTTAACAGAAGTGGTTTGATGAGGTGACTGAAAGTAAACCCTCTGTCCTGACTTCTATCTCATTTCTCAAGAGCCATTTTAACTCTGCACTACCATAATATTCACCTTGTGGCTAAGAAAATTCTCTAAAATAAACATCTTAATAGCTGTTCTGTTAGCACAAGGGGATATTTACTATTTCAGTCTTTCTCTTAAATCAGGAAAGTTATCAGACCTTCAGTTTTACCAGAAAAAAATCTCAAGAGCGGGACTTAAACTGTTTTGTTAAAAGGCACTTCCTGGATGTCATCTTTTGTAGGAAGTACATGCCATTGTAGGAAGTTCCATCTTTCCAAGCAGTCTCCATGTTTCCAGTGTCTTTTTCCCCACTTGGAGCTGAACCCAGAAGGATATTTCTTCCAACACCACAATGCTTTGAATACCAGAAATAAATGCAAAGAAACTAGTGTTCATGTTCAGCAAAGAAACATTATTATTCATCCCTTCTAAATAGTCTCTGGCTTTATCTTAACCCCATCCAATCAATCAGAATTCAGCTGGAAGGGACCTTGAAGGTCTTCTAGTCCAATCCCCCTGCTCAAGCAGGAGACCCTATAACCGTGATGGCGAACCTATGGCATGGGTGCCACAGGTGGCACGCGGAGCCGTATCTGTAGCCACGCGAGTGTTGCCCTAGTTCAGCTCTAGCACACATGCGTGCGCCGGCCACCTGATTTTCAGCCCTTCTGGGCCCACCGGAAATCAGGAAACAGGCTGTTTCCAGCCTCTGGAGGGCCTTCAGGGGGATGGAGAAGGCAGTTTTCACCCTCCCCAGGCTCCTAGAAAGCCTCTGGGGCCTGGGGAGGGCGAAAAAAGAGGCCTACCGGGTCCACCAGGCCAAAAGCGGGGGGAGCACGGGGGGATCACACATGTGCGGGGGGACAGGGCACATTGAATTATGGGTGTGGGCACACACGTGCAAAACCCCCCCGTTCTCCCCCCACTTTTGGCACGCGACGGGAAAAAGGCTAGCCATCACTGCCCTATAACATTTCAGATGGGTGGCTGTCCAGTCTTATCAAAAGCTGCACAGTACAGAGAAGTCAAGCTTACAAAACAATCTCAGATGTTCCTGCTTTTTTTCTGCTGCTTTTCTGATACTGGTAACACTTTGTTTCAGCTCTTATTTCTTCTGTGAACCAAGAGCCCCTGTGCCACAAAACATAATTCCACAAAACATAAGTCTTCTTTGGTTCTTTCTCTTTGGATTGTGCTTTAGACACAAAATGGTATCCATCAAATTATTCAATTGAATTGACACTTGTCCTGTGTCCCTAATAATTTTAAAGTGTTATATGATCTATGCAGCAGTCTTCCACAACTTTGCATCTTCCAAATATGTCTACATGGCAACTCCTAAGATACCCAACCATTATGACCAAAGATTGATTTTAAATTGTAAAGAAGTATGAAGAGTACTATACCACACTTGTTAGTAAGATAGTATCCTCAATATATTTCTCTATACATAGCTCAGAATTCATTCCTCCCAAATCTGTTGCCCTAAAAATATAACAGTCCCACATGTCAAGAACATATCTCATAAACAGACTACCACAACCACATGGGATCAACCAGTGGTGGGTTGCTCCCGATTCACACCGGTTCACAAGAACGGTAGTAAAAATTTGTAGTAGTTTGGAGAACCGGTAATAATATTGGCTGGCCATGCCCTCGAACCACCTATGCCCACCTCATCAGAGGCTTTTTTTTTTTTTTTTACTTTTAAAAGCATTTTTTCTACAACCTTTTTGGCCAAAAAAATGCTTTTAAAAGTAAAAAAAAAAAAGCTTCTGATGATTGTGTGGCTCAGCTGGGATCGTCAGAGGCTTTTAAAAGCATTTTTTTTTTGCAACCTCTTAAGGTTGTAGAAAAAATGCTTTTAAAAGTTAAAAAAAAAAGTTGGTCATGCCCACCCAGTCACATTACCTCTCCACTAAGCCACACTCACAAAATAAGCCACACCCACAGAACCGGTAGTAAAAAAAAATTTAGAACCCACCCCTGGAATCAACATAACAAACAAGCCAACTAAAGCCCAAAAACATCTTAAGTAAACCAAAAGTGGCCCTAGAAGAAGAAACAGGAATCATCTACAACATACAGTGTAATGACTGCAACATCCATTACATACGACAAATAGGCAAAAGACTACCAGAGCACATCCATGAACACCAACTAGCAGTCAGAAGTCATGGATTTCACAACATATGGACAGACCTAAACATGTGGATAGACCTAAACAGAGTTTCAACTGGGAAACTGTGATCATCCTACACCAAGCCAAGACCAAAAATGCTAGGGAATTTCTAAAAGGCTAGCACTCTGACAAATTAGCCATCAACAGACACATTGACATAAACAGTAGCTACACACTATGCAAAGAGATAAATTACTCCAAGATTAATATCAGACCAAAAATTAAGTAAACTATACTCCAATTGTTTGGAGTATTCTTCTTTGGAGCTTCCAAAGAAGCCAACAGTAAATCACAACCAAAGAACCTGTAATACCACTCCCACCAACACTGACAGGCAAGGAACTAGAATATAAATGGACAGCATTCCTTACTAGCACAGATGATGTTGCCTAGTTTGGGTAATGAAATGTCTGCAAGAAAACAACCAAGCTCAGAGAGCACCAAGGACCCCTCATTTCAACCCTGAGATACAAATATTCTTCTTTATTGGCATCATGCAATGTATTCATGAAGCTTATGATCAATCACACAATGTCTTTATGACCCTATACCCTACACCACTTCCAAAAACAGTGAAACATATGCTAAATCTTGCCACGATGAAAGTAGATGTTACAAAATGTGCAGAACTAGAAATGGAAGTTAGGAAGAATAAGAAAAAACTGAGAAAGGGGAAAAACACCCTCACCTGTTTCTTTATTCTCTTTTTCTCCTGGAAGCCCATTTTTTCCCCTTAGTATGAAAGAATGAGGCTAGTACTGAAGAAAATTGTAGTACAATTTAGGGCTCAAGGATAAAATTCAAAACATTTAATGATCAGAAAACATGGTGTGCTGTAAATAGCAAGGGGTGTAGAACAAGGCTGAGAGGTTTATTTGGCAAGAATGGCAGTAATCTGAAGTGAACATTTAAAAAAAAACCACAACTTTTGCTCATTTAAAACAACTTTTGTGCTTTTATTTTTGGGCAGCTGCTAATGCAGTTCAAGTGAATCACTTGGCTTTATTTTTCAATTAGCATCTTTTTACACTGTTGAAAAATGTGTCAAAGAAGAGGTGTGACAAGTTAGCTTTCATTGTCTCCAAGTGGGGAAGAATGTCTTGAACAATTGACAGGAGTTTTGGTGATAATGGAAAATCCTGGGTCAGATACTCACTGGCTATGTGATTAATTTTCACTCAAAGTTTCCTTTCAAGAACCCTGTCCCAACAGAGACAGAGATGCTCCAGGTGTAATGCAGGATATGTCTAATATCACAAATACAGACCCATCTTACCAGAGGAAAGCATGGTATGGAAGGGGACAATGTGCAAAAGCTTAAATAGCTAAGTAAAAAAGTAGTGTTATACTGCAAGCATTGGTTTTTTTAAATGCTACAACTCGTTTATGCAACTATTATAGGCCATAACTGAACATTAAACAAAAACTTTTTGAGACATCACTGCTTGTATGTCACCTTAATTTTGGGGCATTTTTTCTGGCAAATAAACTGGAACCACTTAAACAGGCATACAAGAATCCACAAACTGAAGACGAGTAGTTTAATTATAGAAAAGTTATGAAGCCACTGTGAAAAGAATTCTGGTGATACTGCACATCAAATCAAGTTTTATTTATAGTGAGATCTCTGGTCAGTTTTTGTGCTTCTGTGTTCTGGCTGATCTATGCAACATTTGCTGAATAGCCCTATCTGTTGTGGTCCGCCAGCAGCCTGTGGAGCTGGCAGTGGAGTCGGACAATGAGGAGGCTGAGGAGAACAATGGGCCAGTCCTGGAATCAGGGGAAGGCCCAGACGAGGGCTCTGCATCAGAGGCAGAGATGGGGCCAAGGCCATCTGGGAGCGATGCACGTACTCCGGAGCCTCCAGAGGCAGATAGCAGAGAGGCAGAGGAACAGGAAGAGCCTGTTCCTAGTGCACACATGTGAAGAGCCACCAGAAGGCAAGAGCAGCTAATGCAAAAAGGACGACTTGGGAGTAAGGCCACAAGATGATTGGCCCCTCCCAGAAGGCTTAAAAGAGCAGCAACAGCTCTTGGGATCTTTGTAGGAAAGCAACATTGCTACATTTGTTTCTTGACAGCGTTTCTTGCTTCTGAACTTTTGCCAAGAAAAACCTTTGGCAGGTGCCAAAAAAGACAAAAGTTGGTGAAAAGGCTGAAGGACTGTTTATGAAGAATTTTTTTAGGACTGATTGTGTCTGGTAATAACTACTTGGGCCTAGGTCACAACACTATCAGGAAAGATGCTTCATTTCTCTCTGTCTTGTGTTTTGGTAATGGACAGATGTAGTATCAGGTTGTTTTCCTCCAAATGTGTAATAACTACTTCTCACATTTATTTTACCAAGATCTGATAGTCATAGCTGTTCATGATGGACAAGAAGGAAGCCACAAGACTATTCACCACTAGTATGAATGGGCCAATCCCTCTTACAGTCACAGAAGTTCGAGCACTTCATTTTTTCTTCTCACTTGTTAGTAGGCTGTTGGCTTAATGCTTGGTGGTTTTGAAACTGAACAGTTGTTGAATATTTACATAATAAAATAGAATAGAATTCTTTATTGGCCAAGTGTGATTGGACACAAAAGGAATTTGTCTTTGGTGCATATGCTACATATGGTACATAAAAAGACAAGATACATTCATTAACAATCATAGGTACAACACATAATGATAGTCATGGGGTACAAGTAAACAATCAAATCATACTAAGAAACAATCAATATCAATTTAAATTGTAAGGATACAATCATGTATCCTTGTAAGTAACAGTCATGCAGTTGTAAGTGGGAGGAGATGGGTGATAGGAACGGTGAGAAGACTAATAGTAATAGCAATGCAGACTTAGTGAATAGTTTGACAGTGTTGAGGGAATTATTTGTTTAGCAGAGTGATGGCATTCGGGAAAAAACTGTTCTTGTGTCTAGTTGTTTTGGTGTGCAGTGCTCTATAGTGTCATTTTGAGGGTAGGAGTTGAAACAATTTATGTCCAGTGTTAACATCCATAAATGTTAACACTGCTGGCTTTTGGCTTAATTCTAACGAAACACACTTGCTATCCTTTGAGTCTTAAGGTGTGCCACAAATGCTATTAGTATGTATAATGTATAATGTAAAATGATACTACCATTATCCCCACTCCATAATGACCTACACAACAGCAATTTCCACCCAGTAACATGAAGCACTAAAGGAGAGATCCTTGTCATGAAAAAAATAACATTCAACAATTCACAGAAATAAGAGAACAGGGTTAAAAAAAGATGCTTAGGTTTTGTGAAAGACTTCTTTCAATAGAACTAAACAATGAATGGGGAAGTCTAATAAAGCAAAATGTTTGGCAACTACAGTTTATTTTGACCTTGGACTGCTAGTTTATCTAAAATCACTTTACAACAGTTTACCTGTTTGTTAATTCCAGAGGATGGATGGATGTGCATTTTTGTTTATACTTACCTATTCTGCCCTGTTTCTGTGTTTATAATTTTTATTTTTTTTAAAGGAACAATTCTTATAGAAATGTATTTATATGCATATTTTAAGTTGTTCCACCCTACAATGAATTGTTATATGTACATTTTGTCAAAATGCATTGTTTCTAGCCATGTTTTAATACTAAAATATTTGTTTTAAGGCTAATATATTGGACTGCTGTAGGAAGTAGAACCTACCGGTCTCCTGAAAAAATGAAATATTTTAGGAAATATTAAAAGGGCAGAATATTTCCCCTAAAAGGGAGGCAGAAACTCAGCCCCCCCGCCACCTTTGTCAATGGGCCATTAAGGCCTGAACCAGTCTATTCTATATAACAAAGATCTACCCCCTTCAGCTCCAGGGTGATGGGATTAAGATATGGCCCTCAGGACATGATAGTATTAGCCCTCTAATTAACCCATTTCACCACATGGCACTTGGGAAGATTACATCAGCCAACAAGCTCAACCAAGCCTGGGAGACAGACAGACTACAAAGTTAACTAAGAACCCCAGCCCCTGGAAGTCTGACCACCAATCAGAGTGTATTTCTTACACAAGAACAGGAAGCTCTAGGGTGGAGCCCAGAGAGAGCATAAAATCAGACCACTCTCAGCATCTCAGCTCTTTTTCTTCGTCACCCAACATCATCAAGGCATGTGATCCTGTACACCATTAAAACTATCTTTCCAAACAGCCATCATATTTCCAGTGTCTTTCTCCCCACTTGGAACTGAATCCAGAATATATTTCTTCTAACACTGCAAAATCTGAATAAAGCACTGTGTGGCAATTATGGACAACTATGTTTCTTGGCTGCCAGGTGATGAAGTGACTCTTGAAGCTTAAATATTTTATTCCTGAAAGCTGTGTTATGAAACATGCTATGGCAACATATGAAAAGATAGTACATTCTAACCTGCATATTAGTCTAAGATCTGTATCCAGATTACTTAACATTACAGTTCAGAAATACTGAATGCTATGTTTTCTTTAAACTAATCTGGTTATCTTTTAAATTTCATAATATTTCACTTTAAATTTTAAATTTGGCAAAATTTGATGACTATTCTAGCCCTAGTACTCCCAGATGCTGTATCTAATTGGATCTATTTTTTTTTCTTTCCCTTGTCTCTCCCTAATACCACCTTAATGCTTTCCTAAAGCTTTTGATCCAGCCATGCTGTTGCAGTGAAAGAACTGCTGCTTCTATTCTCTTTTATACCTTGCCCAACTGGGAAATTATTAACTCCACTTATTATTTTTTGAGGTGTTCTACTCCTTTCTCCATACTTAAACCTAAGCAAGCCAACTCTTTCAAAGTGTTGTGCCAAAAATTTATTCATAATGACAAACTTTGGATTGTTTAATTATTTAAATCTATTGTAATCCTCCATACAACACAACACATATGCCAATTTCCCAATTCTATTGTGAGTCACTAAAATCTCAGGAGAAACATGTTTTTATAGAAGTTGTGGAATAAAGTTCAAGGTTATTTACAAAAGAGTGTTTCCAAAGATAGGAATTATGAATTCTAATTACCTTCTCAATCCACCCTCCATTTCTAAATTCTTTTTAACTTTTAAATTTATTTCAGATGATGTCAGATTATGCTAATTGTGGTCATCATTATAAAAGGGATCACTATATTGTAATCTTAGTTGAAAATAATTTTATCCATATAATTACTTTGTTGGTTTTAGTTTGAAAGGATTACAGCTATATTCCCTGGTAGCATTGTTTAATTTTGCTGGTGGAATACAATTGACACTTAAGTGCAAAAATAGATGGTATACAAACTGTGTATTATTTGTGGTAATTTACATCTCTTTGATAACAATTGAGAACATCCTTGTGATTTTAAATTTGCAACAGATTTCGTGATTTCAGGGGAAAACTGCGTATAAAGGATTAGACTATATGTCTGTGGGCCCTATCCAGATTGCATTCAGAAATCAGTTAATTTATTACAAATGTAGACAATGCTTACAAGAATTAGATTTTCATGGATTTCTACAAGGATGTTCATAAAAATTCACCATCTAGTCAAAAAGTCCTATAATGTCTAGTGGTCTTTGTTCATATAGTGACCAAGTTTTGTCCTGATTACCTTCATACCCAGAAAGTGACTTAGAATGAACTCTGATTAAAAATTGTAAAAACAAACTGATCAATCATTTAAAGGGTACAACTTCTGACTTGATGTGAATGTAAAGAAGATTATTTTCCTTTTCTAATATTTATATATGAAACACCATGCATGACTTTCCTGAATAAAGAAGAAGGGGAGGAGGAAATGCAAAAAAATGAGATGGAAGCAAAAATTAGACATTCCTGTCTAGTAATGTGTCTTTATTTTTGGAAAAGTACTCTTGTACCTTATCATTAGTACCTATCTTTATATATCATTCATTTAATCAATTAATCAGATTAAAAACATACACATTTATAGTATACTCCAACTGACTGAATTATTTTATATGA
The DNA here is from genome assembly GCA_022577455.1 of Arizona elegans. Classification (NCBI taxonomy): domain Eukaryota; kingdom Metazoa; phylum Chordata; class Lepidosauria; order Squamata; family Colubridae; genus Arizona; species Arizona elegans. Next base: position 109,156,609 of record JAKOOJ010000002.1, on the reverse strand, counting down.
ATTGAAAATTGAGCTGAATTATATATTCTTTATATTTATCTTTCTAATGTAAATATTGTGCATATAATATAGAGAGATAAATATATTCTCTGTGTTTGTAGAACAATTCAAAAATTGGGTGAAAATGGAAGTTTTGGGCAAAAATGCTCAATGTTTAGATATTATTTCATATCTAATTTATATCTAATTTCAAATCTAATTTAGAGAGAGAGAATATGGATCAAAGCTTGATCAGAAAAATAGTGAACTAGAAAAATTGCTGTAATTGTACATGGCCCCAGTTTTTAAGAAGTTATTTTATTATTAATCTAAAAGCAAACAATTTCTGGAAACCAAACTTTAGTTAAATGCTGATATCACTTGTTAATAGCCTGTGGTGCAATAAAACTGACTGTGAACAGGTGATGATTACTGTACTTAGCACTTCAGGAGAATGAAAAAAGAATGATGGCAATCATTATCAAAATTACTCACTAAGTGTCGTGCTGTTAATTACCGTTGAAAGACTTAGCATCTGGTTGAAATCTCCTATTTTGGAGCTGCAGAGAATCAATATGGCAGGGAATGCATTTAAAGAAACTTTAATCGGAATATAAAACAAGTTAGGGCTAGGATGACGTTTCAGATTTACCACTCAGTGACTCACATAGAGGCTAGTTTACAAAGACTGGGAGACAAATCCAACTCCCTGAACTGAGCACAGTTATCCTAGAGAGGAATGGACCAAAACATCTGAATCACTCAGACATCCTATGCAGAGGTGGGTTTCAGCAGGTTCTGACCAGTTCTGCAGAACCAGTAGAGGAAATTTTGAGTAGTTCAAAGAACCGGTAAATACCATCTTTGACTAGCCCCGCCCCCACCTATTCTCTGCTTCCTGAGTCTCAGCTGATCGGGAGGAAATGGGGATTTTGCAGTAACCTTCCCCTGGAGTAGGGTGGGAATGGAGATTTTACAGTATCCTTTCCCTGCCACGCCCACCAAGCCACAGCCACAGAACTGGTAATAAAATTTTTTGAAACCCACCACTGATCCTATGATGTCCCCATTCTGCCTGAAGAGTTCAACTGAAAGAAAATGTGAAGGTTCATTCTCAAGGAATAGTAATGATGTCAGGTCTGGAAGCCATCTTTTACATTCAGGCTTCAGGCTTGCCACATTTAATGCTATGGGAAACTGGGAGGGGGGAATTGTATGGAGCTGGGGAGATATATAGTCATAATAATATTCCTTTCTCTGGGAGTCAATGACATCCTGCCCTGCACCTGGAAAGGTGTGACTGGGAGGCATCTCCAGTTGGGACAGTGCATTGATTGGACCATGTGATGGATATGTGGGTGTTGGGCAGGGATTTGGATTTTCAATTGGGTGGGGAAAACCTGGAAGCTTTCACAAAGGTTAAGACACTGAGCTTGTCGATCAGAAAGGTCAGCAGTTCGGTGGTTCGAATCCCTAGTATAGGTCTCCTGCGTGAGCAGGGGGTTGGACTAGATGACCTCCAAGGTCCCTTCCAACTATGTTACTGTTAAAAAATGTTGAGATTCGGGTTTTCCCAGATGTGCCAATATGACATCTCTAATAAAATGGAACTTTGAGGAACTTCAAGCCTCAGAGTCTTCTTTCGTTGGGGATGTAACTTGGAACTCTGACATATGAAAACCATAAAAACTTAAATATAGATGCATTTTCAATTGTGAATTCTTACTATTGGAACAAGGAGTCTTAAAATATTTGGAGATCACTGCCTTAAGATTTAAAATAAGTATTGGTCAATCATAGAATATTATTTCTGATTGACTGGACTGAATTGGAAAAAGGACACTAGGCAGATAAGCAGAAATCCAAGTGTTAATTTGAAATTTTAAAAAAAGCAAGCCCCCCTCACCCCTAAATTATACCTTTAATGTAAACAAAATGAAATTGTTTTAGATTTAGTTGACCATTCAGCAGTGACAGATCACAACCTATGTTTTTCTTTTCAATCTAGCTCAGGTGTAGGTGAGTGTAGTGTAAAGTATCTTTAAGAAATATCCTTCAATATATAGTTCTTTGTTTTATTCGTATTATCAGCCTTATTTATACACTGAAAAAATTGCACGTGTGCTATTGCTATATTTTGATGCATTGCTTCATTCACATATCTGTTTCCCCTTCTGCACGCAACATATCAGTCTTGATATGTGCAACTTGAATGTGGCATTTTTGGCTCATATTAAAAGAAAATGAACCATAGCTACCGTAAGTGTAACTTATCTCCTCCTATGAGTGTTTCTCATGCCTTCCCCTATATGTCATATTCAATAATATTTGAAATATTTTATTTGAAGTCTCTCAGCAAATATGAGCATGGCCTTCATAATAAAATACGTAACAGCCCATCACTGTGACTAGATTTTGAGTACAAAATATGAAGTTATTCCTGGATGATATTCTCCTAAACAAGATTATTCCATAGGTGTTCTCGAATGCTGTTGTGCCTGGAGCTTGTCCTAATCTAGTTAGTTGCCTGAAACATGTTTTCAAGGGAATACACAATCTTGATTAGTACACAGTACACAAGTTGATTAAATGGATAATCTGAGTATCCAAACTTGGAATTTAGCCATTTCTAAGAAACAGGTCTATTAGAACACAGAATGAACAAACATTTCACAAGTTGGAATTCAGTACCATGCGCAAGTTATTACTTGGTGATATTATGCTATTGCATCTTGTCCTGCAGTAAGGACAATTTCCCTCATACTTCTGAAATGATCCGAAATATAGCAGCTAAAGCTAGGAACGTTCCATTACATCAAAATGATATGGATGACCTTCTTGTGAATGGTTAAAATAGCCTGTCAAAATCTGTTGCTGCTTAAGGCACCTGGCTAGGAAATGGTAAATTGTGATTTCTAATTCCACCTTACCCACAAAGTCATCTGGGTGACTTTGAGCCTGTCACTCCAGAATAACCCAAGGAAGAAGAAATTGGCAAGTCATTTCTAAAAAATCTCACCAAGAAAATGAAAGGGACCTCTTCATGAAATTATCACTGACTCAAAGGCATAATGAAGAATCTCATAGAAGATAATCAGATAATAGCAGTAAAAATTAACTTGCTGTCTTTAGGGGGGGGGGAAAGCTGCTGATATAATTCATATCCCTTCTTTAAATGGGCTTTACTCTGGACAAGAGAAAAGAAACCATTCTTGTCAAGTTCCTTTGAACTGTTTAGTTTCTGATTATATATTTTCAAGTTTTTCTTTCTTTCTTTTTTCTTCATTATAGCAATGTTCTTGTTAATTATTTTCACACTGACCTATTTAAAGTGATGTTTATTCCATCTGATGTTAGTACATCTATTTGTGTGTGTGTGTGTTTTCTCTCTAATGAAGAAAAGTTTAAAAGACAGCCATGGTCAACTTTTCTGACAGAAGAGGAAGCCATAAATTGTTCTATATTATCTTCCAAAGTATTAATGATGCCAAGGAACATGAAACAAACAGTTAAAACCAATGGTGGGATTCAGCCAGTTCTCACCGGTTTTTGGAAGTTGGAAAGTTAACCAGTTGTTAACTTTCTGAGCAGTTTGGTGAACTGGTTGTTGGAAGAAATCATTAGGGCAGAGAACCGGTTGTTAAATTATTTGAATCCCACCACTGGCTAAAACTGTCATTGTAGTGTCCCAATGCTCGGTGTTTCCTGTCAGAATCTTTTTTTTCCCCCATTATGGAAGAATAATCAATATAGTAATCAGTGAAAGTAGACATTCATAAGCTAAATACCTTTCTTGGTTGGCTGGAATTTGTCCCATTCTGAAGGTTTTCGTCACTTCCTTGTTCAAGACTGATATCAGAGTCCCTGATCAGAAAAAAAAACTGGAGAACATAAATAGTCAGGAGAATTTTGTAACATGTAATATAATGTGGAATTTTATTCATTTTTTAAATTTAATAAATAGCTAAAGGGCCATAGAAAGTGGAATAATAAAAATTGCATTTAATGCACAATATGAAAAGACTGGAAAAGAGAAAAATATGTAATAAGGGATGGACTCAAACCATGGAGCTAACACATAGATTTAGGGAGATGAAAAGGACAAGTCTTTGTTATTCTGATTAACATCACAGTTATTATAGGATTTTAAATACCTTGACTAGAAAATCTGATTGTGGCAGCTGATGGGAACTGAAGTATCTACCAACAATGGCAATTTTTTAAAAAATCAAATATTTAAAAACAATTGGTCTTCATGCATGCTAAGGCACTTAAGCATAGTTCTTGCCATTTATCTAAATAATAATATAAGTGTAACAGAGCCAACTTTTCTGAATATTTATTGTCAGGCACAAGTAAAGCCTGCTCCTCAAATCCTGCTTGCAATTTTCTCACAACTATTTTGTTGGCTGCTTTGAAAAATAGAAGCTGGGCAGGCTAGACCCATCATTAGCTAGATGGAAACGGCTGCTTCAGGCACCAGGTATTGGGATAATAGCCAAACTGGTAGTATTCCATCCTCTGGTTCCTCCGAGATGCCACAAGAATGCCCCCCACTAGTTCTAAAGTTAAATTTAATTGCCAGTCCAGTCATTGATAGAATGAAAAGTGCTTCCAACTATTTAGAATAGGCATTAAAATGGCATTTGGTATTCTCAATAGATTGAATAGATAAGATTATTTATTTGTGTAAGCAATTTCTAAGGCCATGCATTTGTCCATGATTTGGTGAAGTTTACAGAATGTTGAAAAGAGCAAAAACAGTGAAGATTAAGCCAAATCCAACTGTGATACTGTGCTAAAGAAGGGGGGAAAGTAGACACACATTAGCATTGCTTGTGATTATTAGGGTCACATAGCAGCAAAGTTCAGAGTCTGTGGAAAGATGCAAATCTTAAATGCCTTTCTAGAGATGAGGATGATCAGAACAATACAGACCTCCAGGTGGAGAAGATGGAATACTATTCCATATGGCAGGTACAACAACAGAAGACATGTCTTCTGGAATCCATAATATTCAAATGATGGAACCTGGAACATGCCAAACCTGACATATATTATTGGATATTATTTATCCATTCAGTTATGACTGACGCTTGGTGATTTTACAGGCCAGGTTAGGGTTAGGGTGTCTTCATGTCTTCTGATCTTGTACCGCTCCTTGTTCTATGTTTTCTCTGGTATCAGCTTTGATGGTGATATTATTGGATAGATGCAAACAACTTGGAAAATTTATCTCATACATAATCCAGGGCTGTGCCATGAAGACCTTTATTACCATGTTTCCCTGAAAATAAGACAGGGTCTTATTTTCTTTTGACACCCCAAAGAAGGGCTTGGCCTTGTTATCAGAGGGTCTTATTATTTTCGGGGTGCAGGAGGTGGCGAGCATGGAACTGGATGTCCCATCGCTCCCGTCGCCTCTCCTCCCTGTTCTTCATGCTGGCCAAGCAGCCCGACACGTCCCACCCCACCCCAATGGAACTGCTGCTTCCTTTCCCCACCGTCTCTTTATTGAGACAGGTGGCAGGTAGGGTGGGGGAGAAGCGAGACATGTGCAGTGAGACATGGCTCCCCTTGCTGTATCTTCTTCCCCCCCCCTCACTGGGAATGACAGGGCTCCTGCCCCTCGCTTAGCCACCTGCACCTTTTAGGGATGTAATTTGGGGGTGGCAGGTAGGGCGGGTGAGAAGCAGGATGCACATCTTACTTTTCCAGCTCTGTCATGTTCCTTGCCATTGTGTCCAGGGAAACACGCTGTAAAAGAAAACCTTCTTGTGAGTTCAATCAAACTTCTCGAACTCACGAGAAGGTTTTCTTTTACAGCATGTTTCCCTTGACATAATGACGAGGAAAGCAACTAAGCTTGAAAGGTAAGACATGCATCTCATGGCCCAACACATCCCACCCCACCCCAATGGTAACACAGCCTGGCTGTTTCCCTTCCCTGCCATCTCTTTATGGAGGGGGTGGCAGGTGGCGTGGGGGAGAAGTAAGATGCATAGAGCGAGATGTGGCTCCCCTTTCTGTCTCTTCTCCCCCCCTCACCAGGCATGGCAGGGCTCCTGCCCCTTGCTTAGCCACCTGCCCCTTTAGGGATGCAATTTAGAGGTGTCAGGTGGGACGGACGAGAAGTGGGATGCAGGTCGAGAAGTTTGATTGAACTCACAAGAAAGTTTTCTTTTACAGCGTGTTTCCCTGGACACAACGGCGAGGAAAGCAATGGAGCTTGAAAAGTAAGACCTGTGTCCTGCTTCTTGCCCACCCCACCTGCCACCCCCAAATTGCATCCCTAAAAGGGGCAAGTGGCTAAGCAAGGAGCAGGAGCCCTGCCATGCCTGCAAGAGGAGGAGGGAGAAGAGATGGCAAGGGGAGCCATGTCTCACTCCATGTGTCTTGCTTCTCCCACCCCACCTGCCACCCCTCTTGATAAAAAGACAGCAGGGAAGGGAAGCAGCCAGGCTGCTGTTGCCATTGGGATGTGGTGGGATGGGATGTGTTGGGCCTCTTGGCCCACATGAAGAATGGGAGGGAATGTCCCTCCCTTCCCCCCCCCCCCCGGCCTCACCTCCTCAACTCATTTTGGTTGTGCAGCAAGCAACCAGACGAAAAAGCGGGACTGGCTGTGCATGTGTGTAAGTAGTTGGTTGTGGGTGGGGGCTTATTTGGTGGGGGGAGGCTTATATTATCACATGCGCTGAAAAGTCCAATTGGGCGTATTATTCAGACATGTGTTATTTTTGGGAAAACACGTAGCTAGCCACTACTACTTTGAATAGTACCCATAAACCTACTAGTTTCCTATTTCCAACAGCTAGCAATTTTATAGGATCATACCAAGGTGCACCTATGTATAATAATTTAAACTGCTACATTCTGGACATGTTATACTTTCTGCAGGCAGCCATGTGTATAATATATCCAGTCTCTGGAAGACTAAGTGACCATGAGAAAGCACATAAAATGGATTGGTGCAATATTCCCCTGACCACCTGTTTTTTAAGTCCAGAAGGACCATTCAAAAAGACATCATATACAAGGCATGTATACATACCTTGTAAGAGAATGCTATCTCCAAATGAATCATCTCCTTAAAAAGAGTTGAACCAATGAACCAACTACTGACAAAGAGTTTAACCTGATATCTATCATTCAAAAATGTCTTGCTTAAAATTGTCACTGTACAAGGAGGTGTGTTCAATAGTTATGGTATATAAAAATATTGCCAAAACATGGAAAATTAATTGAGGCTGTCTTGAAAATATATGTGTCACCAATCTTCCTTTGTAATTCTTCGGTATATTTTTTGAATTTAGATCCCTTTTGGCTTCTATCCCTTATTTTCATTTATGTGAAATGGTACGTCTGGCTTTTTTGAAGTAGGCAATTGCTTTTATTAACTCTCATGCATTTATGTATAGGGACCTTATCAAGGGACTCTCATCCTCTTGTCTTCATCATGATTTGTGTTAATGAAATGTTTCCTCTGAAGATGAGAAGTTCATATGATATATTTTTTTAAAAATAACTGATTGCTATGGGATGGTGGAGCCTCAACAGCTACTGAGCATTTTAAAAAAACTCATATTTTTAAACATTCTAGGAAGCTGTCCATCAAGATTCAAATTCAATGATCAGAGAATCACAAGAGGATTGCAAGCCATTCTGTAGAATTCAGCAGTTTTGTCATAACAAAATTCACAGGAATACTATAGATAAATTTACAAATCACTTAACAGCAAGTTGTTAGTTCATCTTAAATGGCATTGATTTCAATTTGCTAGGAAGTCTCAGTTGGGAAAAAAAAAATTCAAGTATTTAATATCCAAGTCTTACTCACAAAATGCATATCTTTTTGATATCAGTTATTTGGTTTATTTATCTGAAATATTTTAAAATTCATATACATTTGCATCTTTGAAGTTGAAATGAATTAATGCACCAGTTTTATTTATTTATTTTTTCCAGTTGTTCATTCTTTCAATATTTATTTTGTTAGGCATTTGCATTAGTTACTAAAATTACTTTTTTGAATCACATTAAACTAATGTCATTTTGTCCACTTTCTCCTAAACTGGATATTTTTGCCAGGAGTTTTCTTTAATACAATGCTTAGGTATGCATTGCTTTTGCTAATACACACTTCTTTCTGTACTTTTCCCCAAGGATACTTTATTTTTTAAACATGGCTTTTATTTGAGTATCACATCACACTTGACTTTGGATTTTTATTTAATATTTGAAATAGATGCAGCTGCTTTAATAAGTTGCAAAGTGGTACTATTTCATGGTTCTTCTTAGGATCAATCAATCAAATGTTTATTCAGTTAAAAAGCAGCCTCTAAAATTTCTAAAATATCTAAGAATGGCTAGAGTTAATACTACATGTACTGTGCAACTTGAGTATTATTTGGCTGTGAATAGAGAAATGAAGTCGTGTTGATCTGATAATAACATTTTAAGACAAAACAATCACAATGACCAAGGTATTTAGTAAAATGTGAAAGTAATAATTCCTGGAATGTCCCTGTATAGAGAGGAATAGAATAGAATAATAGAGTTGGAAGGGAACTTGGAAGTTTTCTGCTTAGGCTATACCACTTCAGACAAATGGTTATCCAACTTCTTCTTAAAAACTTCCAGTGTTGGAACATTTACAACTTCTGGAGGCAAGTTGTTCCACTGATTTAATTGTTCTAACTGTCAAGAAATTTATCCTTAGTTCTAACTTGCTTCTCTCCTTGATTAGTTTTCACCTATTGCTTCTTGTCCTACCCTCAAACATTAAAGCATAACATGTTTCATCAATTCAATTATTCCACTACCACATGGACATAGTCTGTATTCGAAGGGGATTTTCTTTTTTCTTTCTTTTCTTTCTTTCTTCTTCTTCTTCTTCTTCTTTTTTTTTTTTTTTTTTTGTATCTTCCTTCTGTAATGACTATTGGAAGGGCATTGAATCTAGCTAATGAAAAGTCCCTTTTGAATATTGGGATCATTATGAAAATGAGATAACTAGCAAGCTGGAGAAGATGTGTGCAGAGTGGCTTAAGAAGATATTTCTGGATATAGCTGAGAAGTCAGCCTGCAGCTTTAAATCAATGGCCTAATGTCTGAAATCAGTTAGAGCATGTTCGTAGCCCATCAAGGTGATAGTTGGCCATGAATAGGCAGACAGTGGCAGTTTGGCTTGTATTACTTGGGTCCAGGAACACTGGAAACTGTCGGTCATCATTAGAAGAGCCAAACCGACTAGAAAGAAAAGGATTTTAAGCCAGTGGGAGAAGATGTGAATCCAGAGAGTCATGTCATTTGAGAAGACAAGACTCACAGCAAAGGTCTATGTTCAAAACATAGCGAGGTGCTTGAAAGATGATTCTCAGAAATGTGGACTGAACTCTTTCTAAGGGAATGGCCAGCAGATGAGCTACAAAAAGGAGCTGGGCTCAAGTCTTAGCTGAGAAGACTTTAATTGTGGCAAGTGTATGCTGAGATCCTTAGGAGAAGTAAAAGTTTTGTAAGGCTGATAGTGTTTTTGTGCATTTGACGTGATATAATCAGCATGAGATTTGTAGTTACTTGTAGCTTGGAAGACAATCCCTAGATATTTAAGGGTCTTGACCTGCTCTATTAGATGACAGACCAGCATTTTAGGTGCTTAGCAAACACCATAACCTTAGTTTTAGAGCAATATATATCTAGGTGTTCTTCTTGACAGTAGTCAGTATTTGGAGAACTCGTTTCAGGCCAATCTTTGTTTGGGAAAGCAAGAAAGCAGCATCTGCGAACAGAAGAGACATGTCTGTTTCCCAATTCCAATGGATAAAGAGATGAACTGTTAAATTTGTCAATAAGGGCATTAATACTGTATGTATACATATATTAAGAGAGGTGGGGCTGGAATATACCCTGTCTCACTCTCTTCTTAACAGGAATTTATTTGCCACTATTTCCATGGCCATTGCATCATATACGAGAGTTCCTACATATGATATATTCTTCTGAAGCATATCTGAAGCTTTGCACAATCCTAGCAAATAATCTGGGAACTGAAGAACAGTTAAGCACGTATTAGGAAATTGAACTTCTTATGACTTATAGAACAATATTTTTGTTCATTTGTTGGTTTTACAGAGTATAGAGCCAAGCAGGGAGTTCTGACTAATAGGACAGCCACCCAAACAGCAGATGGAATGGCTCGTGAGATTTGGCATTCAGAAAATATAGCCTCAAGTTTTACTGAGAATTATTGGGTGAGTCAAAAGATATTTAAGTATCTTTTTTCATGGGCTTGTTTTTTCAGGTTCTCCCTGAAATAAATCACTTTCTCTCACATATTTGCAAATAATATAGCCAGACATAATTGATATGGAAATGAACTTACATATTCTGCTTACAGTCCTTTCCTAGGTTGTACTCTCCAAGCATTACACCAAATAATTTCACAGTTTTGTCAGAGTTTATTGCAGAAATTAAATCCAGAAAGCATACACAGGCAGACTCATGCAGCAGGATTCATTAACTTCTTTATATACATAATAATACATGAAGTAAATTTACAATACCAACAGCAGATTTCTATCAACCTTGTAGCAGTTACGAGTCAAACACAAGCAGGAGAGAACAGCTAGTTTCATTTCAGCAGAGCAGACAAGCCCAGGCTTGTTTCATTTCAGATCTGAGCACAGAGCTTAATACAAAGAGACCCTCCTCTATACAAGACAGTTAAGCTTCTGCACAGACTCAGTTGCCTAAACCATGCCCAGACTTCTAGCTTAAATTTCTGTTTCTAAACAGCCTTCATTGGCTGAGCCTGTTACCATGCCTATTCATTGGCTGATCTTGTTACCATGTCTCCATTCAGTCCCCATTGGCTGATCTAGTCCAATCCATGAATATTCATACTCTGACAAGTTCATCCCTCTTGTATACAAAAGTTAGACGGGAGATCAACCTCTGATTTGCTGTAATTCCAAAGCCTTTATTAAGAGTAAAAGGGAGATGCCCATTAAGAAAGGAAAAGGAAATAAGTAAGTCACAGTGGTTTTATCTCTCTTCAACAACTTTCCTATCTTGGGTAGCAAAGCTACAGCAAAGAATAGGAAGGATCTTTCTTTTGATATATTCTCTTAGAAGACAGATCACCCTCCTTCTGATTATAGTTTTCCTGCTTTTAGACAGACTGTTGTTTCCAATTCAGGTAGACAAATGGAATGAGGGAAACTGCACATGCATTTGTCTCGTGCATTTGTTGCTACAATTAGAAGATAAAAAATACCTCAATTTTACAGAGCAATCTGCACTTGACCAACAATTGCACCAATATATCAGAGATGCACCTCCAACTATCTATTACGCATTCCTCCTAACTCATGCTCTTGTTTCTGTCTTTCTCGCTGTATCCTGAACCTCTAAATTTACTTTCTGATATATGTTTGGATATTTTGTTATTATTTCCTGATCATAAGGAATAGCATGGCCTTTTTGGTTTTATGTGCTTGTGAACTCAACTATTACATAGCTTATCAACCAGATGGTTTACATCTTAGCACAATGTAACAAAACAAGCCAAGCTATTTATGTTCCATAAACTAGTCTGTGCACTAACGGCTGTGCATATGAATGAATGAATAAAATATCCTTGTCAACAAAATTGGCATCAATATTATTGTCCTTCTGAACAGTTCTAAATTTTTTTAACACAAACTTACAGATGGTCCTTTTTCTAGGTATACAAATCTTCTCATATACAGTGCTTTGGAATTATTTCTTTCCTAAAAAGTTACTAGAAGGGATCGTTTTCATAATGCAGTCACTATGAACAAGATACATATCCATACCATATGAATAGCGATCACTTGGTTTCATCATATTTTTCATCAATCTAAAAAATAAAATAAAATGCTTCCCAATGCTCGGCATAAATGTTTGAAATATATATATTTTTCAATATGTAGACTTAGGCACGTGACATATATAGTTGCACCATTTACATTTTTTAACCTTACTATAGCTTTTTGAGCCATGAAACATGCAATAGCATAATGTTTTTTATCTGCAACATTCATACATATGTACATTTTGTATGCCATTCTTTCAAAGAGCAATTTAAAAGCAAACTGTTCCAATAATTAACGTGTAATAAATGGACCTTATCACTGACATAAATATTATATAATAAAATGATCCCCTTAGACAGATGAGGCTTCTTCAAATAAATAAAGTAGAAATGTATGCTAAATTTCTCTTGCACCCCTCCAAGGTGCAGTATCAGCTTATGAGTGTTTCCATGCATGCAAAGCAGGCCAATTTGTTCTTCACATCCCTATCATTTGTTAAGAAATGGCTTACGTGTGTGCAAATGATCTTTTTTATTGGCTATGCCTCTCCCAGCTTACCTAGGAGGGAGGCAGATTCAGTGAGAATTCTGATAACTATGATTATGGTCTACAGATATTGTCTTTGTAACTTGGGCTCTTGCCATGGAAAACCAATTTATTCAGGATCCATTTTTATATTATAAAATATTCCATCAGGGTGCAGAACTAAATAATGTTCCTGGATCACACTTGCATTTTTAATTTCTCTATCAGTGTTGCATCCAAAACTGATCTTCAGCTGAAAGGGCAAGAGGGCCTTGTATTGGATAATTTTAATGGAAAAACACAAGTAAACAGAAGAAAGAATAATCTGAAGTGCAATGTAATCAAAACTTGGGGGTGGGGGGAAAGCTTATTATAGCTGTAAATCAGTGTGTATAAATCAGCCCACACTATGTAAAAGAAAACCTTTTTTTTTTCTTCCCAGCAGTTGGATACATTGCTTTATTTTACATTTCAATAAAAATGTTAATATATGGCTGCTATTACTTTTTGCTATTTGATTATGGAAATAACATACAGATCAAAGTAAATGCCATAAATTAAACAGAAAGTCAATAAACAGGCTTATGGTAGCACTCCAAAATTGGGAGACAGAATGCATCTTTCTCAACAGCACCCACCCCCACCCACCCACCCAATTTAACCAAGCTGCAGTTTATCTGGAAAAGACATTGTTTGGTTGCTTTGAATACAAAGGATCTCAGTTAAATTCTAACCCTGGCATCTCCCCAGAGGTGGAGTGCATTTGTCAGAGGTAGACGTGTGGACAATATTAAGCTACATGCAACAATTGGATAACAACAGTTTGATGCTGATGCAAGCCATTACGTTAATTGGATGGATCACAGCCCTGGAAAACCAAGTGCTGGGAAATTGGTATGTAACCTTCATGAAACCCTTACTTGCAGTTTTAATACTGGTAACTGTGCATAGCCTAGAAGGGAGTGAGATATGAAGATTAAAACAAGGATGCCAGAGACTTGTAGAGGAGACCAGCAACCCCCAACCTCTTGGACACTAGGACTTGTTCCGTGGAGAGAGGTTTTTCCGTGGACCAGAAGAGATATGGTTTCATGTGCTGCCTGAAAATGGGAGTTGGCTTGTTTGCACAGGCCAGTTTCTGGCATGCTGTGGACTGGTACCGATCCATGAACCAGGAGTTAGGGACCCCCAGAATAAACAACTTTTCCCAAAAAAGATCAAGCTGTTACCTGATTTTGGAAAGCATTGCTTTCTAAGTCATTTATGATCCAACCCCATTTTTACCCAGCACCTACCTACCTACCTTCCTTCCTTCCTTCCTTCCTTCCTTCCTTCCTTCCTTCCTTCCTTCCTCCCTCCCTCCCTCCCTCCCTCCCTCCCTCCCTCCCTTCCTTCTGTTGTGGCCCGCCAGCAGCCAGCAGAGCTGGAGCAGAGTCAGAGAGTGAGGAGGTTGGGGAAAAACGTGGGCCAGTCCTGGAGTATGGGGAAGGCTCAGATGAGGGCTCTGAGTTGAAGGCAGAGGGGGTGGGCAAGGCCATCTAGTAGTTCTTTGCTGCCTCCAGAGTCTCTGGAGTCTGACATCAGCGAGGCAGAAGAACAGCGTGAGCCTGTTCCCAGTGTGTGTATGTGCAGAGCTTTCAGAAGACAGAAACAATTAAGAAAACAGGGTCAACTTGTGAGTAAGGCTTGGAAATGATTGGCCCTCACATAAGACATAAAAGAGAAGTGAACAGGACATGAGCTTTTGCAGAAAGCAATTAGTTTACCTGGTCAGTAAAAGCTCTGGAAAAGCTCTGTTTGACTCTGTGCTAAGTTTGGTCTTGCCTTGTGTTTGGCAATTAGTTCTCTGGCAGCATTCCAAGGGAGATAAGATGAGTGTTTGTAAACACTCCTCTGATAGACTGTTTGAGAAGCCTTTCAGACTGGGAATGACAATAATTCACACTTGTTTGAATTAAAGAGGTTGCCGGGACTAAGTTTGTGCTGTTTACTTTCTAAGGAAGCCTAGGTCAGAACTCCTTCCTTCCTTCCTTCCTTCCTTCCTTCCTTCCTTCCTTCCTTCCTATGTATTTGAGAGATTGCTTCTATCCAATTACTCATCAGATCTAGCAAGAAGGGCATGCTGATCCCGATCCAATTGGCCAGCGAATGTTGTCTGGCAATGCATTGGAGGAGAGGCTTCTCTACTGGGGTTCCCACATTTTGGAACACTATTCCCCTGGTGATCAGATTTGCCCCAACCTTGCTGCCAAGTGTAGGGACCTGGGACTGGAGTAGAGCTTGTATAGGGTTTGATTGATTTTTATTGATGAATGTTGATTACCTCAGCTGATACTATTTCTTTTTTTAAAAAAATAATGTTCTGGAGTTTTATGCTGTATTAATTATTTGTGTGAAGAGCTATTTTGGCGTGGTGGTTAAGGTGCTAGGCTAAAAAATGAGAGATCATGCATTTTAATTCCATCTTAGATACAAAGCTAGGTGGCTGACCTTGGGCCAATCTTTCTTTTTTACCCTAGGTGGGAGATAATTGACCACTACTTCTGAAATCTTGCCAAGAAAAGTGCTAGGGAAACAATTCCCTAGTCCGGGAAATTGCCTGGTTTCAAGACTGACTTGAAGGCCTATGTAAATAAAATAATAAAATAAAATATCTGTAAATATCAGGTCAGTAAATCTCTGCTGAAATGTTAATCTTCTATATGAACCTTAGCTAAGAAGGGAATAAAATTGTGTTCACTTTATATTAACTTGATTCCATGTGGAAAATTCACATACTGACACTTCAATAGGATCTTGTTAACTCTTAGTCACTGAAAGGAAGTCTAGGATCTATTTGAGGCCTTCTAATTAAGGAAGGAAACTATGTGGGAAAAACTTGCATTTAATGATCCAAACAATCAGTCTGAAATCTGCTCATCATAGGCTCTGAAGGTAAATGATTCAATTTAAAACCTGAACTTCAAATTTTCCAGTTCTACTCCATCCTGGCTTCCATCACAAATGGAATATAAAGGAAAGGCTCAAAATACTCTTCTGTAAAGCTATTGCAGTGTACAATAATTGAATCTCTTATTGAATCTAAAAAAAATAATAATTACAGAGACACATTTGACTATTATCTCTTTCATCTGAGAAGGCACTTATAAGTGACAAGGATAACCCAAGACTGGGAGTATCAAACTGGGCAAGACAATAAATCTCTTTGTTGCCATTTTCAAGTTGAAATGTGTTACTAATACATTGAGATTTCATCCAAAAACATTTACACCTTGGCTTCAGCTGCCCTGAGCAGTTGATAGGTGCCGTCGACACGAACCGGTATATTTAACTTTAATGAAAAATTACCCATTTGAAAGAGAAATGAAAGGCAATATTCTACTGACAGGTTTAGAAAAGGATGCTAATTCATTAAACTAAAGGACACATAATTCCTGATGGAAGCATTTTTCCCCCCAGCTACTACTTTAACTAAGGAATTTAGCTGTATTTATCAAAGATGATAACTTTCTTCTGGTCAATAACTGATAGGAACAAAATGAGGCTGTTGATTTCCTTTATAAGATTAGACCCCTGCTCTTCTTTCTCCCTTTCTGCTTGACTCATTTCAACAGGTTTAAATAAACTTGTCCATTGTTTCAGTTCCAGCTATTATGGGTGGAACTGCTAAGGAAATTAGGATAATGGGAAATGACTCCAGAAACTTGCACACCTCTCTGCCATGAGCAACTGAAAAAGGATATGTTTGGGATAGGTGCTATTATATTACATATATATACATGTGTGTGTGTGTGTGTGTATTTGTTTTCTGAGGTTTTCGCGGGTGTTTGTATGGAGGTCTTTGGTTATTCGGGTTTTCTCCCACATAAAATTGCTCCTAGAAGCACGAAGCTGAAAACACCAGCCTGAAAATGACGAATGAGACTTCATCGAAATGTCGCCAAGACACTTCCAATTTTACACTGGAGAAAACCCGAATAACCAAAGACCTACATATATATATATATATATATATATATATATATATATATATATATATATATATATATATATATATATATATATATATATATATGTTTTCTCAGGTTTTCGCGGGTGTTTGTATGTAGGTCTTTGGTTATTCGGGTCTTCTCCCACGTAAAATTGGAAGTGTCTTGGCGACGTTTCGACGAAGTCTCATTCGTCATCTTCAGGCTGGTGTTCTCGGCTTCGTGCTTCCAGGAGCAATGTGAGATCGCAGCTGTCTCTTCCTTTTAACTGCTAGTGGGGGTGTGAGCTGATTGGGTGGGAACTTGGCTGTGTTCTGATTGGGTGGAGGTGTGTTCTGATTGGTTAGGGGCTCGGCTGTGCTCTGATTGGATGGGGGGTTGGTTGTGCTCTGATTGGCTGGGGGTGTGTTCTGTTTGGGTGGGGGCTTGGTTGTGCTCAGCTTAGTCTGAGTTGCAGGGGGATTTGAGCTGGTGAGCTGCGTTGTTGTTGTTTGGCTTCGTGTTTGTGGCCGTGCGAGCTCTTCATGGTGGGTGTCAGTCTGCTTCATGTATGGATTGGAGAGGTTTAAAGTGGCTAATGATGCAGCTGCAGTCTGGCTTCTGGTCCTTGGTCGTGGCTCATTATCAGTGTGGGTTTGAGTCTGTTTTCTGCGTGGATGTGTGGTGGTGACATCCTGTGTGGCTCTCGTGAGTGTGGGTCTGGTGTCATTCGTCGTGTTAGGGACCCGTTTGTCAATAAGGGCGGGTTTCCAAATGGCTGGTAGGCGGGAGGTATCGTCTCGTTTGTTCATGCTGTGTGGGCGTTTTTCTATCTCGATGGCTTCTCTGATTATTCTGTTGTTAAAGTGTTCAGTTTTGGCGATAGTTCTGGTCTTTTTAAAGTCAATATCATGTCCTGTGGCTTTAAGGTGTTGGACCAGGGAAGAAGTTGGTTCTTCTTTTCTGACTGAGTTCTTGTGTTCTTCTATGCGTGCACTTATTCGTCTGTTGGTTTGTCCGATGTATGTGGTGGGGCAGGCGGTGCATGGGATTTCATATACTCCTTGATTTTCTAACTCAATTTTGTCTTTGGGGTTCCTTAGGATGGTGGATATTTTTCGGTTTGTGCAGAATGCTGTCTTGATGTTATGTTTGTGGAGGATTTTGCTTATTCTGTCTGTGGTGCCTTTTATGTATGGGAGGAGGGCTTTGCCGTTTTCTTGTTCTATGTCTTGGATTTTAGTGGGGGTTTCTTTTTGGATTAGGTTGGTGATCTTATTTCTTTGGAATCCATTGGATGTTAGTACGTTAGTGAGGGTGTGTAGTTCGGTTTTTAGGTGTTGTTCGTCAGCTAAGCGTTTTGTTCTGGAAATGAGTGTCTTGGCTACAGAGTTGATTTGGGCAGGGTGGTGGTGTGAGAGTGCGTGCAGATAGCGGTTTGTGTGTGTTTTCTTCTGGTAGATAGTGTGTCCTAGGGAGCCATTGGATTTTCTGTAGACTAAGACATCCAGGAAGGGAAGTTGGTTGTTCGCTTCTGTTTCCATGGTGAACTGTATTTTGGGGTGTAGGCTGTTGAGGTGTGTGAGGAAGTTGTCCAGTTTTTCTTTCCCATGTGGCCAGATTATGAAGGTGTCGTCCACATATCTGAGCCAGAGTTTGGGTTTATGATCAGATTTTTCTGGAGCTTGGGTTTCAAAGTATTCCATATAGAGGTTGGCAATGACCGGTGAGAGGGGTGATCCCATGGGTGCTCCTTCTGTTTGTTTGTATTTCTGTCCATTATAGATGAAGTATGTGTTGGATAGGCAGTGGTTGGTCAGATCTAAGATGTGCTTGGGGGGGTTATATTTGTTTTGGATAACTGTCAAGGCTTCTTTGATTGGTACTTGGGTGAAGAGGGATATGACATCAAAGCTCACGAGTAGGTCACTGGGCTGTAAGTTTTGTTGCTTTATGATGTCTATGAACTGGAATGAGTTTTTTACGTATGAGGTGATGGATTCTGCATAGGGCTGTAGTTGTTTGGCGTGAAATTTGGCTAGGTTTTGTAGAGGTGAGCCTATGGAGCTGACTATGGGTCTAAGTGGGGTTCCTTCTTTGTGTATCTTGGGGAGACCATAAAGCTTAGGGCATCTGGATGATTTCTCTCTGGGTATGATTCTTTGCTGAATCTCTTCGCTGATGGGGGAGGCTTTTATTTTGGATCTGGTGGTTTTTTCCAGGTAGGTGGTGGGGTCTGTGTTTAGGGGTTTGTATATGGAGTCTTGGAGTAGGTTGGTTAATTTGGTTTGGTAGTCAGATGTGTTCATAACCACCGTGGCATTGCCCTTGTCTGCTGGTAGGATTATTATGCTGGTGTCTTCTTTCAGGTTAAGTAGTGCTGTCTGTTCCTCTTTGGGTAAGTTACTTTTGGGTGGCTTGCTGGTGCAGAGGATGTTGGTGATTTCGAGTCTGATTCTGTTTGCATCGTCGGGGTTGATTTTGGTCAGGCTGGTTTCAACTCCGCATATAATGGTTTCAGTGGGGATGCTTTTGGGAGCGATTGCAAAGTTGAATCCTTTGGAAAGGACATTGGTTTCGGCTTTGGTGAGGATCCTATCTGAGATGTTATGTACTGTTTGTTTCATGTGTGGCTGTGAGGGTGGAGGGGATTGTTTCTGGCGTTCTTGTAGTCTTCGGAATTTATTGGTGTGTGTGTCTGTCTTGAGGGTGGTCTGTGTTTCGGCTCTCCAGACGGCAAGTTGTTTGGATTTGTCCCAAAGTGCGGGGTGGATCTTGTTGCTGAGTTTGAGGTGAAGTGTGAGGAGATCCTTGTTGATTCGGTCTAGGAGGAATCTTTTTCTGTGGAGTTCATTTCTGATTAGGGCTAGTTCTGTTCTTTTCAGAATGCGTTTGGTGGCTGCAGAGTTGGAGTGGAATTTCAGTTGGAAGCCTGTGGGGATTAAATTTTGATCTCGGCAGTTGCGTAGGAATGCAAGGTCACATAAAATGGAAGCTCTTTGGACTTCGAGTTTTTCATAGGTCCTGGTCAGATGGTGGATATCCTCCCCGTAGAGGTGCGATATTTGTTTTCTCAGGTTTTCGCGGGTGTTTGTATGTAGGTCTTTGGTTATTCGGGTCTTCTCCCACGTAAAATTGGAAGTGTCTTGGCGACGTTTCGACGAAGTCTCATTCGTCATCTTCAGGCTGGTGTTCTCGGCTTCGTGCTTCCAGGAGCAATGTGAGATCGCAGCTGTCTCTTCCTTTTAACTGCTAGTGGGGGTGTGAGCTGATTGGGTGGGAACTTGGCTGTGTTCTGATTGGGTGGAGGTGTGTTCTGATTGGTTAGGGGCTCGGCTGTGCTCTGATTGGATGGGGGGTTGGTTGTGCTCTGATTGGCTGGGGGTGTGTTCTGTTTGGGTGGGGGCTTGGTTGTGCTCAGCTTAGTCTGAGTTGCAGGGGGATTTGAGCTGGTGAGCTGCGTTGTTGTTGTTTGGCTTCGTGTTTGTGGCCGTGCGAGCTCTTCATGGTGGGTGTCAGTCTGCTTCATGTATGGATTGGAGAGGTTTAAAGTGGCTAATGATGCAGCTGCAGTCTGGCTTCTGGTCCTTGGTCGTGGCTCATTATCAGTGTGGGTTTGAGTCTGTTTTCTGCGTGGATGTGTGGTGGTGACATCCTGTGTGGCTCTCGTGAGTGTGGGTCTGGTGTCATTCGTCGTGTTAGGGACCCGTTTGTCAATAAGGGCGGGTTTCCAAATGGCTGGTAGGCGGGAGGTATCGTCTCGTTTGTTCATGCTGTGTGGGCGTTTTTCTATCTCGATGGCTTCTCTGATTATTCTGTTGTTAAAGTGTTCAGTTTTGGCGATAGTTCTGGTCTTTTTAAAGTCAATATCATGTCCTGTGGCTTTGACCAACCACTGCCTATCCAACACATACTTCATCTATAATGGACAGAAATACAAACAAACAGAAGGAGCACCCATGGGATCACCCCTCTCACCGGTCATTGCCAACCTCTATATGGAATACTTTGAAACCCAAGCTCTAGAAAAATCTGATCATAAACCCAAACTCTGGCTCAGATATGTGGACGACACCTTCATAATCTGGCCACATGGGAAAGAAAAACTGGACAACTTCCTCACACACCTCAACAGCCTACACCCCAAAATACAGTTCACCATGGAAACAGAAGCGAACAACCAACTTCCCTTCCTGGATGTCTTAGTCTACAGAAAATCCAATGGCTCCCTAGGACACACTATCTACCAGAAGAAAACACACACAAACCGCTATCTGCATGCACTCTCACACCACCACCCTGCCCAAATCAACTCTGTAGCCAAGACACTCATTTCCAGAACAAAACGCTTAGCTGACGAACAACACCTAAAAACCGAACTACACACCCTCACTAACGTACTAACATCCAATGGATTCCAAAGAAATAAGATCACCAACCTAATCCAAAAAGAAACCCCCACTAAAATCCAAGACACAGAACAAGAAAACGGCAAAGCCCTCCTCCCATACATAAAAGGCACCACAGACAGAATAAGCAAAATCCTCCACAAACATAACATCAAGACAGCATTCTGCACAAACCGAAAAATATCCACCATCCTAAGGAACCCCAAAGACAAAATTGAGTTAGAAAATCAAGGAGTATATGAAATCCCATGCACCGCCTGCCCCACCACATACATCGGACAAACCAACAGACGAATAAGTGCACGCATAGAAGAACACAAGAACTCAGTCAGAAAAGAAGAACCAACTTCTTCCCTGGTCCAACACCTTAAAGCCACAGGACATGATATTGACTTTAAAAAGACCAGAACTATCGCCAAAACTGAACACTTTAACAACAGAATAATCAGAGAAGCCATCGAGATAGAAAAACGCCCACACAGCATGAACAAACGAGACGATACCTCCCGCCTACCAGCCATTTGGAAACCCGCCCTTATTGACAAACGGGTCCCTAACACGACGAATGACACCAGACCCACACTCACGAGAGCCACACAGGATGTCACCATCACACATCCACGCAGAAAACAGACTCAAACCCACACTGATAATGAGCCACGACCAAGGACCAGAAGCCAGACTGCAGCTGCATCATTAGCCACTTTAAACCTCTCCAATCCATACATGAAGCAGACTGACACCCACCATGAAGAGCTCGCACGGCCACAAACACGAAGCCAAACAACAACAACGCAGCTCACCAGCTCAAATCCCCCTGCAACTCAGACTAAGCTGAGCACAACCAAGCCCCCACCCAAACAGAACACACCCCCAGCCAATCAGAGCACAACCAACCCCCCATCCAATCAGAGCACAGCCGAGCCCCTAACCAATCAGAACACACCTCCACCCAATCAGAACACAGCCAAGTTCCCACCCAATCAGCTCACACCCCCACTAGCAGTTAAAAGGAAGAGACAGCTGCGATCTCACATTGCTCCTGGAAGCACGAAGCCGAGAACACCAGCCTGAAGATGACGAATGAGACTTCGTCGAAACGTCGCCAAGACACTTCCAATTTTACGTGGGAGAAGACCCGAATAACCAAAGACATATATATATATATATATATATATATATATATATATATATATATATATATATATATATATATATACAATGTTGTGGCCCCGCCCTCTGAGCCTGTCCCATCAGAGGAAGAAAGCTCCGAGCATGAGGAAGAGGAGTCAGCCAGGCTTCCCTCTCCAGGCCCCTCCCCTCTGGCATTGTCTCAGGTGCCGGCCGAGGGAGAGGAGATCAGCAGGGAGACAGCTGGTTCGTCTCAGAGTGACGATGAAACATCATTCCTGGACGCACGCCTCCGAAGGTGTGATAAACAATTGCAGCAGTTTAGGAGGCGTGCTAGGGATTAGAACTGAGTCACTGGACCACACCCCAGAGACTATATAATAGAGGGTAGTGATCAGGGATCCTTGTGACGAACAAAAGTAAACCTTGGATAGTCACTAAAGCCTCGTCCGGAACTGCTGGGAGAAATATTATTTCTGCTTGGACTTTTTTGTACGTTAGTATCTTATCTTTCTGTTTGTGAAAATAAAGGCATTTGGCAGACGGTGTGTCTATCGCTGCCAAGTGGGAGATAAGACCTGGGTGCGTTCCAAAGTGTTTCCTTAACCCTCGGCTGGCTGTGTTTGTGTGTGTGTGGGGACGGGGACAGATCAATATATATATATGTGTGTGTGTGTGTGTGTGTGTGTGTACAGTTAATATCTCGGGTTTCTTCCCGTGTAATTATAAACATATCCTTAAAAGGGTAGTAGTGACGTTTTGACGAAATCGCATTCATCATCTTCTGGCTGATGTTCTCGGTTATGGGCAAACTGTGTGATTGTAACTGACGTTTTTCTATGAAAAGAGGCAAAGGTGTATTCTGATTGGTTGACAGTGTTGTTGTATTCTTATTGGCTGATGAGGTAGCTGTATTTTGATTGGGTGGAAGCACTGTTGCTTGGTTGTGGGTCAATGGATAAGTTATGTTGGAACTGGTGGCCACACAGGCATTTTGATGAACCTTTGATCTATGGTTTATATTTTGTGTTAAGATTCGTCTGTCTATGAGAGCAGGTTTCCAAATAGTAGGCAGACGGGAAGTGTCATCACGTTTATTCATACAATATGGTCTTTTCTCTATTTCAATGGCCTCTCTGATTATTCTGCCATTGAGATGTTCTATTTTTGCAACTGTTTTTGTGTTATTAAATTCTGTGTGACGCATCTGGCTTGTGGGCCTCCAGTTTGACACCCCTGAGTCATAGATAAAAAGAAAATGGAAGAGCTGTGTTATAGATCTGGACTTGGGAGGATTCAGTTATGGTTCCTGGGCTGAAAAAAAGACTATATCGAAGAACAAAAGGGACAGTATTTATTCTATGCTGTAGAACTTGCAACTATTGTAAACAGCATCTCATATCTAGGATTAGAAGCCAAAGATGATATACTGTATATTGATATCAGTGGTGAAATGTAAAATTTGTTACTACCTGTTCTGTGAGTGTGGCTTGGTGTGTGGGGGTAATGTGACTGGGTGGGCATGGCCAACTTTTTTTTTTTAACTTTTAAAAGCATTTTTTCTACAACCTATTTGGCCGAAGAGGTTGTAAAAAAAGTGCTTTTAAAAGCCTCTGATGATCAGGCAACTCAGCTGGGATCGTCAGAGGCTTTTAAAAGCATTTTAAAATGCTTTTAAAGGGCCAAAGAGGTTGTAGAAAAAATGCTTTTAAAAGTAAAAAAAAAAAAACAGCCTCTGATGATCACGTGGCTCAGCTGGGCATGGGGGTGGGGGGCGCAGGGATTTTTGCTACCAGTTCTCCGAACCACCTGCCACCATCACTACTGGATCAGGCGATCCAGTCTAAACCAGGAGCATTTCACCCCTGATTGATATACATACTCCCAGATTGTAATGCATGAAATTATGGTGGTGGATATATTGGAACGTCATGCTGCTTATACTTATGCTTACAATAAAACATACTATCAAGGTTTTGAAAGAGTAATACAAAACCCCCATCATACAACCACTACCGCTTTACTAATAAATCCATTGTTTTCCTTCTCAGCAATTTGAATATATCAGCTGCCAAGCTTAAATGCTACTTATTTAAGTGCTAGAAAGAAAACCACACTTGTTTGGAATAACAGACTGAATCTTTTTGTCAACATGTTTACTTACTATGATCAACAATTTCTCATGGGTAATTACTGTAACAACATCATACTAGGATGTCCTCAGAAATTCTATATGCCATTTTCTGAAAACTGGTTAGGTGGCTCAGTGGCTAAGATGCTGAGTTTGTCGATCAGAAAGGTTGGAATTTCGGCGGTTCGAATCCCTAGTATAGGTCTTCTGCGTGAGCGGGGGGTTGGACTAGATGACCTCCAAGGTCCCTTCCAATTCTGTTACTGTTATAAAATCGTTTAGAACAGTTTAATTTTTGAATTCATAGCAGAGAGTTTTGGATAGAATTCTTTTAATGAACTAAAACTATTTAGGCAAGCTCTATGTCTTTTTATTTGATAAATACACACTTAGCTAACCTTCCAGTAGTTTTTTTTCCATAGTTTCGAGATCCCAAACTAATATTTCATATTTCCCCCCCAGCAAAAGTAATGTTTCTCTTTATTTTTCAATTTTCCAAACAATATGTCTTCTGTCCAGTTTCAACAGTGGACATATTTCTCATTAAAAGTTAGATTTGTTTTAACATTTCATAATTTTTACATCAGTTTAATAAAACTATGCCATTATAGGAGAAAAGGAACAAATGTGCTCACAGCTATTCACTGTTATGGTCTACCAATTTATTAGTCTAGTCTTTCTCTACATTTTAAAAACTCTGTAAACATAAGGGCGTAAATAAGATTCATTCAACTAGTTAGATTAAAATGAAAACTCTACTGAACTAAGGAAACATATATGAAGCTAGATTATAAGGATGAAGCTGATTCTGCCTGTGAGCATCATAAAACAACTTTAGTTTCTGAAGCTTTTTATTCTTTATAGCTTACCTTCTTTGCTTGTGTCAAAGCTTCCCTGCCCTACCAATACAAAGATTTCTATTTCTTGCAATTATCTTCAATAAACATGGTTTCTAATTTCATCCAGTTTGTTCTGTTAGCTTTATCAAACTTTCCATTTAACACTCCCATGGGAGTGTTAATATCTCAAGTGACCCCACAAATCTCACTGTTTAAAGTGCTGAAAGAAATGCCATTCCAATCTTGGTTAATTCAAAGTTATTTACCTGAATTGAGAGAATAAGGAAAACATGGTGGTACACTAATACAATTAAGAACAATAGAATAAACTATTGAAACATTATTTTGTATGCAGTGTAAAGAAAGAGGTACTGGCATATATCAAATGTCCTATTCTGGATTTGAATCTAAGATTGACTCAGCAGAAAGTTCTTCATAGAAAGTTGAGGCCACCTGTAGATAGGCAAAATCGTACTTTAGATTACATTATAGGAGTGAGGGGAACCCTGGGAGTATCTAGCAACTGCTGAATTATGAAGAATACTGAAAATTAACAGTGATTCCAGTTATTGCCTCACTTTCTCATGCATTGCTCTGATCCATGAAAGAGGGACAAACAAACAAACAAACAAATGTTGGTTTGACAAGAGCTGTCTTGGTTGGTTGGTTGGTTGGTTGGTTGGTTGGTTGGTTCATTCATTCATTCATTCATTCATGCATATATATCCTGGTTTTCATTCAGGAGCTCAAGGCAGCAATCACAGAATACCTTCTTACTATTTTTTTCCCCACACCACCCTGTGAAATAAATTGACCTAAGACAAAATGAGTAGCCATTTTAGTAGATGGACTAGACAGAAAGTCTAATTCTAAAATGTCATAAAGTGAGTGTTTGGAAGTCAGGGAAGAATTCATGGACTTTCCTGCCAGCTTATCAGTGGAATATTGGCAGCTTAGAAATAACTCTGCATACATGGTTCTGGTTGCCTGATGTGAAGCATTTTGGAGAGGTGCAAGTCTATCTCCTAAACTGCAATCTAATATCAATAAAAAGCCAACTGTAATATTTTCTTCATTGCATCTTTCACAGTAGAAGCTTGCACATTTGACTTTCTGAGAAATAAAATCAAATGAAAAAGAGAGGCTTTGTAAAAGAACAAGTTTGCATGATATTTACTAAGTCCCTTAGGCATCAGTGTAATAAAACTGTTACTTGGAGCTTGAATTCTTGACAAATTTTTATAGCTTCTCGATACGAGTTTATACAGTATAACATAAATTTGCTTCCTGCACAAATTCAGTTTCTATTTATGAACTAAAGAACTGCAATGATTCATGTAGGAGGAACATTTAATAATATAATTACATTACAGCAATGGTGAGATTAAAAAAAATTACTACCAGTTCGGTGGGCGTGGCTTGGTGGGCATGGCTTGGTGGGCATGGCAGGGGAAGGATATTGTAAAATCTCCATTCCCCCTCTACTCCAGGGGAAGGATACTGTAAAATCCCCATTCCCTCCCCACTCCAGGGGAAGGTTACTGCAAAATCCCCATTTCCTCCAAATCAGCTGGGACTCGGGAGGCAGAGAATAGATGGGGACGGGGCAGTCAGAGGTGGTATATACCGGTTCTCTGAACTACTCAAAATTTCTGCTACCATTCCCCAGAACTTGTCAGAACCTGCTGAATACCACCTCTGCATTATAGTCATATAGCCAAATATTCCCTTTCTCCCTTCAGTTTAGGGTCAAAGATTCTTGGGTGTACTTCCCAGAGTATCTCAAAAGTAGATACTAATTAAAATTTTAATATTAGTCAAAATATACATTAATAAATTATGTAGCAAAATCATAGTATCTTACTTAATGCATTATTTTTTTCCTCCTGGATATTTCCTGTTAGAATGAAATTCATCAGATAGGCCATGAACTTGTGACTCTGGACACACAGAAATAGCAGGATATATTCTTCTCCTATGCTTCTAGTACATGGATATTTGCACTACTCTCAACTTACAACTACTGTATAAATGTTCAGGGTACACAGGACAGTTTTTATATCCTCATGCTGCTTTTGGATGCTAACCCAGCTGCAAAATATAATATTCAATGGGTAATAACTTCTGGCTTCTGCTATGAGAACAACATTATATACTAGATTCAATGTATTTAACTGAAAGTAGATTCAATTTACTTTGTCATATTAGGATGTTTGTAAATTAATATAGTCTTCCACAGACTTATGTTTTGTGCTCCAGTAGACATCTATTATTCCTTTCCATCCTTTATAGAATCTCACTTTTAATATTTTATAGGCATAAAAGATATACTTTATTCTATCATTCCTTTTCATCCATTTTAGATTCTCACTTTTAATATCTTTATATGCATAAAATATATAATTTATATGTATTTTTGTACCTTCTAGTTTATATATATTATATTTCTTAATAACTGTACCACACCCATTTATCTGGTTTATGATTTCAGTTGATTATTCTATTGAAAGATTATCCTTTACAAAATGGTAGCTCTATGTGTCATCAGATGAGTGCCTAAATAGATGTAAGCTTGGATTGTACATATCATATTTTCCAATTACTGTCTTCAATTACAATTCATTTACCAATGGAATGTCAGTCAGTTACTGTATTTTCTTATTTACAGAATTGTTTCATACAAAGGAATAAGGGAATCACTGAGTCAATGAACATTCCATTCAAAGTATTCTTGTTCACATCATTGCAGCAATAACAGCAGCAGCAGCAACAGATCAAGGTCAATGAGCTTGCTGCACACTACCCAGTCACTTGTTTTATGACATAGTTGCTTATATAAATTTGACAAATGAAAAAATAATCACTGCAGAAAGAGGAAAGGAGCAAGGAGGTTAAGAGTGAATATGAACAGGTATAATTGGATGTCCTTTTGTTATGTTTTGATGAGAATGAAAATTAAGAGGTTTAATTGATTTCACAAAAGAATTAGTGAGTTCTAAGCATGGAAGTAAACCATGTAAAACAGAATAAAGACTGTTGGTAATGCAGATGGAAGATTCAACTGCTGAGGTATGCGAGTACTACACAAGACTAGAAAGACACAGAAGATCAGGCCCATAGAGTGTCTGAAGGTAGGATAAAAACTCTGTGCCAATTCAGGATGGCATAATATGGGAGAGACTTCATGGTCCTTGGAAAATGAAAGAAGTGAATTTAGTAGCTGCATGTGTTTGTTTTATAGATATAAGAAAAGATCTTTGGTTCTTCTGAGATTCTTTTTGAAGCCATATTGAAAATTTTCAACAATAGAGAAACTGAGTGGGATCTGTCACCCTGGCTTTTTTGCCAACAGTGCTGAGAAGCCACTGACATTCTATATTACACCATTTGGTAATGGTATTATTGTTGTTGTCGGTGCTTGTGTGTTTCAGGATGTCACTGTCTAGGAAAACAAACAAGCCAAATACTATTCACATTCCTTCTGTTTTGTCTAAAATCTGCTGAATCGTCAAATACAGATAGTCCTCAACTTACAGCAGTTCATTTAGTAACTGTTCAAAGTTACAGCAGCATCCCCAAGGTCATGTGATCAGAATTCAGACACTTGGCAATCGACTCCTGTTTATGACAGTTGCAGTATGCCAGGGTCATGTGATCCCTTTTGTGACTTTCTGACAAGCAAAGTCAATGGGGAAGCCAGATTCACTTAGCAACAGTTTGTCTAATTTAACAACTGCCATGATTCACTTAACAACTTTGGCAGGAAAGGTTATAAAATGGGGCAAATGTACCGAATAAATGTTTTACTTATCTTGGGCTCAATTGTGGTTGTAAGTCAAAGACCACCTGTACTCTGCAGATTTTTTTCCTTTCAGCAATATAAACTACATTAGTTATATATTGTTATTGTTGTTTTTCAGTACTTGGTCCAACTTGCATATCTGCAGTGCCTAGTGATAAACAACAGGGATCTTTCTTTTCCGCCACACCTTTATGTTTCCAATTTTCTTCTTCATTTGTTAGTGTCCTCCGGAGGGAGCAAGTCTATGCATTTCACAGTTTCTGCATCCTACCCTTTTCCATCTGACAGAAACAATCTATGTCAATGTCATTAGCTGCAATAACATTTTGATGGTCTCTGTGAGGTGAAGGCCTCAGATCTGTAACAATAATTAAAAAGGAAAATACAAGAAAGAAAAACTTGAACTGGAATAGGCAAACTATTAGAATGGCAGATTGCTAATTACTTACAGCTCTTTATCGATGATACTTTCAAGAATCATTACCCATTCTCTTTTGTTTCATTAGTTTCATTACAGCTTATCTCAAGGAAACATGTTTATAGTTGTTGTTCATTGTCCTGAAATCTCACCCCTTTCAAGGCACTTAAGTAGTTT
Source organism: Arizona elegans (assembly GCA_022577455.1). NCBI lineage: Eukaryota > Metazoa > Chordata > Lepidosauria > Squamata > Colubridae > Arizona > Arizona elegans. Next base: position 109,127,390 of record JAKOOJ010000002.1, on the reverse strand, counting down.
CCACACAACACTGGGATGAAGGGGGTATTAACAGACAGACATCAATGAAGGATGGGAAGGTTTTGTGGTTAGAAAAAATACATTTTTTTAAAAAAAAAAAGAACCCATTATATTTATATACCATCTTAGCAAATTCTGTGGGTTCACAATACCTGTTGTCATAGGAACTGCACTATCCAGGTAAATTGTAGATCATGTTGGGAAAGGTTTATTAGCTATCCCCTGTTCATTCAAGAAGAGAAAATATAAGAGAACTGGAAAGCGTACCAAAATATGGATGAAGAGGACCCAGATTGTGGGGTCAATAAGCTGACTTTGTATAAAATATAATGCATTGTAAGCCGCCCTGAGTCTTCGGAGAAGGGCGGCATATAAATCAAATTAAAAAAAAAAAGAAGAGCCATCATATTTGGCATCAGCCCAGAAAAGGCTTTCTGATCAATATCACAGGCACCAGACAATTACAGCATTGGAAACAAAGCAAATAAAACTTCATTGTTTTCATTTCATTGCAACAGGAAGGTAGTTCAATGAAGTTTGCATTATAATTCCATTCAGAATACTTTAACTGAATGGTTTGTGTCAATAATAAAATAAGATAATTCCATAACAAAGTAGTGTCAGTTTTACACTAGTATGATTTTGATAGTGGTACAAAACATTAGGAAAACTTATTTTTCCTAATTCAGATTGAAAGATGTTATTACAAGAAATGGTACAGTCTGAAGGGAAGATTTAAACCCCTGTGCAATTTTCCTAGATGGTGCAGAAAACACTGCAATATTATATGTACTGGTATTGTATTGTATTAATATTTATATAATTTCTTTAAGAATGTTGATTGTAATAATAAAATCTAATACAAGAAAGGAAGAAAGAGAGAGAGAGAGAGAAATGGAGGGAGGGAGGGAGGGAAGGAAGGGGAATGAGTAATATGTACAAGGAAAAAGAAAAAAAAAAACCAAACCAGTAAAGTAAGAATATAATAAAGATAAAAGAAATAAAGAAGTGCACACAATGTAATATTCTGTTTCCTCTTTTTCTTGTATCTCCTTTGTAAGTTTGTCCATTTCCGCACATTCCAAAACTTTTCTGATCAAATTATCTTCAATTGGTATATTATTGTTTTTCCAATTCTGTACAGAGATTATTCTTGCTACTGTGATAATATGAATAATTAAATATTGTATTTCTTTTTCATATGACCCTAGGAGTATTCCTAATAAAAATATATCTGGCCTCATCTCTATATGTTGTTTGGTTATCTCTTCTAATTGTGATTTAATTTTACTCCAATATTGTTTTGCTTTGTGGCAGGACCACCACATGTCCTGTGGTAATACGTTCCCTTTTGCTGTTTGCATTTCCAGCATGTTGGTGAAGTATTGGGAAACATCTTTGCCAGTGTAGTTGCTGGCAAGTGCCACAGGGGTGGGTTCTAAATTTTTTTACTACTGGTTCTGTGGGCATGGCTTATTTTGTGGGTGTGGCTTGGTGGGTGATAATGTGACTGGGTGCGGATGGCCAACTTTTTTTTTTTACTTTTAAAAGCATTTTTTTCTACAACCTTAAGAGATTGCAGAAAAAAATGCTTTTAAAAGCCTCTGACGATCAGACAACTCAGCTGGAATCGCCAGAGGCTTTTAAAGGCATTTTTTTTCCTACAATCTCTTTGGCTGAAGAGGTTGCAGAAAAAAAATGCTTTTAAAAGCCTCTGATGATCAGGCAACTCAGCTGGGATTGCCAGAGGCTTTTAAAAGCATTTTTCCAGCTGAAGAGATTGTAGAAAAAATGCTTTTAAAAGTAAAAAAAAAGCCTCTGATGAGGTGGGCGGGGTAAGCGAGCGGCGACTGGGCCAGGGACCAGTTCAGGGGTGTGGCCAGTCAATGTTATTACCGGTTCTCTGAACTACTACAAATTTTTACTACCGGTTCTTGCGAACCGGTGCGAACCAGGAGCAGCCCACCACTGAAGTGCCACCTATAAAACATTCTGTACATGTTTTCTTTATAGGATAAAGTTACATACATAGTGTGGGAGAAATGGTATAAATGGCTGGAGGAGAGAAATAAAAGGCAAGGAAAGATCAAATAATGTTCGAAATAGGAGTAGAAATACAATAACAAATATGAGGAAACAAAAATTGTAGAAATGAAATTATGTACACAGTTATTTATATGTATATATGTAAATAAATTAATATTAGAAGTGTATGTATAAAAGATATATTAGAATAAGGGAGAAAAAATGTATAAGTAAGAAATTCTTTACCAACATGAACTTGTTGAAAAGGAAAGATTGTTAAAAATTTCTTTTTCTTTTTTAAAAAAAATGTTTAATAAAAATTATTTTTTTTAAAAAAGAAATAAAGAAGTGACTTCAAACATTCATCACAAGTGCAGGTAGTTTTCGATTTACAACAGTTTATTTAGTGACTGTTCAAAGTTACAACAGCATTGAAAAAGTGACTTATGACCATTTTTCACACTTCTGACTATTGTGCCATCCCCATGACTCATGATGATTGTAGTGTTACAGGGTCATATGATTTTTTTGTGATTTTTTTGACAAGCAAAGTCAATGGGGACACCAGATTCATTTAACAACCATGTTACTAATTTAACAACTGCAGTGATTCACTTAACAGTGGCAAGAAAGGTCATAAAATGGGGCAAAATTCACTTAACAAATGTCTCATTTAACAAAATAAATTTTGGGCTCAATTATGGTCATAAGGACTACCTGTATACATAAATTTAGAAATTTTTCACATTCTCTAAAGTTATACATACAGTCATCCCATAGCCCATTTGTTATCTATAAACAAATACATAAAATATCATCTTTTTGGTCTTGGTATCATCAGAAAGACCACAAAGGGTTGCCAGAAATAACAAGTTATCTTGTTTTAACCTACTTTATATTTCTTCCTTTTGCTTCCGATACTCTTAATTTGTGGTTCACTCAAATATAGTTATAGGATAACAAAAATAAAAAAGAATAAAGGTCACATTCTTGCTTTAGTGTTCATGTTTCCCTTTTAAATTTTAAAACCTTAGCTTTTATTTATTTATTTATTTTCTTTTGAAGATTCAGTAAAACATCCTTTTCTAAATCATTCTCTTGGCCATCAGTTTTAAATCCATTTTTGCTGCCATGCAATCTTGTCAGATAGACTCTGACATTTCAATAACTGACATTGTTGACATTGTTGACATTGTGGCTAATATTTTCTGATTTACTTCTTTAAAAGTCTCCTTCAGTATTTTTATTGTCATAATATTGCCATATTGTCAAATGTCATTTTGAGGTGTTTTTTTTTTTTTTTTTGCTGTTTATTTTGGATTTTTTTTAAAAGAAGCTTATGATTAAAAATGTATTTTATTCATTCAGGATTAAAGGCAGACTCACTTGGCATTTTCAAACTTGACTTTCTGAAGTTCTCTAACAGCGTAAAAGTTCTTAAGGAACAATTCCTGAAACTGATTAGGAAATGGTGTTTGTAATTTACAAAATAAGTTTGTAATTTTTAGCCTGGCTAGGTGGCTCAGTGGCTAAGACACTGAGCTTGTCAATCAGAAAGGTCGGCAGTTCGGCAGTTCGAACCCCTAGTACCGATCTCCTGCCTGAGCAGAGGGTTGGACTACATGACTTCCAAGGTCCCTTAACTCTGTTAATGTTAATTGCTTACACGCAAAGATGGCTAACTTTGTTGTCTCTCAGTATGCAAACCTACAGAAAATTTGTGTCCTGTGGTCTCTTCATAAGGAGCAGACATCTGGAGCACATGTGTGATCTCCTATTTTCTCCTTACATGGGCAGGTTCCAAGGAACCAGTCCACTTGTTGGTTTCTTGGTCTTTGACTTGCAGTCATTGACTCAACTTTTGCAGAACCATCTTGGGCTAGCCAAAATTTAGAAAGAACGCTTGATGAAATCAACTCCCCATAGGTTTTTGGCTGGCAATCATGAGATACTGGGTGTTGGACAAATAATTTAGGATAACTTTGGTCTATATCAGTTTCATATAAGACCAAACTAAAGGACATTCTGTCTTGCTTTTATGGATAGAGAATGAACACTTGGAAAAAACTAGCTTTTCTTATAGAAAGTTTAGGGGAGTGGCCTTATTATTATTAGAGCAAAGTGTGTGACAATAACTGTGCTTTCTAGAACATATTTGTAGGAAGATAATATGGTGGGAAGAAGGCACAATGGCTCACTGGTTAAAGATGCTGAGCTTGCCAGGTGAGCTGACAGCCCAGGTTCAAGACTTGAGACCCAAGCTCCATGCAATGGGGTATGCCCCTGCTACTTGCCTCAGCTCCTGCCCACATAGCTGTTCAAAAGCATGCAAATGCTTGGGAAACTAATAGTGTTCTGTGTGCCTTTGGCATATAGCCATGCTGGCCATATGACCATGGAAATTGTCTTTGGAGAGCTTTGAGTCCCTCAGCCAAGAAACAGAGATGAGCACCATGCCCTAAAGTCAGACACAACTGACAGGGAAACCTTTACTTTTTTAACTGGGTTGGAGAGGAATGTACAGTATTGAAAGATAGCCTTTAGATCAACTGGTACAATTTTAGAGTATAATATATTCTAACCACTATAATTTGATTCAGCAGCAGTTGACATGACTTTATGCTGGAATGAAAATTTCCCCTTACCAAATCTAGGTTTCTCAACCATGTAATCTTACCCATCAGAGCATCTCAAACTATCTTATATTATGTGTATTCACTAAACATCTGATGTATGTATATGTATATATCTGTTCAATTATTCAAATTCTCAGAGACTGCCCGAAAAAGTTTTTGCAGTTTTCCTGGCATGATTTTCAGAAGTGCTTGGCCATTGCTTCCTTCCTAGGGCTGAGAGAATCTCAACATCACCTTGACTTCATGTCTAAGGTGGATCTAGAACTCACATTTTCCCATTTTCTAGTCTGATGCCTTAACTTTACATTTGTTTCCAATTTGTAAAAACAGTTCTATCTAATTTTCTTGCATACTGAGTTTAACTCCTTGTGTTAATTCAGGAGAAAAAAAACCAATTACTGATTATTTGCTCATTTATTTCTTTCAGGAATTTTTGTTTTAGGAAAGCCAATCTTTCAGGGTGGATTTTGATCAAATGGAGGTCTTCTATTCTGACAAGCAGTAGCCAGTCAAAAGTTTCAAATAATTCACAAATTGGGTATAAATTGGTCTTCCAGTAATGATTTCACTCCAATTGTGAGAGCAGAAAATAGGATCCCACAATTGGGTCCTGATGGATTCAATGGAGTTACCAGTAGGTAAGCAATTTAAAACTGCAATTGATTCCATTGAGTTAATGATCCTGAGCCAACCACCTTGTGTAGCTACTGGGTTCTCACAGATGTATAGTCTGGAAAAGGCAATGACAATCCATTGATTAGATGCTTGAATGGAAAAAAGAATAGAAAGAACTGGCTCTGGCATGTGTGCAGTCACACACATGCAGAGACACAAATAAATTCCAACAGGTTTTCAGCTCTAATGCACCCATTAGGACTTGTTTCTGAGATTTCAAATGGAATTACAGGTAATCCTCAATTTACGACCACAAGTTCAAAATTTATGTTGCTAAGTGAGAAATTTGTTAAGTGTGTTTTGCCCCATTTTACGACTTTTCTTGCCAAATTTGTTAAGTGAATCACTGCAGTTGTTAAATTAGTAACAGAGTTGTTAAATGAATCTGGCTTCCCTATCGACTTTGCTTGGCAAAAGCTTGCAAAAGGTGATCACATGACTCCAGGACACTGCAACCGTCTTAAATGTGAGCCGGTTGTTAAGCATCTGAATGCAAATCACATGACCATGAGGATGCTGCAATGGTCATAAGTGTGAAAAATAGTCATAAATCACTTTTTTCAGTGCCGTTGTATCTTTGAATAGTCACTAAGTAAACTGTTGTAAACCGAGGATTACCTGTGAACATGTTCTGACTATTCATACCAATATTGTAGAAGGTGTGTGTGAGAGATGTGCTGAATCTTATAAAACCAGAAACATTTGCTAAAAGACAAAATCACAAGACTATGTGTCAAGCCTGAAGCTGATTTGGCTGTGGTTGTTTTCTTTTCTTTGGGGCTTTTGTTTCGATCGGGATTCTTTTCGCATGGCTTCAGGTTGACACAGGCTGGAGTTGAAGTGGGGGTAGAAATAGATGGGGTTTTGTAGCCAAAACAAAACAGCTCTCTTATGAGTCACAGACATTCCAACGGCTGGCTGGCCAGAGGAAGAGGAGAGAAATCACCAAGCAACCAGTCAGTATCCAGATTGGACAATGTGATTTATTGTTTTGAGAAAACAGGAAACTTTTACTTTTAATGTGGTGGAAAGTGCGGGAACATTCAGAGTTGGCTTTCAACCAGTTTGTGCTAAGATGATATCTCCAAATAAAACTGTTTTTTGAGGAACCAACTTGCCTCAGAGTTCTGTTTGTGATGGGATACTTGGAATCCTGACACTAGTATGATTTACTGTGGTCATGTCATGCATGCAAATTCATTTGAGAAGTGCTAGGAATGGTTAGTAGATCAAGAAGAAGGGGCAAGCAAAGAACACACTGGCTTAATACCATCAAAGCTGAAATGAAGCTGAACATCCAACAATTGAATGAAGCTGCGCTTGAACATGGAGAGCACTTGCCTATAATGTCACCAAGAACTGGACATGACTGAAGGATTAAAACTAACTATTGTAGAAGGACTATCATTCAGTAATAGAAGTTACATTTTGCATTCCAAAACACACACTGGTATTACCAGAAGGTACAAGAAATATTCCTCTTGGAGACCTTCTGCCAATCTATGTAGACAGCATTGGATTAGATGAATGAATGACCAATCAACTTGTTCTGATCCCCCTCTGTGATTTGCTGTTTTTCCTCATTTTTTAAATTCAATAACAGCAACATGAGACAATAGCATAAAAGTGCCATTCTTCAGTTAATTTTTGTGACACATGAACATATTCACACTTTCATTTTCAGCTTCAGCAAAAAGCCAGTTAAAGTACAATCCAATCCAAAGTTGCTTGTCATATTCTCATATATTTGCTTTGTAAAATCCTTTTGAATTAATACAATTGAATAATTCACTGCTGACCCCATTTTATGAAGCTTCCATTCCCTCTTAAACTTCTGTTAAAATAATCATGACTTTTTTTCCTTTGTATTTGATAAATGTTCCAGTCAACATTAAAGTCGATGAGGTGTGAGAGAAAAGAAGAAGAAAATAAAGTTTTTGGGAAAATATAAAGAATCTAATCAATTATGTGGAGTAGTTTATGAACAAATAATAGGGCTAAGAAAGAAGGCAGTGATGTTTCATCACTTAATGAGGTAGTTACTTAGGAAACGAAAGACTAAATGGTTATTGAAATGACCTTATACCTGTGGGTTTGAATTGACGAAATTATGTAGGATGGCAATTTGTGAAAAACAAGAAAGGGATTTTTATGGCCATTGTTTATCAAATGACCTCTCCCCCTTCCATTATTTAACAGGTGTTTTTTTTTAAAGCAAGTACTTATTACCTAAATCATTCTCTTCATATTCTTAGTCCTTTATACAACCAAATGGTGAAATTAAAAACAAGTAGTTGACACATCCTACTGATTAATCACCATTTTTAAAAGCTCCTGTATAGAAAGCTAATCAACAGCTGAACTTCTCACATCCAGCAGCAGGAGAAAAGTTGATTCCAGCCAACATCCAGATGGTATCAGTAGGACATCAGTTTGACTTCTGGTAAAGAATCCATTAATCCTCTAGTGACTGTTGGACTTCCAGCTAAGGTAATTCAAAATAGTTTTTTTTTTAAAAAAATCAACAGTGTGCTCTTATTTTAAATATATAGCAAATACTTTTCATTAATTTTAAAACATATGAAATGTTGCTCTCAAACAATACAGTCGTTTTAAAAAAATGAAGTAAGACACTAAAGAATAAGGGAGAATGATGTTTTCATTCATCCAAAGAAGCATCCTTGCTTAAATTATTTTGCTGTAGTTCCTTTTTATAGAATGAATTGATACTTCTTTCCAAGCCTTTGTCTATGAAAATTCTCAGTTATCCAGTTCATGGTTGTCCCAGAGGTGCTTTTTCAAAAGGCAATTGGACTTTCTTGAAGATGTTTCGCCTCTCATCCAAGAAGCTTTTTCAGTTCTGAAGAAGAAACGGAAGAAGCTTCTTCGATGAGAAGCAAAATGTCTTTAAGCAAAAACAAGAAAGTCCAGTTGCCTTTTGAAAAAAAAAACATCTTTGGGATTTCCAAGCCTTTGTTTTTAAATAAATACCCCATCTACAGGGAAAATCCAATCCAAAGTTGCTCTGCCAGATAAGCCTCTACCTTATATGCAGGTCTATCATTCTTCTCTATCATTGTTGTTTCCTGTATCACATTGCCACTCTAGGTTTCATCTCTATTGTTCCTGTGATGCATATCCTGTATTACTCACTCTCTAATAAGATGGCTTCTGCACAGTGATAACTTGTAGTGTGTTTACTTACTCTACGTGAAACATCTATAGGAAACATGTCCTATACATGGGGGTGTCTTATAAATGGAAAAATACAGTATTTCACAGTTTTAATGTTCATAGTAGCATTCTCCCTCCCCGACTGTTTCTGACTTTTCCACTTGACGCATTTTCTGGGTAACTAACGTATTCCTTCTCTTGTCTGTTTTGGTCCTTTTGATTATTAGTCTTATCTGGGCTGAACTTAATGTGCCTTTATCTAAGCATCCTAGTATTTAGAGGAAAACCTTTGAATTAGAATCACAAGGTACACATTTATCTTCTCTGAAATTAAAATCTATTATCAAGTACATAGTGCTATTGTCAGGATTCCAACCGATGCCCTATTGCATATCCTGTGGTACATTCAGCAATACTATTCTTGGCCTGAAATGATTGGACAACGTTTAAAATAATAATAATATGCAGTTATCACAGTATATTTTCAAATATACATTTCTCATTCCTAAATATGCATTATGGACACTTCTGATTCTAAAGAGGACTTTCAGCTTCCAGTTAAGGAGCCTACAGACTGTCAACCAGCTGCACGTGTGATGAATCAGACACAGCTCCGGGAGTTGCTGATTCTGAAAGCATGGGAGTCACAGCCTTTTCTTGGGAAAGTGCCAAACCTTAAATCATGCTACCAGTTAAAAAAAGGCCAAGCAGTGGAGATCAGCATGACATCTGAAGAGGAGGGGACATCAGCTAATTAGGCAATGCTAGGAACTCAAGCTACATAAAGTGTCCTTGAGACACCTTCTCTTGTTGAAACAAGCCTCCTGTTTCCTGACTGGTATTCCTTTGAGTTTCTAACTCCTGTTTTGTCACTGGTACTTGGCTCAACCTTAGGATGGCTTCTGTAGATTCCTCTAGCTGTTGTTCAATGGCTTGTTCTAAGAAAACCTGCCCTTTCTTCTTTATCTCTTCAAGCAAGTGGTCTTGCACCATTGAGATAATTTACATGACAAGAACTCTTTTGTTTGAGCCTTTCTGGTTCTCTACAGCCTGCTGCTACCTCAGCCTTGGCTTCTGTTGAAAGAATTATGACAAACCAATTAAATTCCCAAACTTGTAATTGCCTTGATTTCTGTTTGTCTCAGCTGCATAGGACAATATGTTAATATAATAAATTTTAGAAACCCTGGGATACATTAACACTGAAAGCAGATATGAAGCTAGACAAGATGTACTTCAGGCTTTTATAAGCATGGCTACATAGTTATAAAAAAGTAAATTTGTGTTTACATTTGTTCTTTAATTCATCTTTACACACTCTCAATGACAGCATCATAGCCAATACTGTTTCCAGGATCATTTGTGACATTAAACATTTATTGAGGTTCTTAAATATGAGGCTCTGTAAATATGAGTACATGAAGCTGCCTTAAAAATATAGTGTCTTAAAACAAAATTGAGGGACAGAATTTGTGATTGCAGTTTCTATCCCACTGAAAGTGTTAAACTTTATCCCTCAGACTCAAGTATTTTTTTATTGTGACTTGGATTTCTTCCACCAAGTATGTACTATAAAATACTTAAAGAAATTATTTTTAGAATTGTAAATCATAAACAGAATAGAGATAATGAGAAATAAAATACAATGATCACGCAAAGCAAGGGTAACAGCCGACATTTCTTTTATCTTAGTTGACAAATAGTTGACAAATGGAAAATAGAGTTTCTCTTTTCATTAGTTTGGCTTTTATCCCAGTATATGATGGAATATAACCTAGTAAATGATGTCAATCTCTTTGCTATGTTCTCTAATTATATGATTACTTTAATCTATCATGGAGGGCATATGCCTTTGTTTTTCAGAAATAACTTGGGGAGATAGAAAGATTCCATGTGTCTTATAAATTGATTGTATTTTCCTCTGTATTTCATTACTTTCTTAGTTCTCAGAGCTGATTTTGTTCTTCTTCAAGCATTTGTATGTCTACTTTCATGAATTAATTTCACAGATTATAGTCTGCATTTGTAAGAAAAATTGGAAGTGTAAATCCACTGGGAAATGATTGCCCCTTTTATTTAACAAAAGTCACTGACCTATTAAACTTCTAATTTTGTTACACCACAGTTCTGATAATTTGATTCTTGCCAGAGTATCTGTGAATACTTCTTTCCTGTAATCCACAAATTAAATTTTTGAAATGCATTATTTGCAAATTTTGGTATAATTTTAATTTTAGCATGTTTGATCCAACCAAAGACGTATCTAGTCTAGCATCCTGTTCCTGTAATAAAGGAACAGTTTCAATCAAATGCCAATATGAAATAGTAGAGTAGAGTAGAGTAGAGTAGAGTAGAATAGAATAGAATAGAATAGAATAGAATAGAATAGAATAGAATAGAATAGAATAGCAGAGTTGGAAGGGACCTTGGGGTCTTCTAGTCCAACCCCCTGCTCAGGCAGGAAACCCTATACCATTTCAGACAAATAGTTGTCCAATCTCTTCTTAAAAACTTCCAGTGTTGGAGCATTCACAACTTTGAAGGTTCTACAAATCTACATAAGCATCCAATTTCTCACTTTTTTAGGTGGCACAATACTTCTGATAATGTAGGTAATACTGTTAAGGGGGCAGGTAATAAAGGGAAAAATTAGAAAAACAGTAAAATATTCAGTCAATAGCAGGAAATAAATAGGTGACCTTAAAGAAATATCCTGAACTAAAGTCAAGCTGGACAGATGATTTGGCATGATTGGCAGACTTTTCAGCTGATAAAAACTAGATAGCCTCAAAAGCTTAAGTTTGTTTAATTTTCTTAGATTTATTCTACACTTTACAGAATAGAAGCCACTTTAATGCCTCTCTTTTGTGAAACACTTTGCTTTTTCATAAGCTTACTAAATGAAATAAAGAATTAGGGAAGGACAGAGATACATAGAGACTCCATTAGAAAACTTAAATAAAGAAGAAGCTCAATGACAACTGTCCTTCCAGAAAAGACAATGCCTGGAAGGCAATGAAACTGGCAGAAAATTACTATTTGTGAAACAATATATAAGCACCTGTTCTAGACCACCCTTCATATCATGCTGTGGGCTAATACAGACACACACACACAAATTACATTTTGAAAGGAAGGGAGGAGAGAGAGAGAGGAAGGAAGGAAGGAAGGAAGGAAGGAAGGAAGGAAGGAAGGAAGGAAGAAAGAAAGAAAAAGAAAGGCTGAGGTAGAAGAAATGAGACTGGCTAATTGCCTGTATCTCTGACTTCATTGATTTGGAATGAAAGATGCAACAACAGAAAGTCCACTGGCAACATTGGCTGAGGTTGTCACTCTATAAGTATACAATTTGGCCATCCTCCATAACACATAGCTTACTAATGCAATTGGTCTTGGCAGTTCCAACTTGATAGTCATTGACTCAGTGAGCATTGCAGCTGGTCTTTGATTTCAATGAAAATCATTTTAATATTAGCAAAGGAGATTGTCCTCACCTGCTTCAAAGCATGAACCACAGCAAGATGCCACAGCTGTCAAAGCTGCAGCAATGGGATTGATATTGCCACAGCTATTGACCAGGCATTGGGCCAGGGTACTAGATAAGCTTATTGCTTGTTTTGAAAGACATTGGCTTCAGATACACAAGGTTTGTTTCTCTTTTCTTAATTGTCCACAGAGCTAATCTCTTGATAATAACACGAGATCATGTTGTCCATCCATGGAGAAGATCATTCTATTGCTCATCAGGGGCTGATATCAGAACTGTTACATGAATTTTACTCAGGCTAATGTCACTACTGCTGATGTACAAGCTTGCATGGAATGAATTTTAGAAAATTTTGAATTATGGAGAATAATTAATGTTTCAAAGTGAATTGCTAGTCAAGAAATAAAACCCAATTCATCACCAAAAGTATTAGCAGAGCAATGGAAAAAGGCATAATGGTTATTGATGAATAAAGAGTAAAAAGATCCAAAAAAGGAAAGGAAATATAAATCGGCAGAACCTCTAAACCTAGTATCAGCTTTCAGCAAGCTCAGACATTAGAGCAGAAAGAATGAATTCAGAATCAATTTCTGCAGTCATTTGGCATCCAGGTAAGGCAAGGCATATACAATTTTATTAACAATTTTAGTGTTTTCCAACAATAATTCATTTTATTTATATGCTGCCCAACCCCCAGCAATTCTGAGTGGTTACTGCCTAAAAGAATGGATCTTTCTTCATCTAATTTCACAAAAACAATAGCTATATCACTTAGTATATACCATTCCATAATCCTTTACAGCACCTGCTAGATGGTTTACAATGTCAGCATATTGCCTCAACTATCTGGTTCCTCATTTTACTTGAGCCTGTTAGAATCAAACACTAGGTTGTAGGCAGAGTTAGCCTGCAATACTGCATTCTAACCACCAGGGCTCTTGTGGCAATGTGGGTAGAGAGGTGAACCTGAGCCATCTGTAAACTGATTTTGAAGCAACAAGAGTGGGGGGGGGGGAAGAACTTTTGATTGATTTTTCTAGGATTTTCTAGATCACAGATTTGGGTCCTGGAACTTGGGAAACTATGTCTATATTGCTAAAGATCAAACTAGGGGAAATGTCATGGCAAAATGCAGTCTTTTCCCTCAGGATTCTACTTTAGCTAAATCCAATAATATGATGTGGCTATTTTTGTTGCAAGGTCTTTGCAACAAAAGGTCTCCTTAGTCTTTGTTCATCCAATTTGTCATGTCTTATCTTCTTCTCTATTTCTGGTTGACCCTATAACAGACTTTCCATAATGTATTTAAAATGCTATTATGCCTACACTACTGGCAAGAAATTAAGAGAATGATTGAAGAAATAACCACACAAAAAGTTGAAATGAAACCGGAATTTTTTCTATTTGGAATGATTATACCACAATATACTAAGGAGATAAAATACCTTATTATTCACATTTTGACAGCAGCACGCATACTGTACGCCCAAAATTAGAAATCTGAATTACTACCAATAGAAGCAAAAATAATTGCAAAAATAACCGAATGTGCAGAAATGGATAGACTCACTAAAGAGTTTCAAGAGAAGGAAGATACCGATTATTATACAGTTTGGCAAAGATGGTACTCATGGCTGGAGGGAAAGATAGGGCCAGTAAAATAAAATGTTAGGAAAACTTAAATAGGAGTACAGAAAGTGGCACATGAGGAAAACAGTAGGATGGTAGTTAGGAATAGTTAGTACGAATTGCAGAAAACTACGCTTAGGAATGCACAATTATGTTAAGGTACATAAGCAGAAATGCAAACTTTTAAACAAAGAAACAACAGGTAAATTAGAAAACAACCACCAATATGATAGCTTCTTAGGGTAGTTTTTTCTTTTTTCTTTGTGTGTGTATTGTATTGATGTATATGTATGTGTTTTTACATGTATTTACGTTGTAAGTTTGTTTGTGTTCAAAAATAAAAAATTCAATAAATAAATAAATAAAATAAAATGCTATTATGCCTATTCTTATTTCCAGTTTGATTTTGTGTTTTTGAACTTCCTTCTCGCTCCAGTCAATGACATAGCAACTTGAATTTCTATGAAGCCCTTGTTGTTATTCCTCGTCTACATCTCCCAACTTTGCTTTGTGTTAGTCTTTTCTTCCAAGACACCTAATAAAATGTCATACCAGATCATTTTTAAGCTAAAGAATAAGTTTTTAGTGATCACACACCATGCTATTTACTATACTGTCAAGTATGGTTACCTGACCTACCTGGAAGGGTACAACACTTTGTTATTTACATACATAGCTTCTTCTGCCAGTCTTGGGAAGAGTTTTCACATGCCACAACTACGCTAGTGAAACATGCAGTAAAAATAATGACAGCACAAGACTGACCTCTGCTCCAGTCACTCTTTCTCCACAGATTCAATCAGTGAACCAGAACAGCCTGAAAACAGCAAAGGCTTGATTCAGCTGTCACAATTTTCAACTTGATATCTTGAAGGCAATGTATTTACCAAGCTTTTCCCTTTGTAGATGACTGCCGTAGTGGGACATCAAAAAGAAATGTGGTGCTTCAAAGAAAAGAAATTTGAAATTTCATTCCGTTAAAAAAGGAAAAAAATATTAAAGGATGTTGTAAGCAAAGCCGACATATTACAAGGTGGGCTTATCTGTACTGTCTGGTTGCCCTGTTGCCAGAATGGCCAGACAAACATTTCTGGTGGACAAAAATGGACCACATTTCCTTTATTAATTTCCCACTCAATTTCAAAGTGATCTCCGTTTGCAATCTCTGTGTCACTTCTAAACTATCCCTGTTATGACACTACAAATGTCATTGTTTGTCTGAGCTAGAACATTTCAGTTGGTTGCATGTAGCTTATTAGTTGTTTAAACAACTGCCCCTTCATCTGAGCCAATTTTTATCTAATTTTGTATATATCCTGTGATCACTGCTGAAATAGCATGATGGTTATGATCTTCACTTAGCATAAAGAAGGCTTCAAGCCATTCTGTGTTTTTTATGTTCAAAGACTGTGAGTCTAGTCACCTGAAAAAGAAGGTGCTCCCACATAGTGCAAAGCCCATAAACACAGAAACAAGTGTGTAAATACAGGAAAAGTCACCAGAGCGAGGAAATCAATTTGCATTTCTTTCCTAAAATAGAAAGGAAGCGGGCACAGCAGCAAGAGAACTGCTCAGTGGTGGGATTCAGCCAGTTTGGGCCAGTTTGGGAGAACCAGTAGTTAAATTGCTGGCTGACCCACCCCTCCCTTCCTGGCCCCTTACAGGAGTCCCCACGTGCCCCATTTTGGTTTCCAGGTAAGTGTAGGGAGGCCTGCTAGGCCCAAATGGGACACGGAGAGTGTGGCACGGCTCCCTTGCAGTCCATTTTTGCTCCCAGGAGGCTGCAGAGAGGCCTCCTAGGCCCAAAACAGGGTGTGGGGGATGCAGCACAGCCCGCCTGTGGCCCATTTTTGCCCTCAGGGGGGTGCAGGAGGTCAAGTGCTGCCTGTCACACCCCATGACTATGCCCACCATGGCCATGCCCACCCAGCCAGTCATTAGGGCAAAGAACCGGTTGTTAAATTATTTGAATCCCACCAATGGAACTACCCAATGGAAAGATTAGTGGCATGCAATCCAAACTATTGTTGCCAAAGCATTTGAATCTAAATAGGTTTTTCTTAAGTCTGTTTACAATCAAGCTGATATGAGCACAGGACGGAGTCCGTTTGAATTGTAAGTATTTATAACATAGTAATATAATCATTTATACCCTACGAAAGCAGTAGGATGTGTTTGTTTGTTTTTACAGCTATGAATGGGCATCAACTATCATACCCTGATTTTGAATATTCCAAATTAGAATGTTTAATTTCAGATACGTTTTTCCCCTTCCATGATAACAGGGGATTACTGGGAGGAAAGACAGAGTTGTATCTCCTTCTTTTTTCTTAGAAATCTTGTTCCATAATGCTTCTACCACAGCAATTAACAATAGGGATCAGGGTACCAAGTTCAACTTACTAAGTCTCCTTCTCATTCCCTGTAGGGATTTTTTATTACAGGAAATGTTGCTAGGAAAGGCAAGCATCGTTACTTTGTTGTTCCCTTTTCAGTGACACTGTTCAGGGTCACTGAGAAGGAGGAGAATTAAATTGCCCTCTTCCTCCCCCAATCAGAACTCTGGTAGCACATTTTTAGACAAGCAGATTTTATAAGATTTCATGACTTGTAGCTTTTATTTCAGATACGTACATGGAACGGTGAAATTTTATGTAGAAGTTAAATAGGAATGAGTTGTGGTGGGGACATAAAGGGAAGTTATGAAGAAGTAGGTAATATGTGAAATAGATTACAGGTTTCCCATCAATTATCCACAGTAATTTGCTAAACATCTTTTTTGAGTGAGCCTGAGGCCTTTGATGTAGCCTTTGTTCAGCAAAGTCTCATTTTCCAATACTGATGCTGTTTCATTGTTTCATTTATTTATTTATTTATTTATTTATTTATTTATTTATTTATTTATTTATTTATTTAAATAAATTTATATACCGCCTTTCTCCCCAGGGGGACTCGGGACGGTGGACAGCCAGAAATTAAAACACATATAGTACAAAAGTTAAGAAAAAACTAAAATAGATTAAATCAGCAGCCTTACCAATTTAAAATCCCAAATCTACAAAATCAAAAAATTCCCAATTTAAAATCCAAAAAACCAATAAAATTAAAAGATTAAAAATCTCCATTAAAACCATTTAAGCTAGGCCGGCTTGTTGGAATAAATAAGTCTTCAGGGCCTTGCGGAAAGTGCGGGGGTCTGGGATCAGTCGTATTTCAGGAGGTAGCTCATTCCACAGTGGGTGCCCCCACAGAGAAGGCTCTCCCCCTGGGGGCCACCAGCCGACATTGCTTGGCCGACGGCACCGTGAGGAGGCCCTCTCTGTGCGAGCGTATTGGCCGGTGGGAGGTTATCGGTAGCAGCAGGCAGTCTTGCAAGTATCCTGGCCCTATGCCATGGAGCGCTTTAAAGGTGAGAAGATTGCTATTTTTTGTTATAAAATAGCAATCTTGAAATCTGTAATTAGGTGTCCAGGGAGGGTAAAATATTCTCATATTACTTTATCTTTGTTATGACTCCCGATGTCAAACCTGTGTCTGTTAATTCTTTTGTGCAGGACTTGGCTTGTAAAATCCAAGAGGGCAAATAATGGCATATAACACCTTAGAGGAAGAACATGGAAAGGCATCTTTAATCTTGTATGTGAAGTTGTTGAAGGTAGAGCTGCTGCTGTAGATATCAATGTGAATGCAGAGTAGACATCTGGGTTTGTTGTAGGGCCTGATTTCATGTTAGATCACACTTTGTTTCCTGTGGCTTGTAAAATTGTTTAATGCCTTGTGCAAAAGTTTAATAAATAATATCGAAGATTTTAATCTCTTAGGACATTTGATTATAGAATTTAAGGTTGCCGTTTTAAAATAATGAAACTGTACCTGCATCATAGAGCAGAAGTCACATACATGAAAAGGTTTCAGACAATCTTAGAAGATCTCTAACAAAAACAATTGATTTTTCACACATTACATTTGCTAATTGATAAGATACTTGTAATCTCTCACATGTAACCTGCATCCACATATCTATTTTTTCTTTTCATTCCTTGTTTCATCCCTATTTAAATCCCAGTTTAGTTAAAACATTTCATTCATATAAGGAAGTGAATTACAATATACAAAAGCTTACATGTTTTAATAAGTTATGTTCATCTGAAAAGGTATACTACTGGATTCCTTTTGATTTTTGGCTGGCAAAGCTTAATACATATCTTTCATAAAATCTCTCCCTCACAGTAATTTTGTTGGTTTCTCTGGATGGATAATCTGTAATCATCACCATCATCTTCATCATTATCATCATCTTACTGCAAGAAATAAACCAACAAATGTACAGCATGGCTGCAGTTGTAACTAAATATCTGTGATGCAAAAATCAACAAACAAGAAAAAAAGCCAAAATAGGCCAGATCAGGGTGGAAAATAAAATCAGCATGCTAACAACCAGATGCAAACAAGCTAGAACAGATGAAAGAAAAGCCGAAGAATAAGAAAACCATAGAATACCTAATCAAGATATATCTCCTAGAAACAAGGAATATTAAAGAAGCACTAGGAATAATAAAGTAGCAAATAACAGTTATAGTGAAGAAGATTAGCAGATTTAAAGCTTGAATTACATACTAAAGGCATCAATGGTTTATGACAACTTTCAATGACCATCTCGCTGCGGCCAACTCATCACAGGACAACTTGTCAGGGCTAATTTGCCACAGGACAACTTGACGCAGGATAAGAGTTACATTAATATTAAAGAAATAGTCAAATAAAATCATTAAAGAAAGGATGGTTCATATAGTAGATATTTCAGCATAAATAATACAGCAACATTAGTAAAATAAATAACTGGAGTAAGGTCTTAATATAATAAATATCAACTGAAGTTTTACTAAAAGAAACATAACTTTACTAAAGTTTACTAAATTGTAATATTTTGGAAAATTATTGTACCTGCGCAATCATATAGCGATAAGACCTTTGACATTCACTTTATTAACTTTATTGAATACTCATTTACAATATGTTCTAGTTTTGTGCAGGTTGCTATTTGCTTAGTGAAGTTCTAAGAAGGACTTGAGTCCATGCAGTCAATGGAAAGAAAACTTTAGAAAGAAAGTTGGAAAGAAAAATTGGAAGGCAGATTTCAGCACAATATTTAGAAATTAGCATTGTTGCAGTTGCAGAAAAAGACAAGAAACATCACATTTGTTGCAGTGAATAATATTCACTCTCAACAGTTATGCCACACAGAAATTTTACGAAGAACATTGCCACTGGATCTAATTCTTTTATAAAGGTAGTAGCCAGCCAGCTGTAAAATTTATTTGATTGTCATAAGTCATCTGGCATAAATGCCAGAATGCCAGTTAGAATAGCAGAGAACCTATCGATGACCCTGGCTATTTTATAGTCACCTGCTATGACAAATTATGTGTAGCACTATATGTTTAGCACCAACATCTACTTCCTTCCTAGTTGTTTAGTGATTGACCCACTGAGCTCAATCACAATGTATTTCACGTTTATCCTACACTTACAAGCAATGAAGATCTAGTGCACATTTTAGGTTGGATAGAAGAGATTTTACAATTTTTTTTTCCAATTACCAAATCAAGAGTAGCTTTCTTGCAATAAAAAGAAGTAAATTCTTTTCCATCCCATTTTGTTCTAATTTTATTTTACTGTCTTACAGCAGAGGAGTACACTATAAGTCTTCAGACCAAACTCAATTTCTAACAATTCTTTGTAGGTTTCCTGGCAACAACACAGAAGCAGTTATTCCCTTCTTCTGGAAATATGTGTACCTGGCCCTTCAGAATGAGAAAGCAATGAGATGACCATTAAAGGAGAATTTTCAGGAAGGATGATTCAGTTCTGAGAAAAAGTGAAAACTTGAGAAAGAAACACAAAATAACCTCACTCTGATTTTGCTTGACATAAAATAGAGTAGAAAGAAACTCTGATAGGCTTTCAAGATTTTGTTACTTTACAACAGTAAAGCAGGGAACAATATTTCTGGAATCACAACAATGTCTGTTTCTTGATTTCTCCTGCCCCAAAAGTTTGACATCATTCTATTTTTTTCATCCATAAAATCACATTACAGTGTTGTATCCAGACAACAAAGTTTAATTCTGGTTTGCTTTTCAGAAGCCAATTCCACTCTGCTTAATAGCATTTACTTCTCAATAAGGGGATATTGGGTTGAAGATTTAATATTCCAATTAACCGAATAGAATCCTCTTACTTAAAAAGAGGATTCTATTCTGTTACAGTAAAGAATTGGAAGGATTTATCTTTTTTTCCCCCTCTGTAACACTATATTATTTACTATAAATGCCTCTTGCTCTTCCACAAATTTTTATCATTCAATTTGACAGAAAATAAACTTCTGGAAATAACAATAGCCAGTTAAACTTGTGTGCTTTCTGACTCACAATCATGCTTAGTGGACAACAATCAATAAAGAAATGACAATAACATCTGTAAAACATGAAAAATAAAGATAAAAATATCAAAACATCATCCAAAGAAACTTAAATTTCTTCTAAAATATTCTAGGATTCAGCCATAGGAAAGGCAGTCTCTTTTCTGAGGAAAAAAAAAATCATGACTTGAACAACATTTAATTTTTTTACCCAAGATGTATCAGAGAATATTCAGCTCAGCTTTCAAAGATGAAATCTTTCAGTCACTATTTTTGTTTCAAGCATTAATATTCATGTGAAGCAGGAGCTGAAATTGTCCCACCCATATGTCATAAGCCAATCTGAGTAATCATATGGTTTGAAGATGACATGAAACAGATTTAGGAAAACAAAAACAAAGGATGACGACTTCTCACTTATTGTGGAATAATGGTATGGAATGGAACTCTGAATGTTAAATGGCTGGAGAGATCAATATAGAGTACTTAAAGAGGGAGAAAAAAAATTAAAATGTAGAAAGAATATTTTGTTATCCAAACCAATAATATAGAATGCTATTACATAAATGCTTAAATTACTACATAAAAATTTAAAACAGCATCACCCATGCACATGAGAAAGTACTAAGGAATCTTTCTTTATGAAGTATGAACAAATTTTCAGTCACAGATAATAGCTGAGATGATTAAGTAATAGTAATTTTCTAGAGAGGGATGGAATAGAAGGGTAGAGATAGCAACATCCCACCCTGCATTTTATGGTCTTTTTTTTTAATATTAAATGCAAAACATGTTTCAGAATCATTTTGGGTTGTGTGGTACACATCTTGAAATATATCCTATGGGATTTGAAAGCAACAACAATCCAGAGTTATTCGCCCTTGATCTTTTGAAGTGAAGTTTCTTTACAACAATAGACAATATGACAAGAGGTTAATTTAGAGACTTGTAATCAAAAATTGCTGCTGGTGAGTTTTTATTTTTGTTTTGCTTTTTATCTTCTTCAGGTCCTCTTCTCCCATAAACTAAAAGCTGTTTCCAAACAAGTATAAACTGTTTTGAGGCAGCTGTATTCTCCTTCTCAAAAACATATGACTATGAAGTACTTTTTCATAGGATTTTGTCTAGATCATAGCAAAAGGATGATGATGATAATGATGATGATGATGATGATGATGATGATATCACAGATTTTCCTCTCATCACTGAACTGTTCAGTTTCACAACAGTTAATTTGCAGATTGCATTGAGCAAATAGCTTTGTGTATCTTACTGAAGACAAACTATAGTGGTATTCATATAAGTGTACTTACAGTGGGATATCCTGTCCCCGAATCCATCTGGGCATACAAATGCTTTAAGGATGTTCTTGTTGATTTTCATGCTCAACTTGCAATTATTTTAGGATCCTTCAACAGAATTCTCCTTTTACTATCTGTTGGAGTTTTCCATATTCTTGGATCCATAGTGTCTTGTGGATTTTTATTCATGATCAGAATAGCACAGCAGCATGTTCGATAGAAACAACTTTAGAAAATAGACTTATATCAGATCAGACAAGTATTTCATCTACTCCAAACTGAGAAGTAGCAGCAACTCCCAATCTCTTTAATCATATTTTTTTCTCATGAAGACTTCAGTTTTTGTGACATTACACCAGTGATGGGTTCCTCCTGGTTTGGCCCGGTTCTCCCAAGCTGGTAGCGGTGATGATATGATGTCACTGATCCGGTTCTGTTCCCCTGCCTCCCCACACCCCACCCCCTGCATTATTCTTATCTTTTATTTTGCCCCACCCCCAATCTATTGCTGCCTCCTGAGTCCCAGCTGATGGTTAGAGGAAAAAAAAAACAGTTTAAACTCTTGCTGCGGGGCTTCAAAGGGCTGCCCTACAGCTGATCAGTGTTAAAAGAAAACAAATAAGTAGACCAGTGCCTACAAAAATACATGAGTAGATCAGTGCCTGCAAAAATACATCAGTAGATCAGTGCTGCAAAAATAAATGGGTAGACCAGTACCTGCAAAAATAAATGGGTAGACCAGTGCCTGCAAAAATAAATGGGTAGACCAGTGCCTGCAAAAAATAAATGGGTAGATTGGTACAGCTCTGCAAGCAGTTAAAAGCCTGGTAGACCAGTACCTTTGCTAAATCCTAAATAATCATCACATGACCATCAAGCAACACCCACAAAATAAACCACGCCCACAGAACCGGTAATAAAAAATTTTAGAATCCACCCCTGGCGCAGGACCTTCTGCACATGCACAGAGCGTCAAAAACAGGATGTGATGACATCCAGTGGGTGGGCGGAGCCTCCCGCAGCCGCCGCTGGACCCTTCCATTTCCATTTCCAGATTGAATACCACCACTGGACTCTTCCATTTCCAGGTTTTGCTTGATGCATAAAACTTTGTCTTCCAACATTTTAAGTTGTTCTCTGCCTTCTAGCATCTGATGCCCCTGACTGTTGTTTATCTAATTATAGGACCAGCCTGAAATTTCCCATCTGTTGTTCCATGTAGCTTTTTTCATTCATATTAGAAGAAGTATGTAGAAGAAAAATAACAATAACTTTTCTTGGCGGAATGTGCAATAAGTTGCATCTTCTTCATTTCAGAGAGTCAGCCTTTTTCTCCTCTTATAAACAGAGTCTCTTGCGGGGAGTTGCCTTTCTTCCAAGTAATCCTTTTCTGAGGATGGACTCCAACTTGCAAAATGAAGAACTAGCTGGAGTCTTTCCCTTCAAGTGCTGACATTTTAGTCACCTCCTGTGCTGACCATGTCCACACCCCTTCACTAGGGCTTATTTTTTGGAGTAGGGCTTATATTAGGAGCACACTAAAATCAGGATAGGGCTTATTTTCCAGGTAGGTCTTATTTTGGGGAAACACAGTACAACTTAACTTCCTGTTGGAAATCTATGCATGGTCTCCTCCCTGTCACCGTCCCTATACTGCAACTAATTATGTGGCAATATTAAAGCTTATTTTGGAGCCCCAGAAATATAAAATGAGGCTTTATTTTTTGGAAAACATGGTACTTGGTTTTTGAAGCTCCTTATTTTGCAGATAAAAATAGAATCTTATATTGGTATATCCCAAGAGAGAATAGTACTATCCACAAGGTGTGATGGAAAACAAAACATTTATGTTAAGCCTGGAAATCTCTGGCAAGAAAAACACAACAGTATTATAGGCACCACAAACACACTTTGAAGTCACTGAAGAAATGAAAATCAATGTGACTGAAAAGTATGTCCAACTAAACGTTTGCATTTTGAATTGTTTTGGTTTCCATAAGTTCCGTAAGTAAACAGTTATATGGCTAAATCTTGTCCACAGCAAATGGCATACTGATTAACACCAGGCTATTTTTTTCTGACAAATTTTGTGAACAACTTTAACTCCCACAAAAATAACAGAAGTCCAGGGGAAATATTTAGTTATGCAAGGGGTTTTCTTTTTGCTTGCTGCACACATACAAAGTGATTAAGCATTGTTCTTTTTAAAAAACTTGCATTTAAAGCTGTGTGTTCTCTATGCTTTC
Organism: Arizona elegans; assembly: GCA_022577455.1. Lineage (NCBI taxonomy): Eukaryota > Metazoa > Chordata > Lepidosauria > Squamata > Colubridae > Arizona > Arizona elegans. Next base: position 109,103,796 of record JAKOOJ010000002.1, on the reverse strand, counting down.
TGGATTGTTCATAAGAATCCCTGGGTAATAAATTCAGAAAAGCTACTTGAAAATAATGGCAGTGTATTAGTTGTATTACAATATTCCAGCAAATTATGCAATATCCTGAAATCCCAAATGAGAGGGGGGCGGGTGGAGAGGGAGATTATTCAGTATTTTGTCATGGCTAAACATTAACTGGAGAGCTGGTTTGGTATGGTGGTCAAGACACTAGACTAAAAACTGGGAAGCTGCAAGAATTTGTCCAGGCAAACTCAAGGAGGCAGAACGTACTTAAAAGCACATTAACCCACACACATACAATAAAAGAAAGAAAGAATGAATGAATGAAGGAAGGAAGGAAGGAAGGAAGGAAGGAAGGAAGGAAGGAAGGAAGGAAAAGAAAAAAAAGAAAAAGAAAAAAAGCCGAGTCTGAATTTTTTATGCCTTAGATGCAAAGTAATCAGGGAGTAGAAATAATGTCAGTTATAGATTGCCTCTGTACTCCAAATCCCATCTTGTTCATTGAATCCCTGGACTTTGTTCTAACTCTTGTCTGTGCTCCTTTCTCTAAGATTAATGGTACTGTGTTGGATGAGTTGTCAACTTGACTTTGACTAACTTTGCAGTGGTTGGACTCTGACAAAGTTTCCTTAAGCTTCAAACTTGGCATCTTGCACTCTGCTCTTAATTGGATTCCCATTGGACAGGAGAAAGGCTTGCATCTTCTTGCTGTACAAGTCAGCAAACTTTTCTAGACCTAGCAATAAGGCTGATTCTTAAAATTACAGCAGTGCGAATGTATGGTACAAGTCCTTATACTATATATATCAAGGTAAATACTCTATTATTCAGCTCTCCCAGTCTGGCTAAGCTCATTTCTATGCACTGTTCGCATTACATATTGCAATATTTACGGAGTTTAGGTGTAACTTATATGAATTGTGTGTGTGTCACACACATATAAGATTACTTCTGTACGGTTTTTTTGTGTTGCTTTGCTGGGTTTTTACAGTCTATACATAGTACCACTAGCCCAGAGGAATCTCAATTGTCTACATATTTTGGGGTCTCCAACAGTGTTAGTGTGAGCATACCTTTACTCTTCCTCTCTCCTTTTCCCATTATCGCTCAACTGTATCCCCATGCAAGACATCCACTTGATTAATATAAAAAAGGACATAGCTTAACTTTGCTTCCAGTTGGTTTCTCAGTTTCTATGGAAACTTAATATTACTATTAATGAAACTTTTAATGCAAACCTAACAGGAGATAGAAACTTTCTAACAGATATGCTCTTACACCAGAAAGAGAAATGTGAAAAATAATGAGAAAATTATCCCTTGTCCAATGTGTGGGTGTAAGGAAATTTCTCCAGATAACAGAGTTAAAGCAACATTTTGCCTTCAGCATAAAACTCAGAGTTGAGCAAGATACTGTAACAGAAGAGGGTTCTTGTACTTCAGTGAATTTCCACCATCATGTCACTGGATTTCGAACAAAAAGAGCGGAATGCATTCATTCTTAGGAGACAAAGTTTTCTACTTGTGACAGAGAATACAACTTTCTCTTATTTTATTCAAAGTACAGAAAGTTGTTTCATTGTTTTTTTTTTTTACCTTTTGCTACAGAGAATAAAATTTAAGTAAAGTCAGAGTTTTATTAAAGGTTTACCATCATCCACCTACAAAAATTAAGTTCAGGTAAGGTATCTGTTTCCAACATACCTATGTTCATTAATCCTATTTTGAAAAATACTTTTTGTTCTCATTTATTTATGTTTCCAGCTTATTCGCTATCACCTCCATTCTGTCTTGCTTTTATCATACCTAGGTCAGGATCCAAATAGACTTGTGAAAGCACAATAGGAAGGAATTTCATCTATGTATAAGGCATAATTTTACAGCTTTTTATTTTCAAGAGTCAGTTCTGACATCTCACAAAATATCTACACAAAAAGAATTTCATTGGGACAGGTTGAATACATAAGAACAGATACTGTAAGAGAAATCCTGGGATTTTATACCCACTCCCTGTTCCGTATTTATAATAAGAAGCTATTTATAAGAAGTTGTATTTACCAGCTACTGATATAAGCGATGTATGTAATGCAGAGGTGGGAATTACAGCTCCCATATACTGTAGGTGAATGAACTGAGATATTTATAAATTCTGGATTATAGAAATCCAGCATAGGTCTTGAACGCTATGAGCTGAGAAAAGGGCAACGACAAGCTTCATGTCAAAGAATCTTTTGAAATTCTTCTCAGATATCACTGGCAGCTTGTGTACCCCAGCTCTGCAGTGCAATGATGTAAACATAGAAACAGTCTTGTGATCTATGTCACCAGCAACAAATTACTTTGCCCTGACTGCAACAAGAACAGTGTGAAAGTATACAATGGATGACTACTGAACACTCTACCCTTTTCAGTAAACTTTCTTAGTTTATCCCCTTCTTTATCAACCTAAATTAATCTAATAATAATAATAATAATAATAATAATAATAATAATAATAATAATAATAATAATAATATAGTAATGGGCAGCTATGTTAGAACATGGGAACAATAATACATAACAATAATCCCAGTATTCTAATTAATTACAACTCATGCCTTTCTGTTTGCCCCACGGATAAATCAGTGTGAATGACTGTAGATATTTCTGAACGGTTAGTGATGAACAATGGTGCCTTTTCAAAAAGGCAACTGGTCTTTCTTGCTTTTTCCTTAGAGACATCTTGCTTCTCATCCAAGAAGCTTCTTCAGTTCTGACTGAATGACAAGAATGAAAGAAAGATAAACTCCCATTGAGAGCCTCAATGACTCTCAAAGAGCTAATGACTGACCTTCAGAGTGCTAATGTCAAAAATGAAACTTTGGAAGTTACGTGCCTCTTTATTTCAACTTGCCATTAGAGTAAGTGGGGGAGAGGTGTTGCTTTTGAAATGAGAAACGAAACTTCTACAATTCTGCAGAAAACTGTGAGAGCCTGGAAACTTTTTAAAGATAGCCTAACAGGTGTGGAGTTGAAGTAGACAGTTCCCATAACAAAGGGAACTTTTTACATGGACTACATGAGAAGCTGGGGGGGTTGACTGGGGAAATTGTTATTTAATTCTATGAACTGATGTTTGGGAACTTCAGAGTTAGTTTTGCCTCAACATTATCATGCAGTATATTCAATAAACAGTAAGATTTTCAGAAATGGAATGATCCTGGAGTTTTGTTTTTGTTTTTGTTTTTTTTTTGGATTCTCAAGCTGGATGTTGAAATCCTTCCATTCCCCATCATTCAGTCACAATTGAAGAAGCTTCTTGGATGAGAAGTGAAATGTCTTCAAGGAAAAGTAAAATAGAAAGTCCAATTGCCTTTTGAAAAAACACCTTTGGGACAACCATGATCTGGATGACTAAAAATCTCCATAAACATAAGGAGGCAGATATATTGTAACTTGGAGTCAGTACCAATGTAACAGTTGCTGTCCTTCCCTTAGTGATATTTTAGTTTGATATACTCATTGGAGATACAAATTCTAATGCAGGTCAAGAACTGATCATTCCAATATATATAACCTCCAACAGATATGCTGCCAGCTGCTAGGAAACAACCCAGCCATCACCCTGATATCTTTCCTGTGAGCTTTTGGAATATATTTCTTGACCATTGCAAAGTGGAATATATTCTCTACTTATTTAAGCTTGGCTTATGCCTGTCTATAAAGTATCTCAGAATTTACAATTTTAAAAAATCAAAATTAAAATCAAAATGTTAACAATGTTTAAAACAGAATTTTTAATTCAGAAGTGAAGGGCATATATAAAAAGATATGCTTTAAGGTAGTAAAAAATGTCTTCCAAATTCCTAAGGAGGCAATCAAATTGCCAAACTAACAATAATTCCAGATCATCTTTGCCACCCAAGGTAAATTCCAATAGAATACAGAATAATGAATTGGAAGGGACCTTGACTTTTTTGGCAGCTAAAGCACATTGCTGGCTCATGCTTAAGTGGTTCTAGCATGAGACAGGGAGTTAAGAAAAATACAGTTAAAAATTCTTGGATTAAGGAAGTAATCATGGTTCCTTCACCAACTGTATCTTTAGTTAAGAAAGGTTTTTTTTAGTATGTATATATAACATATATGCCTAGATTATTAGACTTGAACACACATAAACAATATTTTTACATAAAGAATAATACTTTCGTTTTTTAGAGGGAAGCGTTGTTTCAAATAGATTTGAAGTAAACTAAGATGTTATGGTAATGACCAGCAATTTTTATTTTGCCTAGGAATAATTTAGAAGCCAATTAAATCCCTTAAGGACAGATGCAGAAAGATGGCTTGGGCCTACTTGAGAATTTGCTTGTCTCTAGTATAACATAAGATGATGATGATGATGATGATGATGATGATGATGATGATGAAGAAGAAGAAGAAGAAGAAGAAGAAGAAGAAGAAGAAGAAGAAGAAGAAGAAGAAGAAGAAGAAGAAGAAGAAAGCGGTAACAGTCAAGCTGAAGTGTTGCCAATCAACAACCAGCTAACCTTAAATGCAAATTCAGCTGTCCGAACATCCAGAAAATGGACGCATACCAAATTGCATAAACAAGCTACCCTTGGATAATTTATTGCACTTCAGAGAGTTAGTCTGAAGATGTTGGAAGCTAACATACATTGTTGGAGAAAACAATGAAAACATTAAAGTCTGAGAAGAAAAGCGTATTTCAGAATTCTTTTTGTTCTACTGGAATGTGTTCAGCATTTTTTATTGTCTCAAAAATCTAGATGCCTTCCAAATATCTCTCCTACTCAGGCTCTGATCGGTTCCTGGAATTATTCCTAGGACTGAATCTCTTCAACAGCTGTCCAGTTTTTGACCTTGTACAATGGGTGTAAAAGGTCAGCACTTAATATATGACAGTGACATTTGGTCAGAACAGTAACAGTTCATGGTATCCTGCTGATTTTTTTACATTCTCTACATTGAGGGCAATCACCCAAAACTATACATTATTAATCTGGGATGGTAGGAGATGATGTTCTCTCCTAGTCCATGGAAGATCTGGATGGGAGAGAACATTTTCAAATTGAACACAAACAAGATGGAGTTGCTCCTCACAAATCAGAGTTTTCCTATGGTAACAGTATAATCTTTGTACAGATAGACACTACCTGTCCAGGATCAGATTTGCATTTTGGGAACCATTCTAGATTCACAGTTCCTGCTTAAACAGCAAATGGAGACTATAGCTAATGGGACACATTGCCCAGTTTCAGGTGATATGCCAATTGTGTCCTTAGTGATGTTGAAAGACCTAGTGATAACAATGCATGTTGTCATCATCACTCACTTAACTACTAAAATGCACTTTACATGGGACGGCCTTTAAGGATTACCTAGAAATAACAATAAATCAAGAATGGTGTCGTGTCCTGTTCCTTAACTGGCTCCCGATATTGGGAATTTACTACATTTACGCTATCGGCTCTGCACAGCTTAACAGCTAAATTCCAAATATAATTTAAAGTGCTAGTAAAAAGCACTTAATGGGTTTGAAACTGGATAACTATGGGATTGCCTCCCCCAACTAGAATCGTCCCAGCCTGATAGATCATGTGGGGGGGAGGGGGAACCTGTGGTCCCACATTTCCAGAACATCAGAGGAACCATATTTAGAAGATTCTTCTTTGTAGTAACACTAGTATTATGGGATAGACTTCTCACTGAGATCACATTGCCCCTCACCTCCACAAAGACACAACCAGCTTTTTCAAACAGGCTTTCCGTAACATCCCTTGTGCCTCTTGTTCTTATTCTTTCCTACTTTTATTTTGTTTTGGTGCTCTGTACTGGATGTCGCTTGAAGTCATTGTTATTTTTACTGTAACACTGCAACTGTTGAGAGTCCTGAGATTTCAGAGGGATAAAAATAGAATGCATGAATTAATAAATAAGTAAATAAAAATCAAGGGAGGTGACAAGTGTTTGGGTTTTTGATTTTGTGACATTGTTCCTTCGGCTATAAATAAGCACACTGATACTGACCAACTCAGACTTTAGTATTGATTTTTGCCTTAAAAATCTTTTTATACCTTTTAGGAAATACTATTTTTTCCATTTAAACATGGATACTTCTGATTTGTTCAGGCCTTCAAGCAGTGATGGGGTTCAAGTAATTTAACAACTGGTTCTCTGCCCTAATGATTTCTTCCAACAACCAGTTTGCCAAACTGCTCAAAAAGTTAACAACCGGTTCTCCTGAAATGGTGCGAACTGGCTGAATCCCACCACTGCCTTCAAGTATCCTTATGCCGTCCCCATCTTGCTGGCGTGCAACTATAATATTAGTAGCTAATCACAGGCTTATCTTCAATTTATGTCTCTAGTGCCTCTTTCAAAAGTAGCTTGACAAAAAACAATTACTGTATCCAGAGTGATAGTAAGCTTTCCTTCATGGGATGAGTTTAAGGCAAGGCTGGAGCCATCTATCATGAAAGCTTTAATTTAGATTCCTGTATCAAACATCATGTTGGATTTGACTTATACAGCACTTCCAATTCTATAATCTCACAGTTCTAAAATGAACTAAATTCATGGTCATCTTCCAAATGTTATTGGTCAGTAGGAAATAATTTATATTTTATAAATGAATTATTTATATTATATATATATATGAAATTGGCCACAACTAGCCTTTAATATTTTTTTTAATAATTCCTTTTTGTATTTTTTTTACAATCCAAGTGGTGCATGTTTTTTCCACATTGGCTTCTTTGATATAAAAGGTAAAGGTAAAAGTTCCCCTTGTACATTTGTACTGGTCGTTACCAACTTTAGGGGGCAGTGCTCATCTCTGTTTCAAAGCCGAAGAGCCAGCGCTGTCCAAAGACGTCTCTGTGGTCATGTGGCCGGCATGAGTAGATGCCAAAGGCACACAGAACGCCTATTATGTTACCTTCCCACCAAAGGTGGTCCCTATTTTTCTACTTGCATTTTTTATGTGCTTTTGAGCTGCTACGTTGGCAGAAGCTGGGACAAGTAACGGGAGCTCACCCTGTTACGCGGCACTAGAGATTTGAACCACTGAACTGCTGACCTTTCAATAGACAAGCTCAGCATCTTAGCCACTGAGACACTGCATCCCTTTTTTCTCTGATATAAAATAGGCAAATGACAGTGCAGGGTTTCTCTTATGCAATTGATTCTCTTAATCACAATTATTATCATTGTTAATATTATGATCATCAATATTGTTATGGTTTCTCTCCATCAATAAAAGAAAATATCACCAAAGTTCTTAAAGGTTTCACCTAATAAAGGGAAAAAAATGAATTGCATCAAAGACAACTATCATGGCAAGCAAAGGACACCTTCTGGATGGAAAACGATTTTTCCAAGTGAACTTTGCTCAATAGGACTAAGAAGAAGAAGAAGAAACAAAAATATGAAAGGGGGAAATGGTCATTATAAATACGATTCAGTTAAGTCCCCATGCTTTCTAAATCTATATAAAAGATTAAGTTGTCATATATGATACAGTATAAAACATTGAGCGATGTAACTTTTCTATAGGTCAGTTGAAATCAGAAACGCCACAAGCAATAAGGGACAGAATCATATATAGTCAATGAGCTAGGTGATAAACTTTCGAATTTTATTTTTAGAAAAACTTAATCAGAGGTATTGGGCAAGTCAATCATAGAAAATATATTAAAGGGGTTACTTACATTCTCTTCAAAATGATATGCTGGGGACTTTACAACTTGTTCTTCTTTTTCATTACTTCTATACTGTACAGTTCTGTGCTGTACTGAGTATATAACCTGTAGCAGGAAATAAATTAGCCTCAAGGACATTTTTGACTTATGCTACAGAATGAAGGAAGGGATGCAGTGGTTCAGTGGCCAAGATGCTGAACTTGTCAATTGAAAGGTCAGCAGTTCAACAGTTCAGTGGTTCAAATCTCTAGTGCTGCGTAATAGAGTGAGCTCCCGTTACTTATCCCAGGTTCTGCCAACCTAGCAGTTCGAAAGCACATAAAAAATGCAAGTAGAAAAATAGGGACCACCTTTGGTGGGAAGGTAACAGCGTTCCATGCGCTTTTGGTGTTTAGTTATGCCATCCACATGACCACGGAGATGTCTTCGGACAGTACTGGCTCTTTGGCTTTGAAACAGAGATGAGCACTGCCCCCTAGATTCGAGAAAGATTAGCACATATACGCAAGGGGAACCTTTATCTTTACAGTTCAAAAACACAGAATCTCTTTAAACAAAGCAATTCTTCCCTCTTTGCCTGCTCTTTTTTTTTTTTTTTTTTTTTTTTGCAAATGCCCATTATAATGGCCATCTCTGCAAAAAAAAAAAAAAAAGTCACATAGTTGGTTTTCTGGCTGCTTGGTTTATTCTTCTGGGTCAGCTCCTCAAACCATTGTTCTTCCTCTCTTCCTGGATTTTATCTGAGCTAAGTGCTAGAGAGAGAAAAGCATTTTTCCCTTCTACTTTCTCTTTATTCATGAGTAATCTTTCTCTTTCTCTGAACTTCAAACATTGTTTCTTATTCTTCTCTGTGCGCCTTTGGCATTTAGTCATGCCAGCCACATGACCACAGAGATGTCTTTGGATAGTGCTGGCTCTTCGGCTTTGAAACAGAGATGAGCACCACCCCCTAGAGTCCAGGTTCTAGACGTTATACCTATGTAAAATGTAAAAAATTCAAGAGTTGGTGGACTTTATGATTTTTCAGCTAACTTCATAATTAATGTGACAGTGTCAGAAAATATTTAAATACATGACTGGAGGCTAATCATAATATATTTTAATTTCATTTATATGTAAGCATAATAAAATAATATATGCATTTTTATTTTGGCTCATCACCACTTTTTTCAGAAATAGATTTGGCACACCAGTGAAAAACTCAATGCAGCCCTCAAGCCAGAACTGCACGTCCTGAAATAATAGAATGAATGAATGGATGGATGGCTAAATAAATAAATAAATAAATAATTTTAAAAAGCAAAACAAAGTTACTACTATCATCCCATCCCAACTGAATAAATTGGCGATTATCTTGTGTGGATGAAATGAAAACTAGTGAACTCTAATGTAGTGTGTACACCAAGGATGGGACTTCTCTTTGTGGCTTACACCTCGTCAAACAAACATCTTTTTCCAGTTCCCCAGGAAGCGATGAGCTTTGCTTCATCCTTTATTTTTGCCTTTGCTTCATCCTTTATTTTTCCGTAAGGGAAAGAGCACTGACTTATAAGTGAAGCTAGGTCAGTGATCTGCCTTTAATGAATTGCAAGAAGCTGCTACTCTTGAGATGTTGTTTAACTCTTGGGAACAACAGAAGCTCAATCCAGATCGATGACTCCATAATGGTACAGGTTTAATTAAAATTATAGCATGCCCTCACTTTTCCCAGTGGTACACTGAAGTCAAAATCTGTCGCTTCAAGACACTCCAAATCCCCTGAAGACTCCTGAAGCTCTTGGGGTTTCAAACTACCTTCATTTTTTTCCCCTGCTGGAAAAAGGCAAGCTGTCACAGCTGGAGCAGGAGTTTCAAAGCTCTAGGATTGCTGTCTCCTAAACTTTTTCCACCCAGAGCAAGGCAAGGGAATGCAAGAAAGAAATTACATGAGTTCTTTTTTTAAAAAAAAGTGTGTGGGGGGAGAAAAAGTGTGCTTAGCCAAACAGGCAAAGCAGCTAGAGTAGGCAAAGCAAACAAGAAGCACCTTCAGAGATGAGGCCCAGCCAGAAGAATAACAATTCCTTGCCAAGTTTGCCACTCATCTTCCGCAGTTATGCTGTGAATGAAGATAAAGTCGGCTTAGGAAACAAAACTGAAAGAAAGATTCAACCATTTAATCTTCTTAGACTGATTACTGCAAGCTGAGATAATGCTCTCCACTGTGTGCTTTTAGTACTTTCATGTGACGCAGCTTAGGCGGTACTTTGTAGGCTATGTGAAATAAATGCTGATGCTTTTAAAGTTTGCTTTTTCATTGGCATCACAGTTTGAACAATTTTCATATATCCGATGGTCAAAACACAGCTGAATTCTCTCTTTATCTTCTTACAGGTATATAGATTAATTAAAAACTAATTTGTGTCAGTACCCCAGGGGCACAGCTGCTAGTATTTTATATTTTTTTTCAGCAAATCATTTTTTTTTCAAATCTGCAGTCACCTTTGTACAGATTTTTTGATCTAAGGATTATTATCAAAAATCCTATTTTAATATTATCAAAAGCTTACAAAAAACATTTTCTGGTACAAATTAACCCGATAATGCAATTTACTTAGAATTAGTTCCAATATATCTTTAAAATCTGACTTTCCCAAATATAACCAGATTTTTATAATTTTTTGTAGTATAGAATGATGGACAACATCTGCAGTAGTTTTCTACTGTTCTCCATTCCTCAGGGGAGTCTACTTTGGCAAATCAAAGTTTTTTGAGATAGAAGACATCTGTCAGAAGTTCCTTTCACCATCTTAGCACTCACTACTCTATTTGGCTTCTTTCAAGTAATCTCACTTTCGAAAAGTTCCCTGAAATTTCAACTGTTTTACCAAGGCAACTTTTTAGGGGAAAAAAAATCACTTCTTGATTTAATGTGACTCTGTACATTAATTGTTATTTTAATTGAAGCAACTTTGAAAGTTTTCTACTGTTAACCTAGGTAGATAGATAGGTAGCTGAATTATCAAACTACATTTTTGTGAGAGATAATTTAGTGGACCACACTGCATTTAGATTTCAAAAATGAGGGGTTCTTAGTGTTCTCTGAACAGGCTTGTTTTCTTGCAGATGTTTCATTACCCTAACTAGGTAACATAATCAGTGCTAGTAAGGAGTGCTGTTTACTGTCAGTTTATATTCTGGTGTCTTGCCTGTCTGCATTGGTGGCAGCAGTTAGAGATTGTTTGGATGGGCTGTTTACTGTTTACCAATGGCTCTTTGAGATTTTCTTGATTGAGGTATTGCTTACTTGATTGTTGGTCTGAAGTTAATCTTGGAATTAATCTATGCTGATTAATTACCTTCTGGTTTTCCTACCTTCTCATATATGTATGGTGCAGGTATATATTTACGTATGTATGTATCATATCTATATGTGTGTTATGTATGTGTTTGGGCAGATATAGACTTTCTCTTGAGAGTGAGCAACAGAATTTCATTTTTAATGTGGACCAGTGTCCTCACAGTAAAACAATGACAATAAAAGTTATCTTATCTTATCTTATCTTATCTTATCTTATCTTATCTTATCTTATCTTATCCTTATCCTTATCCTTATCCTTATCTATATGTTGTGGAATTAAAAAAATTTCATCATGTCTTCTGACTGCCATCATGGATGCCTTCTGCCATTCTTCTGCCTATTTGTCCTACATAGTGGTTGTTGTAGTTGTACATTGTACATTGTATGTTGTAGATGACACCTTGTTTTACTTCTGGGGTTGCTGGGTTTTTTGGTTTACTCAGGATGTTTTGAAGGGCTTTAGTTGCCTTGTGTGCTATGCTGATTCCATATGATTGTAATAGTCTATTTATGGTTTCTAAGATATTCTTAATGTATGGCAGAATAATTCTTCTTAGGGTTTGTGTTAGTTGTGCTGTATTAGGTTGCATGGTCAGTGACTTTTTGATAAAATTGTGTGGGTATCCATTTTATTGGAATGTGTTGTATAGTTTTCAAAAAGAATATGTTGGTCTTAATTACTATAACAAATAACATTATAATTTATGAACTTATATTATGGTTTAACATCACAAGGATTTTTCGAAACATGAAGTCAGCTTTGGATTTGCTGCCTACATAGAGGAATCCAGAATAGGAATGTAAATATTATAATTAGCTTTATTACTTACTTAAGAAGCAGCACAAGCACATTTTAAGCAGTCATAAAAAGTGAGAAAATGACCCACTTAGCAAAATGAAAGACATTTTCAAAATGTATAAGAGAAAAGCAAATATCAGGTGCATTTTCTCATGACCAAACATGACTTGCCAAAATGTGAGTGCTCAGGAAAAGTGCATACAAAAATGTATATAGTAAAATAGTATATGAAATGTTCTATGTGCAAAAATGTTAAGACTGAAGAGTTTTTGATTCATGATGACATGCAATATCTGGTCTCTATCATTTCCCATCATGGCAAGCATGGCAACCAGTCCCTAAGCAGAGAGTAGTGGTATCCCTTAATGATTATAGACCAGTAGCTTTAACATCTGTTGTCATGAGATGTTTTGAGAGGCTGGTGTGGAACTATATTAAGGCTAGTCTTCCATCTACTTTGGACTCATACCAATTTGCGTACAGGAGTAATAGATCAAATGACGATGCTATGTCTCTTGTTGTCCATACTGTATTGAATCATTTGGAACAACAGGGGACATATGCGAGGCTGTTATTTGTGGATTATAGCTCTGACTTTAACACCATTTTACCCAACAGGTTGTTTCTTAAAATGTCCAATCTGGGTATAAATCAGAGGATTTGTTTGTGGATAAAGGATTTTCTGACAGATAGGCCATAGTCAGTAAGGATGGGATCTCACCATTCCTCTACTCTGATACTAAGCACAGGAGCCCCCTCCCCCCAGGGTTGTGTGCTAAGCCCTTTCCTTTATTCTTTGTATACACATGTTTGGACCCCATTGTATAACACTACACAATTATTAAATTTGCGGATGACACAACAGTGGTGGGGCTCATTAATAAGAACAATGAGTCTGCTTACAGAAAGGAAGTACAAGGGCTTGTTACGATATTTTCAGGATCAGACTCAATAAATAGATTAAGAATTAGATATTCAAATAAAGCACTGTTTATTTACAGAAGGCATTCTATATTCACTGAATATTCACAGATAGAAGCCCAGAAGGAAAGCATACAGCTCCTTATATATACATGGGGTGGAGCTAGATATAGGAGTGGTTAAATATGAATATATTAAATAGAGAAGAGTAAGTTAACCCCTGATACCCTGGTCATATGTTATTTACATAAAGGAGAATAAGGCATTTACTTGTGACAAATCCCCCTCTAAATGCCGATTCGATATATAACAATAATTACATTCAGATTCTGAACAATATAAAACTTGTAACATAGAAGTCAAATATTTGTGCTGCTTAGAGGGTAAAGGCTTTGTTAGTATGTCAGCAATTTGCTCTGACGTTTCACAATGGACTGCTTTAATAAATCCATCTTGAGATAACTGCCTCACATGTTTGAATTTTATATCTATATGTCTGGATCTTTGTCCAATGGCATCAGATCTAGATATTTCAATAGCAGCCTTATTATCTTCATGTATGATGAATGGTAATGAAGGTTTCATCCAGGTGTCTGACAACAAGTCATTAAACCATACGAGGTTATTTGAGGCTTTAGACAAACAAACATATTCTGCCTCAGTCGTTGATGTGGCTACTAAGTCTTGTTTACCAGTATACCAGTAAACTGGACAATTGTTAAGAAAAAATATATAACCAGATGTGCTTTTTCTACATGTGGTGTCGCCAGCCCAATCTGCGTTGGCGTAACATGTGAGGATGGGCTCTTTGACACTATTGGGTTCCAATAATAAACAAAAATCTAAGCTATTTTTCAAATATCTTAATATTCTTTTGACAGCTTCCCAATGATATACTAGTGGTTTGTTGACGTGTCTAGACAACAAGTTGAGAGGCAAAGCAATATCGGGTCTGGTCCAATTGGAGATATATAGAAGGGAACCGATGACTGATCTGTAAAGTGTATTATCTTTAAATTCAGGGGATGACTCATCTGTGTTCCTCAGGAAATCAGTTTGCATGGGAGTATCACAGGGTTTAGCATTGTTTAAGTTACATTTGTTCAGGAGTTCTATAATCTTATCTCTTTGAGAAAGTTTGAATCCCTTTTTTGTTTTACTAATTTGAACTCCAAGATACTTATTTACCTTACCTAATGATTTCAAAGAGAAATGTTCATTTAGTTTCATTACAAATGTTTCTCTCTTCTCTTTGTGTTTACCTATATACAAAATATCATCCACATAAATTAACACGAATTCTAAACAGTCATCCTCTTTTTTAACAAAGAAACAGTTATCAGCAGTAGTGGCATTAAAATTCATAGTTTTGAGCACTTTGACTAAACATTCATACCATCTTTTGCCAGATTGTTTCAGCCCATATAAACTTTTATTTAGTAACCACGTTTCATTTTTGTTTGTATATTGACTGTGAGGCGCTCTTACATATATCTCTTTATCTAATTTTGCATGTAGATATGCAGTCTGTATGTCGTATTGGAATACATCAAGGTTAAGTGCTGAAGCTATGACCAGTGCAGTTTTAACACTCTCAGTTCTTACTGTGGGAGAGTATGTATCCATGTAATCCTCGGGATATTTTTGTGCATAACCTTGAGCAACTAGTCTAGCTTTGTATAAGGTGTTGCCTCCTTCTAAGTTTTTGATTTTATATATCCACCTAGTACCAATAACAGTTTTATCTTTAGGTGCATGTGTAGGTGTGAATACATTCAATTTCTGCAAACTATCCATCTCTTTAGTCATGGCTGATTCCCACTTTTCCTTTTCTTCAGGGGGAAGTTTTAGCACTTCCTCGTATGTGTTTGGTGTTGATGTTTCTCCATCCGTATACATTATATAATCTTTGTATCTGTTTGGTATTTGGTTTCTGTTATTCCTGATTGTTCTTTTTGGTTTACTATCATTGTCATGTAAATACCTAGCTTCCTTTTTTGTTAATGAATCTGTCTTTATTTTGTATTGACTGTTTGTCCATGTTTTGTTTTTGTTTTTATGTATGTTGTGATTGTATTCTTCTCCAGTTCTTTCCTCTTGGTGTTTAGTATTTGTATAGTTGTTTGGGAAAATTTCATTAAGATGTATTTTAGACCAGTTGGCCTGTTCATGGAATACAGCCGTTCTGGAAACTATAAATCTGTTATTATTATCAATAAATCTGTACCCTTTTGTGCCTGTTTCGTAACCCATGAACCTGAGTCTCCTAGATACGTTCTCACCTTTACGTCTTAATTGCTTAGGTATGTGTACGTCTGCAGTGACTCCAAATATGTGCATATGAGCTATTTTGGGTTTCCTATTATACATCATTTCATATGGTGTCTTGTTAACAATGCTGGACCAAGTTCTATTTTGTGTATAATTGGAATATTGTAAAGCTTCTGACCAGAATTGTTTTCCTAAGCCAGCATCTTCTAATGTGCATCTAATCATGGTTTGTAATGTCGAGTTCTTTCTCTCTACCACTCCATTTTGGAATGCAGAGAAAGGGCTAGACGTGTAATGTAACATCCCTTTGTCTTTAAGCCATTGGGAGAATTCTTTTGACATGAATTCACATCCCCTATCTGTCATGATTTGTTTTATTCTAATATTATGTTGTGTTTCTATACGTTTGTAAAACTCCTTAAATTTCTGAAAAGTTTCATCTTTGTGCTTTAGTGTATAGACAAAGCCATAACGACTATAGTCATCCACAATGGTTAGGAAATAACGTTTTCTATATGTGATTGATGGTGTTAATGGACCAACTAGGTCCATGTGTACCAAATCAAAAATTTTGTTGGTTGATCTTGTTGATTTTTTGGGTTTGGACTAGTTTTGAGTTTTGTAGATTTACATACTGAGCATTCCAAATAGTTTTTACAATTTTTTATTTTAACACCTTCAGCATGTTCAGTCATCTTTTGAACTACAGGAAAACTGGCATGTCCTAATTTCCTATGTAAGACATGAGCACGCTCATCATGAATTGGTTTACCAATATTAGGTATTTTGTTGTTGGGTGTGTCTTTGTGATTACGAATAATCTCATGTTCCTCATTGTCACTATTACTACTGCTTTTGTTGTCTATGTTATTGTTATCTTCCATGTTGGAATCAATGTTGTGTAACCATTTTTCTTTTGTCATTAGATAAGGTAGACCTCCTTTAATAATCACAGTACTTATGTTTGTTCTGTTTTTCTCTAATGTTGCTTTTCCTTTTGAGAACACAATATTTATGCCAGAATCTCTGCTTAGTTTTATTGCACTAAGTATGTTATGAGGTATTTCAGGTATTAACAATACCCCCTCTATTTTTCCTAGGCCAGGTAAGGTTATATTTCCTCTACCTATGACTTGAACCTTCTCTTGATTAGCTACCTTAATTACGAATTTATCCTCTACAAATGAAGATAGTATATTTTTATTATTTGTAGTGTGGTTGGTTGCTCCAGAATCGATAAGCCAATCATTGTCCTCTGTCTGTTGTATGTTAGTGTTGTCATGTTTGTTTAACCCATTCAGTGAACCAGACTTTCTATCTTTTGAGTTATCCCTGCCCCCTCTATGTTCCCTATAGATGGGTGGACTTCTATATCTATGTCTATCAATTGATGACTGTCTGTTTTGATACCTATTTCTGTAGTCAGGATTTTTTCTATTTCTGAGGAGTTTTGGACAGTCTCTCCTATTATGTTCTATGTGATTGTTACAACGACTTCTCCTTGAATTATCTTCAGATATTAGCTTGTTAGATAGACTTTCTATGGATAAATATCCTAAATTGATTGTGTCTAAATGAGATATATAGTTATCCCACGATGGGTCTAGTGAGTTAATGATAACACTCTTCATTGTTTGATCTGAAATTATTTCCCCCCTTAATTGCAGTTCTGCTCTAATTTTGTTTAAAGATATTAAATGTTCACTTATGGTAACCCCTGGCTTTATCCTAGCTGAGAAGAAGTCTTTAGACATTCTTGTTGTAGTGGCTACACTTTCACTGTGAAACAATTTAAACATGCATTGAATAATTTCTGATACAGTTAGATTTTGCTTAATACTGTGGTACATGGCAGGAGATATACTGGAAATTAATAAGAAAAATGCCTTATGGTGCAGACAGTCTAATTTTAGAGTCCAAGGTCTTTTTGGGGGATTAGTGATAAAAAATAATAAGTTTTCTTTTAGAAAGACAACCTGGAGCTGCTGACACCATTCTTGCAAATTAATGCCATCTATTCTCAGTTTTGGGAAATCATTGGGTAAATTCCCAATATTGTTGGATCCATTACTTACAACTGGAGGTAGTCCGTGGTCTTGCAAATGTTGAAAGTTACAAAATGGCGTGGATATGCTTGCGACGATTCTGAATGGTTCTCTCTGTTCTTCATGTCCTTCGAAGTTGTCCGTGTAGTCTTGCACATGCGCGTTGTTCATTTCGCTCCTGAAGCCGTCGTGAGAGGTTCTCGCTGCCGCAGCTCTCTCACATCGCTCTTCTTCTGAGGAATCGGTCTCCAGCTCGATCTTGAGAGTCCTGGTGATAGCAGGCGCTCGCTTTCTTTGGTTGAGAACGCTGGTCCCTGGGATCGTCTGTGGCGTGGGGTGGTATCTGCAGGGCTCTCTGGGTTCAGGCGTCGGCGCTTTCGTCGTTTGAATAGAAGTGGGTGGATTCTGAGATGTTTGTTTGCTTGCTTGCCTTTTCGTTGATTCTTTAGTGATTTTCAATTTTGGTCCAAAAGCAGCAAAGAGCGTTTTCATTGCTGATTTTACTTGCATATCTATCGAAGTCTCTTCAATCTCTGTGTCTGATTCTTCTGAGGTGTAAATTTTCTTTTTTTCATTTCTTGCATTGAGTAAGGCTTTTCGCGCCAGATATTTTGAATCTAGCTTTCTGATTGGCTCTGCTTCGCTCATCTTAGGGGTCTGTTGAAACCAAGATGGCTGCCATTCGAAATTTTGTGCGGGACTGTTAGTTTTCTTTTTCACTGTATTTTTATTTTCAGGCAGATTGCTCACCGTTTTTGAGTCTTTAGATTTATTCATAACGATGTGCTTCTCTTTCGTTGCTCCGTTGTTTTTTAATATTTCTTGGAGGTTCGCGATGAGATTTTCATCGTTCTTTTGGCTTTTTAAGAGTTTTAGTATCTCTGACCTGAGTTCGTTGTTTTCTATTTCGTTTTCTTCTTGGTCATCAGTCTCATCCATTGTTTCTTCATTGTCAGTAGTGCAGTCTTCAGATTCTCTCGATATTGTATTCGTGGACTCATCGATTATTTCTTGATCTGCTTCCATTTCTTTGCTGTATGCCCTGGTGTTGGGTCTTTCTCTTTTATTTCTGGAGTTTTCTCTCTCAGACATATTTAAAGTTTTATTGAGTCAATTTAACCATCCTCTGCTACCAGATTGTTACGATATTTTCAGGATCAGACTCAATAAGTAGATTAAGAATTAGATATTCAAATAAAGCACTGTTTATTTACAGAAGGCATTCTATATTCACTGAATATTCACAGATAGAAGCCCAGAAGGAAAGCATACAGCTCCTTATATATACATGGGGTGGAGCTAGATATAGGAGTGGTTAAATATGAATATATTAAATAGAGAAGAGTAAGTTAACCCCTGATACCCTGGTCATATGTTATTTACATAAAGGAGAATAAGGCATTTACTTGTGACAGGGCTGATATTGTGATGTAAAGAAAATAATCTTACACTTAACACCAAAAAAAACTAAAGAACTTATAATTGGCTTCAGGAGGAAGAGAGATGTACATTTACCATTGTACATAAATGGTGAGGAGGTGGAGAGGGTTGGTAGTTTTAAATTTCTGGGCATTTATATCTCGGAGGACCTCTCATGGACTATGAATGCTAACATGCTTGTGAAGAAAGCACAGAAGAGGCTGTACTTCCTGAAAATGCTCAGGAAGCTAAATCTATCTCAGCATCTACATCTGTCCTACTATCGCAGCACCATTGAGAGTGTGCTGACATACAGCATTCTTGCATGGCATGGGAGCACTCTGTAGCAGACAAAACTGCTCTACAGAGAATCATTAAAACTGCCCAGAAATATCATCAGGCTCCAGCTACCAGAATCTGGACAACATCTTCGAATCTCGCTGTTTGAGGAAGTTGCATAACATTCTCAGAGATTCTTCCCATCCTGCTTACAATCTTTTTGGACTGTTGCTTTCTGGCAGAGGATACAGAACAATTAAAACTCGGACCATGCATTTTCTGAATAGTTTTTATCTCAGAGCTATAATTGCACTCAATGAACTAAAGGGCCACCATCAGTCAGCTGTTGGACAGCATTACTTAATCTGTTGTGTGGATGTTTGGGTGGTTTAGGGGTAGGGAATTGTGGTGGGTGGGAATGTGTTTGGGGATTGTTATGGGTGTTGGACCTTGTCTTTGGGTGTTAAGTGAATTTCGTTGTATGGGTATACTGTGTATACACGTACAATGACAATAAAGTTGTTATTACTATTATTATTATTATTATTATTATTATTATTATTATTATTATTATTATTATTATTTATTACTGTATTATTTTCAAGTCCAGCTCACCTCAGGTAGGGTTTTGGGAGGGTCTTTTTGGCAAACAATATGGAAGCGTTTTGCTATTGCTGCTCTTCAGATTGTTTTAAAGCTATGTATCATCTTTAGGCACTGTAGAATAGACTTTACTGATTTGTTTTGTATTTTAGCTGAAACATTGTGAATGATTTTAGTACCCTGGAAGGAAGGTTTAACTGCGGAGTGCTGTATTTGTTCACTTTAACTTTATTAATCTATGTTATTTTATTGTTAAATGGTTTAATTATATTATTTTAGGCTTCTTTTTGAAGAATTTATGGTCTTTAAGGCAGCCCATAAATATTTTAGAAATAAAGACTTGGCAAAAATGAAATGCACTCAACAGTTAATTCTAGCTCAAAACTTTATGTTTTCTGGTATTTTAACATATAGTTTTAGGAAATACAAGGAGTTGTGGATATTCTAAAACTGGAAGTTTTGAGGAACAGTTTCTGGATTCTTGGAACGGCTTTCTAATGCAGGGACCCCTAACCTGGCCACAGTCAGTTCAGAACCAGACCACATGAGCACACATGTTCAGTTTCACTTTTATAAATCATGCACACACATGAAGCTCCATTTGTGCAAGCAGTGGGCACATTGGCAGAAATAGAATACAGATTGATTTAACTTTTGCACAGATTCCATAGAGTATAATAAACTATTTGTCTTGAAATTCAATTTGAATTGGTTTCCCACACTGTATAAAATAGCTAGACTTAATAAAATAGTTTTATTAACTTAGAAACTTTGGGTAACTCATAACTTTGGGTAACTCATTCATAATATCCTCTTAACAAAAAAGAACTTCTCCCCCCAAATGACTTTCCTTTGGCTTAAATGTTTTATGATATTTCATAATTCTTAAGCATTCTTATTCTTTATTCACATGAGCTATGTGCTAGATCATGGTTAAAAAGAAGCCAATTATTTTCAAGGTGAGGGCAAACATTTCCCAGCTTTAGATCAATCTCAGTTGCTTCTGGTCCATCTATGTTATACTTCATTCAGCATTTAATTAGCTCACTTATTTCATTTTAAGCATTTAGTTCTTGCTTTTAATTAAAAATACAAAATAAATAAAATTTAAGAACCAGCCTTTAGGGTCCTCTTTGTTTATGAGGATGTTGTTGGGCCTCTTATTGATAGTCTCCCAGTATGGTGTACAGAGCTTTTCCAGCCAATAACGCTGGGAAAAAGACAAAAGACAAGCTGAGTGATAAATAGAATCCTAGGTGGGCCTGAAAAAATTCCATATCAATTTGACTTCTTAAAAATGATTCTGTGAGAGCTGCTTCATTCATGGGCAAACTTTTCACTATGAAAGTTGCTTTCTGAGAGTTTAATTAAGTAATATATTCAATACTTCCACTATATTAGATGTTTATACTAACTAGAATGAGCTACTATGAATTTAATGTATTTAGGCCTCAAAAAGTTCTTCAAAAAACTTTGAAACTAGATGCTGACTAGGCACATGTAACCAAGCAGTTAAGAAGCATCTTAGATTTGCATTAGTATATCATTGGAAGTCCTCTTTTCTTTCACAACCTGATTAATTCAAAAGTTCACTGTGTATTCTTACAATTCTGATAGATCATTCTATCAGAACTTATGTGCCTCTTCAATTCAACCAACTCCATGAGGTGTATACTTAATTCAGGTTACTTAACTCTATTATTGTTCTATTAAGTAACAGGCTACTTAACAGAGAACATATGGCATTTTATGTTCAAGAAAATCAATTAAATGGTGTGCCTGAATCAATAGACCAAAGACTATGTGTTCTATGTTTACAAAGTGTTCTTCTTCTTCTTTCTTCTTCTTCTTCTTCTCCTTCTTCTTCTTCTTCTTCTTCTTCTTCCTCCTCTTCTTCTTCTTCTCCTCCTCCTCCTCCTCCTCCTCCTCCTCCCCCTCCTCCTCCTCCTCCTCCTCCTTCCTCTGGCTAAGTGGTAATATTCAGTGTTGGGATTCAAATAATTTAACAACCAGTTCTCTGCCCTAATGACCAGCTGGATAGGTGAGGCTGGGTGGTCATGTGACTGGGTGGCTGTGGCCAACTCAACATCACTCATGTCGACGGGTGCTTTGCCTCACCTGGTCTCTCATGACCATGGGGATGTTGCAATGGTCACTAAATGAACTGTTGAAAGGATTACCTGTACAAAAATACAAAAAGCTTCTTTGCTTGCAAAAAGCTGCCCTAAATATCAATCATTAGATTAGAAATGAGGAAATACACACTGAAGATCAATGATAGCCGCAGCCATCATAGAAACCTAAACCATTCTGTCTGAATACCTTCCTTTTCATCAGCAATACCTGCAATCTGGAATTACAAAACAGGCAGAGTGCCAGAGCACCTTGAGGAATTAAAATAGTTAAAATGCAAAGATAACAGCAGCCAACTCTTGCTAATAAAGTGAAACCTTTTAGCAGGGAGGTCATTTAAGCTCTCCAGAAAGTGGGTGGGCATATTTGGGCTCCAAAATTCCAAGCTAAAGAGAAAAATTAACAAAGTATATAGGGGACACAGGTTCAAGCCTCCCAAGCTTTTCAGGATCACAATAAAATTAGTACATGCCACAGATATCTAAATAAACTTCAAGCCTGGTGCCATGTTACTAAGCCTTATTATCATGAGAGAAAACTAAAATGGATTGGAGAGAGGATCCACACCCCTGCCTCCTATCTTTTTTTTAACCTTACTATCAGTGAGCAATCATGTGCCTTGGCCACTCCAAAGCAATAAAAGAGATTCCTGTCCCAATGGGGCTTTTCAAGAGAGGAAATTGGACTTTCTGGAAACCAAGAAAGTCCACTTGCCTCTTGAAAAAAGCATCTTTGGGACAACCATGACCTGGATGACTGAAGAATCCCCATAGACAAGAGACTCCTGTGCTCAGTGAACTGAAAAAGCACACTTTCCTATCCAGGAGAAACAATCCTTAGAACCATTTTCACCACTTAAAGATACCAGCTGGTCTCACTCAGCTCACAAAGTATCCTAAGGAAATAATCCAGATTTAAGGAAAGATCATGTGTTATGTCCTTATAAGGACACCCGCCCGGATTGGCTGCCAGCCTCGGGTGGGAAGTTTGAATAGCTGTCTAGGAGCGATGCGTCTGCCGGAGAGAATATAAGGAGAGCTCCAGCAGCGCACAGCCAGTCTTGTTACTGTTACAATAAAGTTATTAAATGTATCGAGCTGGTCCCGTCTTCATTTCCTGCACCTGATCCAACACTGGCGACGAAGGACTAGAGAAGAGAACCTGAGCAAGACTCGTGGCATGATCGCCTAACTGAGCTGAAGTCACTCAACCGCGGCATCTTACAGAAAGGCAACCCCACAAGCACCGATCGCTTCACTGAATCCATTCGACCCGGCAAGAGAGAAATGGAGGTCGTACATGATCAGATACCGGCAATTCCTCCGAGGAAACGGCTACCAGAACCTTGATGATGAACACAAGAGAGCCCTGTTCCTGGTCCACTGCAGCTCTGACGTCCTGGAGATGGCCATCGATCTCGTGGCGCCCAGAGATATTGAGGAGAAGTCCTGCAGGAACACTACGCACCCACAGGCACCCCGATTGCAAACAGATTCACCTTCCAGCAGAGGAACCAACGGGAAGGTGAATCCATTAAAGAGTACATGGCAGCACTTCGTCAAATCGCTGCCAATTGCGAATTTGACAACGTGGATAACGCCATCCGGGGCCGCATCATCTTCGGGATGCGAGATGTGGGTCTCCAGAAGAAGTTCCTGAGCCGCAAGAGAATCCCACTCAAGGAAGTCCTCGAAGAAGCCACAGCTGCTGAGACTTCCGAGAAAGCAGCCGCCACGATGGTGAAGACCAGAGGGATCCACAAGATCCACAAGTTGGGCCCAAACTCCTCAGATGACTCCGCCACGCCATCAGAATCTGATGAAGAAATGGCCGTACACAAGGTTTCCCGCCCACCCAGGCGGGAAAATCCCCAACATGGTGACCGGGGGGAACGCTGCGGCAGTTGCAAAGGCGACCACCCCAGGGCAAACTGCAGATGGAGGGACGCGACCTGCCATCGCTGCCTGAAGAGGGGACACATAGCCGAAGCGTGCAGAGCAAAAGATCCAGCCCTGGAACCACCCAGGCCAAGATTTCGCGAAAATCGCAGAGACACCCAGAGGACATCCATACGGCCCAGGCCAGGCGCGTGGACAACGAATATCCCCACAACAGAGCAGTACATCAGACCACAATTGCCCACACAAGCGATGATGGTGCCACCAAGTTCAACGTGACACTGCTGGCAGAGGGGTCGCCGTGCACAATGGAAGTAGATTCAGGCTCCATCTACTCCATTATGGACTGGCAACATCTGAAGCATCTGAAGCCAACCTGTGAAAAAAAACCAGCTAAAACCCCTGAGGTCGAGGCTCATGGATTTCAGCGGAAACCCCATCAGTGTCTTGGGCAGAACCACCCTCCACATCACCTTCAAGGACTTCCAAGGCAAACTTCCCATCACAGTCATGGAACACAGCCGACCGAACCTGCTAGGAGTGGAGTGGTTCAAGCCGCTAGGGTTATCAATCGGAGGCATCCATCAAATTCAGAGGGACAAACTTGACAACCTCATCAAAAAGTTCAAGGAAGTCTTCGATGAAAGCCAGGATTGCTGAGCCACTCCACCGCCTGCTGGGGAAAGCAGCTTCCTTGAAGTGGGACCAAGAGGAGGAAGCAGCATTCCGGGCCATCAAAGGACTTCTAACCTCCAAAAGCCTCCTCATACAATACAATGGGACGCTCCCAATCAAGCTCACCTGTGACGCATCACCATACGGGGTGGGGGCAGTCCTCAGCCATGAACTTCCGAATGGCTCAGAAGCCCCAATAGCATACTTTTCCAAGACGATGTCCAGCGCAGAACGCAATTATAGCCAGCTGGACAAAGAGGCTCTGGCTATCGTTGCAGGAGTCAGACAATTCCACGAGTACATCTACGGGAGGAGTTTCACCATAGTGACAAACCACAAGCCACTCCTGGGGCTCCTCGCAGGCGACCAACCAACCCCGACCTTCATGTCCCCGCGGATGACAAGATAGGCCATCTTCCTAGCCGGCTATTCCTACAGGCTCGGGCACCAGCCAGGCACGTCCATTGGGAACGCCGACGCGCTGAGCAGATGGCCATCAAAGGATCCAGTGGAAGACCCAGCCCCACGCTCTACCTCTTCCACATCGACAATGATGACAGCTGCCCAGTCTCATCTGTGGATGTGGCCGTTCACCCTCAAAAGGACCCCACACTCTGCCAAGTGAGATCCTGGATCCTCAGAGGGTGGCTGACGGAGAAGGCAGAGGAGAAATTCAGCCCCTTTGTCAGAAAGCAAAAGGAGCTGTCCACCATGAGAGGCTGTTTGCTATGGGGAGACAGAGTGCTGATTCCCAGCACTCTGCAAAGAAGAACGCTAGAGACCTTGCATAATGGGCACCCCGGCATTGTCCGCATGAAAGCCCTGGCATGGAGTTACGTCTGGTGGTCATCACTGGACAGAGACATCGAAGAATGGGTCTCCAGATGTGATCCGTGCCAAGAAGTACGCCCAGCGCCACCCCAAGCCGAACCAACAAAGTGGGAGGCCCCCAGCAGCCCCTGGTCAAGGATCCACATCGACTTCGCAGGTCCGATGCAGGGGCACCACCTACTCATCGTCGTCGATGCCTTCTCAAAGTGGCTCGAGGTACCATGGCATCTACCACAACAGAAGCGACGATCCGGGCGCTACGCCGTCTCTTCGCCACCCATGGACTGCCGGATGTGTTGGTTTCCGACAACGGGCCGCAACTCATGTCTTTGGCCATGGAGGCATTCCTGGCCGGACTGGGCATTCGCCATGCCCTGTCAGCCCCCTACAGGCCAGCTGGGAATGGACAGGTTGAACGGATGGTGAGACTCACCAAGGAGGCACTCACCAAAATGGGCACAGGCGACTGGCAGGAAAGAATTAACACCTTCCTCCTCACCCAACACATCACACCGCAAGCCACCACCCACAAGAGCCCAGCTGAAATATTGATGGGCAGAAGGCTGAAATCACCATTGGACCGGCTGCACCCACAATACAGCCCTGAAGTGACCGCAACGGCCAGCCCCTCTCTTCGCACCTTCAGCATAGGAGATCCAGTTTTCGCATTGAATTTCCACGGCTCTCCGAAATGGCTGAAGGGGAAGATAGAAAGCTCAACCAGCCCGAAGTCCTACAGAGTGGAGCTGGAAGATGGACAGGTCTGTAGACGTCACATTGACCAGCTCCAGAAAAGGTGGAGGGAAGTAGGACAAAACCAGCCCGACGAAGTAGTCTTGCAACACCCCGACGAGGTAGGCCTACAACACCCTGACGAGGTAGGCCTACAACACCCCAACGAGGTAGGCCTACAACACCCCAACGAGGTAGGCCTACAACACCCCAACGAGGTAGGCCTGCAACACCCCGTTGAGGTTGACCCGCAACACCCCACCGAGGGAGGCCAACAACACCCCGATGAGGTGGGGAGGCAGTGAATCACTAAGGCAGTGTAAAAAGCTTTTTAAAAAAGTCAATCTCCTAATAAAAGTACCAGCAAAGAATGGGGGGAAAAAAACTACAGTGAAGCTGATTAGGCCATAGAAAGTCTGGACCACCAACTGCTGTTACAATGTAACAAGGCTTAACCCAGACGCAGTTTTGGAAAACACTTAAAAATAAACAGGATTAGGCTAC
Source organism: Arizona elegans (assembly GCA_022577455.1). NCBI lineage: Eukaryota > Metazoa > Chordata > Lepidosauria > Squamata > Colubridae > Arizona > Arizona elegans. The sequence continues at coordinate 109,077,644 of JAKOOJ010000002.1, read as the reverse complement.
AAACAACACAGAGAGGCACACCAGAATGTCTCCTTCCTGCCTTCCTGACAGGATTAACGTGGGAAAAAACAATAGGCTGTTGGAAGGACATTTCTTCCAACAGGTGGTTCGTCGAACTGCTCAGAAAGTTAACAAATGGTTCTCCTGAAGTGCTGCCAACCAGCTGATTCAGTGGCTGAATCACGACTGGTAATATTTCATAGTTTTGTCAGATTGATGACAAACTTTTGAGGTAGTCCACACAAGACGTATTACCACCAGTACTACCTTTCTTGTAAGATTACAGGTAGTAGAATATTGCCCCTTCTGAGATGTTTGTCCCCATTCCATCCCCAACTCCCAAGAGGGTTAAGCTGCCTCTTGTCTGACCATTATCTAGCATATGGCTCTTTTCCTCGTCCCACTCCTCCCGTCTCTCAGGGATAGTCTCTCAAATCATGATAACTCCCCATCCTAGGCTTCACTTATCCATTTCCTCAGTGATATTATTTGTATAAAAAATAGCCAATTTATGTTCTGTCCCCGTACCATGCACACACCCAACCAGCCAGCCGAGGGTTAAATAAACTCTTCAAACACTCAACGTCAGTGATAAGGAACTTGGCAGCAACTCTGTGGCTGCCTGCCAAGAACTTTTACTCCGATAACACAGACAAAAATACACACAGTTTGAATAGTCCAATTTGCAATTAAATCCACAGCAAATAGGTGTTGTGTCCGAAGGTGCAAAGTGCCTCGCCAGAGATTAGCTTTGTCCGTCACAGAGTCCGAATGGCCACCACACTCCCTTTTATAGCCTGTGGGGTGCGGTCCAGTGACTCAGCTAATCTCTGGCGCGCCTTCCCCTCTGCTGCGCACGCTTCTCCCTGCGCCTCTGGCGAGGGTCCAGCCAGCACTTATTTTCCTTGTCGCTGTCCACCTGTGGCTGCGGGGACGTGCTTGGCTCTGAGCCTATCGTTTGGCCTTCGGTGTCCTCCGGAGCCATTGCCAGAGAGGAGGGTCCTGGAGAGGGAGGCCTTGCCAACTCCTCCCCTTCACTCTCAGAGTCTGCATCTGTCGATAGCCCAGGCTCAGGCAACGGAGCCACAACAATTTACAGAAATAATATAAAAAAGAAGAGGATGGCTGAAAGATATAAGCATGTTTCCAATCTCTTTTTAATTGGCTGGTTTATCTTTCAAGAGAACATTGGATTTCAGATACTTTGAAATACCAATGTTCCAAAGAGCACATGTTCTATTTCACATGGAGTCTGAAATAAATAACATCTAAAACATGTAACTCAAATTTTAATCTCTGCTTCCTGTGAAATATTATGTTGTTGTATATGCAGATTTCTAGATGGAAACTGCATTGGTTGTGTTTATGGGTAACTTGTGACAGAACATGGATAGAGGATCTATGATTGTGTCATCTTGCTGGACTTCTCAAGGGCTTTTGATATTTTGATAGCATTCTTCTAGCTTCGCTCTGAGAGTTAGGGATTGGAGGTACTGCAGAGGCAAGTCCACACAATGCAGTGAGTTAATGGTCTGGTCCATGGGTACTCAATTATGTCATATGGTTCTCCTTTCCAATCCTATTTAGCATATATGTGAAGTCACTGGGGGAGGTTGTAATGGTACATGAAAATGGGAGATGCTGTCCATAGAAAGTCTAAATAAGAGACAAAAGAAACCAACACCTGCACAATGTGTGAAGCAAGAAGCTCAGAAGGGACTGCCCCTAAATTCTCAGGCTGTAAAAGAGATAGTGAAAGAATTATACCTTCAGACTTGTGAGATTCCCACCCCTAACCTCCAATACAGAAATATACCATGATAAACAATATCAATGCCATTGAGAAAACAGTGGAAGGATGATATCTCAACTCTGTTAAAGGTTATCAAGAAATTGACAACTGCTGTCTCAGTCCAGTATCCTACATAAAAACTTCCTTCAAGGTCAGTGAGTCCATTCCCTCCTTTATAGAGATAACCAGAAGCTTCTACATGTGATCCTTGTTTAGTGACCACTTTTGGAACTGGCAACTCAATCATTCAGTGAAGTGGTTACTGAATGAAACAATGACTTACAAGCTTACTTCAGTGTTTCTTTGTTTTACTGACCTGCAAATGTCATAAATGCATGTATTGGTTGCAAAGTTACTTATTCTTCACTGTCATAGATGCAAATAGTCCCTATCAATTGATAAATGAGGACAACCTCACAAGCTTCTGGTTTGACCAATATAAATATTACCCTGTTTCCCCAAAAATAAGACATCCACTGATAATAAGTCCAATTGGGCTTTTGAGAACATGTGCTAAAATAAGCTCCCCCCCCAAAAAAATAAGCCCTCACTGAAAATATTTAAATGCAGAGCTGGAAATCAGGTAAGATGGCAAGAGGAGCCCCATCTTGCTCCACATGCCCCAAAATAATAAGACCTCCCCAAAAATAAGGCCAAGCACTTATTTCAGCGTTAAAAAAAATATAAGTCTTCTTTTCTGGGAAACACGGTATGTTATTGTGTTTATATGCATCATATTTTTTCATGGACTTAGATATTTTTATGACTAAGGAGCCTTTTTAAAATTCATAATCAATCAATACTTATTTTTCCTTTTAATTTTATTCTTACATTTGTTTGATCTTAGTGGCTTTTTTCCATGATTATAGGCACTCTTTCTACCATTGATTCAGAATTATTTATCTACTTATTTTGATTAAAAAAACTTGTATGCTTTTCTGAGTGTCTAGAACTGACATCAAATTCAGAAAGAGCTTGCAAAATGAACCAGTCCAACCCACACCAGAATGTCTCTTTACAAAACTAAACAGAGTTGACATACATCAATTTTTAAAAAAAGAATTGGCATCATAGGTGTCTTTTCTGAAAGCTGGAAAAAAAAAATAACTCCCTGGCTTTGCTGTATTAACTGTTCACCATTTATCCAAATTTGTAAGGTCAGTTTGCCCCAAAGCACTGAATAAAAGGTGTCCAGATGGATCTCTGTGTTCCATTAGAAAAATGGAGCTTGGCAACATGCATGCCAACCGCTGTTTTAAATTGGCATGTGAGGATTGAATAATGTCCGCCCAGTGCAATGACTGTAGAAAAGCACAGTAGGATGTTCAAAAGCAAATAGTTTTGAAAACGGAGGTAATTTTTGTCTCTATTAGTATAATGTTCTCAAACAGCAAATGGAACTAGCAGCCTGTGGAACATGTTAGGGAATGGAGAAACGTTATTGGTGAACCTTCTGCTACAGATAGTTTTTGGAAAAGGCCACACTTTTAATAATAATTTATTAATTATTATTTAAAAAAATAATTTCCTCCGGCTTCCTGTAACATGCATATGTGTATATACTACCATTCTTTGTTATAGCCATAAGAAATAGTGGAGGTTTCTCTTTTTAGGGGAGATCAAAACTTTTTTAGATGTTGGTGGTGGCAACTGTCATTATCTTTCTTTTCCCCAATGGCAGCAAACAGATTTTTCTTTAAAAAATATCAACTGATAGTATACACTTTTCATTTTGAACTTAAAAATGCCCTAATATTCATAATACCTTTCCCTGCCCTTCATGAGCATATTTACATTAAAACAAAAACAGTACTAAACCAGCTTATATTTCTCATGAACAGTAACAGCATCCATATCCTCCCACGTTATCATCTATCCTTCAATGTTCAGTATTGATATTGATCACAACAGAACACAAGGAAGGTATATACATTGAGCCTAACTTCTCTGTCCAACTTTCCTAATGCAATCATAATCCAAAATAAAATAAAAATTTCTACTCCGAGTTTCATAAGGAAACTTCCAAATTCTTTCAGAAATTTTAAGAATCATCCTCAAGTTTGAAGCCACTTTTTGTTTTATTTCCTGGCAGTGGTGGAATTCAATTTTTTTTTACTACCAGTTCTGTGGGCGTGGTTTGGTTGGCATGGCAGAGGAAGGATATTGCAAAATCCCCATTCTCTCCCCACTCCTGGGGGAAGGATATTGCAAAATCTCCATTCCCACCCAACTCCGGGGCCAGCCAGAGGTGGCATTTGCTGGTTCTCTGAACTACTCAAAATCTCTGCTACCAGTTCTCAAGAACCTGTTAGAACCTGCTGAATAGCATCCTTGTGTTGTAGTGCGGGAATAACGAGGGGCACAAGCAGCCTAGTAACAACAGCTCTTTAATTCAGGGTGAGACTTCAGCAAAATCTCCCAGGCAGCAGCCCTCTTTATATACTTTACAGAGGTAACCAAGAACCAATCAGAATTCACTCTGCATTTGAATTTCCCACACAAAATAGATACATACACAACACCCCTCCCTTCCCAGAAGGCACTTATTCTATCTATTTACATATTTACATACAAAATCATGCAGGTGACCAGGGCGTGTCTTAATCCTGGTTGACCTGCGCAGTTCAGTTGTTGGCGAGGCGTTGAGCCAGTCGGAGGGACCTCCCGTCTCTCCTGGCTCCGCCAATGGAACCTCCTGGATTTCTCCGGAGATGTGGCGATCTCCGGCTGGGAGTGTCGGCTCGCTGGGGCGGCGCTGGAACTCAGGGTTGCCAGATAAGTATTCCAGCTTACTCGGGCTTGAGGTAGCTGTGTCGGAAAGACTTGGGTAGTTAGGACATGGGATTTCGTTTGGTAAATGTTTTCGCAATTGATCTATATGTCTCCTCCAGATTTTACCATGCCCAATATCTACTGTGTAAGGCTTTGGACCGGTAATTCCCACAATGGTTCCTTCTACCCATAATGGACCATTGGTTTAGCTTCTAGAAAAGACTAGTGAACCAACTTCAAAGTGTCTTAGTCCTCCCCCTTCCCCGATAAAACTATCAGGGGAGTAATTAGGATGCAGTCTGTCTAGAACGCATCGTAGCTTTCGGCCCATTAAAAGTTCGGCCGGGCTGCGGCCCAAAGTGGGGCAAGGGGTGGCATGCTGTACTGTCAGGAACTCATCTATCCTAGCCTTCCAGTCCCCAGCATCTAGTCAGGAGAGGGCTTCTTTGGCCGTTCTTACAAATCGTTCAGCCAGGCCATTAGAAGCCGGATGAAAAGGAGCAGATAGGGCATGTCTAATGCCAAGTTCGGCTAGGTAGCCTTCAAATTGTGTTGCCGTGAATTGGGGCCCATTATCGGACACCAGAGTGTCCGGCAACCCGTGTGTTGCGAATAGTTTTCTGAGTACAGCCTCAGAAGTGGTCGTTGGCATTAGGGCTATTTCGAGCCACTTAGAAAATGCATCTACGATAATTAAAAAGTTTTGGCCGTGGAACGGGCCAGCGAAATCTATGTGAATCCTCCCCCACGGTCCTTTTGGTTTTTCCCACTCCCTAACAGGTGCTATGGGGGGATCCGGGCAGGACTCCTGGCAGGGCCTACACTTTCCTACCCACTCAGTGACATCTTGATCAAGATGTGGCCACCAAACATAGCTACGAGCTAGGCCCTTCATACGAACAATCCCCGGGTGACCCTCGTGCAACATTTCTAGGACCCTGTGCCTTAATCACGAAGGAATGACCACCCTGACACCCCACAACAAGCAACCCCCCAACATCGACAGTTCATTTTTCTTGTTGAAATACAATTGGAAATCACCACCGTCCACCTTGGTAGGCCAACCCTTCGTCACCCAGCCCATTACTGTGCGCAAAACAGAGTCTCTGGCAGAAACCCTCGCCACCTCGTTTGAAGAAATGGAGCCCGGGGAAACAATGTCAAGCAGTAAGACCGGGGCTTCCGGGGTCAGGGTTTTTTTTTTTTTTTTTTTTTTTTAATTTGATTTATATGCCACCCTTCTCCAGAGACTCAGGGCGGCTTACAATGCGTTAAGCAATAGCCTTCATACTTTTGTATATTTTATACAAAGTCAGCTTATTGCCCCCACAAACTGGGTCCTCATTTCACCTACCTTAGAAAGGATGGAAGGCTGAGTCAACCTTGAGCCTTGGAGAGATTCGAACCAGCAGAAATTGCAGGCAGCTGTGTTAATAACAGGGTGCATTAAACCACTCTACTATCAAGGCTCTATCAAGGTTGTCCAATAGTTCCGGTAAAGGACATCGGCTGAGGGTGTCAGCATGTCCTAAGGTTTTGCCTGGTCGGTGGAGCAGTTTGTACGAGTATGCGGCCAAAAATATGGACCATCTGGTCATCCGGGGGGAGACGGCCGCCGGGGTCGGTTTATCTCCAGCCAAAAGTCCCAAAAGAGGCTGGTGGTCTGTAATGAGTTCAAAAGTGTGGCCAAACAAATACTCGTGAAATTTTTTGAACCCCACTACAGCCGCTAGTGCCTCCCTATCTAGCTGGCTATAGTTCCTTTCAGCACTAGACAGAGTGTGAGAGTAATAGGCGATGGGCGCCTTTAACCCATTCGGCAGTCTATGGCCTAAAACTGTGCCAACGCCAAAGGGGGAAGCGTCACAGACCAACACCAGAGGTAGTTCAGCATTGTACTGAATGAGGAAACTGTCCTTGGACAAAAGTCTCTTTACTGCGTTGAAAGCGGACGCTTCTCATTTGCCTCAAAACCATGGAACTTTTTTTCCAAGGAGCCTGTGCAGAGGCTCCACAACGGTAGCTTTATGTTTCAAAAATATCGTATAGAAGTTGAGTAGACCCAAGAAAGCCTGCAGCTCGGCCTTTGACTTGGGGGTGGGTGCGCCTTGGATGGCCCTCACCTTGCTCTCTGTGGGGTGAATGCCTGAGTTTATGTTTGAGTTTAAGTCCCCCTTCTCTGAATCTGGTTAGGGCTTGTCTAACTCTTTGGCCCAACTGCACTTTGTCCTGGCCACTAATCAAAACGTCGTTGAAATACGGGATGACACCTGGGAGGCCTTGTAGGAGGCGCTCCATGGTACTTTGAAAAAGTCCTGGGGCTGTGCTGACCCCAAACTGAAGCCTGTGCATTTGAAGGCACCTCTGTGGGTTACTATAGTCTGAGATTCTGCCGTAGCGTCATCTACTGGCAGTTGCTGGTATGCCTGTGCAAGGTCTAGCTTCGCGAATAGCTTGCCAGGGCCCAGGGAGTGTAGTAGATGGTGGACTATAGGAACCGGATAGGCGCTCTGCTGCAACGCCTTGTTAATCGAGCACTTATAGTTGGCGCAAATTCTAATTAAACCATCTGCTTTAACTGGAGTAACTATTGGGGTCTCCCACTTAGCATGATCTACAGGAACTAGCACCCCTTGTTTAATGAGCTTGTTGAGCTCCGCATCGATTTTGGGTTTTAAGGAAAAAGGGGACTCACCTTGCCTTCAGTCTAATTGGCGCTACGTTGGGGTCTAAATTGAAAGAAATAGGGGTCCCCACGTACTTGCCTAGAGTCTCTTCAAAAATGTCCCAAAACTCGTGAAGCAGTGTTTCTTTCAGTGATGATCCATTGATGTTGTGGACACCCTTGAAGCCCATGCCGAGGGCTCGGAACTATTTCATGCCCAGTAGACTCGGAAGGGGCTTGCTGATGACGGTCAGAGGCAGCTCTTTCTGGAACTTGCTGTAGGTGACCCGGAACGTGCCTACTCCTTCAACAGGAACTCGGTTTCCCTGGTAGTCAAGTAGGCAGATTTTCTGCTGGGATAGCTGGCTTTTCTGAAGCTTGGGCAGGAGTGCCTTGAGGACATAATCGATAGCATAGACCCGGTGTCAATCTCCATTTTGCATGATTTGCCATCAATTTCTACTTTCGTGTAGACTTTCTCGTCGTCGGGTGTGCTGGCTTGGCCTATTGTCGTGCTGTAGGTTTCCTGCTTTTGAGGTTTGCGCCGTTTTCTCGCACCGTCATCTTTGATTGGCTGTTTTGAACGAGCCGATTCTGGTTGGTCGCGGTAGTCACGTGGTTTTCGACTACGCAGAAGTTGAGCTCTGCAAACTCGTGCTAGATGGCCTTTTCTATCGCAACGCCTGCAGATGGCTTCTCTGTATTTACACGACTGTCTCTCATGATCCCCGCCACAGCTGGGGCAGTTCTCGTGGCAGCGGCTTTGTTCACTCGATCTCTTTTCTGTATGGAAGATGTCCTCATCTGACTCTTCCTCTGTGCTGGTTCGCACCTCTTCTCTGTGGACGGGGGCTGTCTTCGGCCCGTCCTTGCTTGAATTGGGACGCTGCAGCGCTTCCGACACCTTCGTTGATGCCTCGTGTGCTCGGGCTTCGTCTAACGCGCCGGCAAGCGTTAGGTCTGGCTTGGCTTGAAGACGCCTTTGTAACCAGGTATCACGAACTCCACAAATCAATTGTTCAAGCAATGCATCGTCTAAATCTCTGTAGTCACAATGCGTAGCAGCTTTTCGAAGCGCGGCCAAATAAGCACTGACCGGCTCTCCTTCTTTTTGAACTCTTTGCTGGAGTTCATAGCGCTGAACGAATTTTGACAGAACTGGAGCGTAGTGAGCCTTCAGGTTGGCTTGAAGGACGTCCCAGGGTACCATCTGGACTGGGGTTGGCTCGCAGAGGGATTCTGCCAACTCGAATACATCTGGCCCACAGTGGCTTAAGAACAGAGCCCGTTTCCTGTTTGCCAAAAGCCCTTGCATTTCGCTCGCTTCCAAGGAGCACTCGAATCTTGTCAGATACGATCCCCACTTCTCTCGGGTCAGGTCGAAGGGTTTTGGCGGAACGTAGGCAGACATGCCATGTCTCCGTGTTCACCAGTCACCCTGGTTGAAACTCCCAGCTCTTTTCGATTTGCCTCTTGTGGCCTCAATCCCACCTTCGTCGCCAATGTTGTAGCGCAGGAATAACGAGAGGCATAAGCAGGCTAGTAACAACAGCTCTTTAATTCAGGGTGAGACTTCAGCAAAAACTCACAGGCAGCAGCCTTCTTTATATACTTTACAGAGGTAACCAAGAACCAATCAGAATTCACTCTGCATTTGAATTTCCCGCACAAAATAGATACATACACAACACCTTGATTCCTGGGTTGCTGGTAAAATTCCTTTCCTCGAGCCTCTCAGTGTAACATTGCTTTCCTTTGGAGCAGTTAATGTGCAGCTTCCATATTCTAGATCCAATTCTCCCCAATCTCTTTTTCAGAACTACTGTAACCACAAAAGAAGCAAGGACTTTGGAGGTGCAATATTTTGAACAGGTTGACAGGTTGCTGTTTCTGACTAATATTTTGTTCAGGACCCCCATCCACTCCCTTTTAGTGTGATTCTGGCTATGTGGAATCCTATATGGCTCAGATGTTTTGTGCACTTTCTGTTATATTTCAGACAAGCCTAGCCTCTTTGTTGCTTGCTATGAAAAACAGCAAACATCTAAACAACACAGCAGGCTCACCTCTATCTGGAAGTCTAATTTTCAGCACAGTTGTCCTTGACCTACTCTACCTATTCTGAAACGAATGGCTTGAAAGTCTTAACTTTAATGAAACAATGTCTCTGAAGTAATTTCAAAGTGAAAAGAAGAAAGTAATAAGCACAGTGGTTGGTGTATTGAAGACTGTTGGAATAAGAGTGTTCAAAGCAAAATTCTCTTATCTAAATGAAGAGAAATGAGGAAAAAGCAGGAAAGAGAGCATTGCCGTAATGTAGCTAGATCTATTTTGACTCAGCTTATTCTCTCCATCACAGAGAAAGAGCAGCTCTGCCATCAATCATGGTCAGATCATATATTTTTTTAACCCTCTGTTAAAGAGACAACATGTCAGACCAGTTTCCACATCTGTGCTATGTTTCAGCAATGTCACTTGGGAAAAGAATCAACATTTTCAGTTTGACTTTCATAAGACAGCTCTTTGAGGCCAGAAAGAGTGTTATGGTGCTATCCAATAAAACTTGGAGAACAACTTTGGACTTTTAATAACAGCCTACTGAAATCAGAAAAAAAGAATATAGCGATATAGCGAAGGGAGAGAAGAGCAGAGGAAATATGCTCTACTGGAGCTGAAATTTCACTGGAGACAATTCTTATGCTATAACAAAATGAGAATTGGTTCCAATTGTCATATAATGTGGCCATTAATTGGGCTCCCTGATGGAGTGTCAACACAAACTGAATTGGAGAAATAAGGGAGCATTTCAGCTCCTCCCAATTTTAATATGAAATTATTTTTCCTTTATTTTTAAAATCAGTGTGACTCTATAAAACTCATAATGCACCTCTTAATACTGGGCACAAAAAAATAATAATCAGATGTCATTAGCTATTGGCCATCTCAGCAATACAGTCTATGCTGAAAATTCAGTGGAACTTCTCTCATCTATTAATTTTGTATTAGATTGTAATTTTATAATCATTATGAAAGAATTAATGGCTTCTTTGGATTGAATTAATATGCAGTGTGAAGGTTGATTACTGAATGGTATAAGAGTATGCATGAGAATAAAGGGAATTCTGGGTAGATAGTTCAACTCTGAGAACCAGCAAATAGTAAATAATTTGTATGAGGCACTGAGACACATGGAGCTCAAAAACCAAATTATTTTGTTTGTCAGGGAAAATAGAATGAATTATTGCCACGTACACATAAATAAAAACAAAACTAGTGCAAGCAGATGAATCTGTGCATCTTAGAATATTGTTTATTATGGATGACAAAAAATTTTAAGACAAGCTGTCAGAAAGATGGTGGGGAGTATAGGGTCAGTTGCAAGAAATGTTTTCAAAATAAGACTGAATACACCATTGTGTTCCTAGTCTCTTTGTGGTTTGTAACTGAAGAGTTTCTATGCCATGAGAAAAATAAAAGTTGAATGCAATAGGAGTGAGATACTGGTCAAACAAAATGAAGATAAAGTAAAAAAAAAAATGAAGATGCTGAATGAATATGGATTGAATACAAAATAAGTGATAACAAAAAGAATTAACTTGAGGTTCTTTGGTTATAAAAAGGATAGAGTGTAGGAAAGGGAAAGACCCAAAAAATTGTAGCTATATAGAATTAGTGATATCCTCAATTTAAAAAACAAAACAAAATATATGAGCCAATGTATGGGCTGTGTTGGAAACATGAAAAGATTTGCAAGCATAGAGAGAGGAGAGGAAATACAACAAATGATGTTGTAAATTAGATTTATTTATTTATTTATTTAATTAATTTTATTTAAATTTGTATACCGCCCTTCTCCTGGTGGACTTAGGGCGGTGCACAGCCAAGTAAAAAACATCCAATACAAAATTTAAAAATTTAAAAGAATTATACCCTTTGGCTGAAAATTAAGAACCTTACGACTAAAACCCATTAAACAAATAAAAAATCTAATATCTCAAAAAGGGGGGGGGGGTTTCACGCCAGCCCTGCTTGATGGAAGAAAAAAGTTTTTAGGGCGTGGTGAAAGGCCCGGAGATCTGATATCCTCCGTATCTCCGGGGGCAAATCGTTCCAGAGGGCAGGTGCTGCCACAGAGAAGGCCCTCCCCCTGGGGGTCGCCAGCCGACACTGCCTGGCTGATGGCACCCTGAGGAGTCCCTCTCTGTGGGAGCGTACTGGCCGGTGGGAGGCTATTGGCGGCAGAAGGCGGTCCCACAAATACCAAGGTCGATGCCATGGAGCGCTTTAAAGGTGGTAACCAGTACCTTGAAGCGCACCCGGAAGTCCACCGGGAGCCAATGCAGCTCGCAGGAGAGGTGTCACATGGGAGCGCCCTCTCGCTCCCATAATCCCCTGCGCAGCCGCATTCTGCACCAGTTGGAGCCTCCGGGTGCACCTCAAGGGGAACCCCATGTAGAGAGTAATTGCAGTAATCCAGGCGGGAAATGACGAGTGCCTGAGTGACTGTGCGTAAGGAGTCCCGATCCAGAAAGGGACGCAACTGGTGAATCAGGCGAACCTGATGAAAAGCCCCCCTGGCCATGGCCATCATATGCTCTTCTAAAGACAGCTGTGCATCCAGGAGGACACCCAAATTGTGAGCCCTCTCCGTGGGGGCCAATAACTCGCCCCCAATAGCCAGCGATGGCACCAGCTGGCTATATCAGGACGCCGGAAGCCACAGCCACTCGGTCTTGGAGGGGTTGAATCGAAGCCTGTTACTCCCCATCCAGATCCGCACGGCCTCCAAACACCGGAACATCACTTCAAAGGCATTGTTGGCATGGCCTGGGGTGGAGATGTACAGCTGAGTATCATCAGCGTACTGATGGAATTCCACCCCGAAGCCACGGATGATCTCGCCCAGCGGCTTCACATAAATGTTGAACAGAAGGGGTGAGAGAACCGATCCCTGTGGCACCCCACACATAAGGAGCGTCGGGGTCAACCTCTGCCCCCCTGCCAACACTGACTGCATCCGGTCGGAGAGATAGGAGGAGAACCACTGTAGAATGGTGCCCCCCACTCCCAGCCCCTCCAACCGGTGTAGCATGATACCATGGTCGATGGTATCAAAAGCCGCTGAGAGATCTAATAGGACCAGGATAGAGGAGCAACCCCTATCCCGAGCCTGTCAGAGATCATCCACCAACGCGACCAATGCCGTTTCCGTGCCATGCCCAGGCCTGAAGCCGGACTGGCGTAGATCCAGATAGACAGCTTCATCCAGGTACCTAGGCAGCTGCTGTGCCACCACACTCTCAACAACCTTCGCCACGAAGGGAAGGTTGGAGACCGGACGATAGTTAGCCAAAACAGCTGGATCCAGAGCAGGCTTCTTGAGGAGGGGCCTCACCACTGCCTCTTTCAAGGCTGATGGCAAGACACCCTCACCCAAGGAAGCGTTGATACTACCCTGGAGCCAGCCTCGCGTAACCTCCTGGGAGGCCAGTACCAGCCAGGAGGGACACGGGTCCAATAAACATGTGGTCGCATTCAGCCACCCCAGTATCCTGTCCACGTCCTCGGGAGCAACAGGATCAAACTCCTCCCAAATGACAGTCTCAAGACCGGCCTCCATCATCCCGTCTGTACCTACCCAGTCGGAGACCAGGGCTTCCCGAATCTGAGTGATTTTATCGTGCAGATACTGAACAAAATCCTCAGCACGACCCTGCAAGGGATCCTCCCGCGCTCGTGAATGGAGGAGGGAGCGGGTCACCCTAAACAGGGCGGCTGGGCAATTATCTGCCAATGCAATAAGAGTGGAAAAATAATTAAATTTTGCCACTTTTATCGCCACTAGGTAGGTCTTAATATGAGCTCTTACCCGTGTTCGGTCAGATTCAGACCGACTAGACCTCCAACTGCTCTCTAGGTGTCTTTTCCAGTGCTTCATCTCCCTCAGCTCCTCAGAGAACCAAGGAGCCAAGTAGACTCGGCGACGGGTCAGAGGCCGCAAAGGCACGACTCGGTCCAAAGTGCCAGCGGCCACCCTATCCCAGGCGGCCACCAGTTCCTCGGCTGAGTCATGAGTCAGAGCCTCAGGAAATGGCCCAAGCTCCATCTATCAGGATCCATCAGGCGCCTGGGGTGGAACCATCTAGTTTGTTCCACCTCCCTGCGGTAGGGTGTAGCTAAGTTTGCTTTTGTTTTTCTTATCCCATGCCTTTAATTTCTTTAGCTCACTTTTCTTACTTCTTTTTTTTTTTATTGCAAAAGTTTTACAATTACATTTTCACCCCTTTCCCCCCCCCTCAACCCACCCCAAACTTCCCAACCTCCCTAACCCACCCTAACCCTCCCCTCTCCCCGGACTTCAGCACAGTATACTCATATCGGGTAAAAAAAAAAAAAAACCTCCTTTGTATAAAACTTGAACCCCTCCCTCCCCCTTATAATTTTTCATCTTCATTACATTAAAATATTTCTCTCTTAATATAACATTTTCAAATAAAAGCTATTTGATACTTCCTAGTTTGATATTTGTTCTGAACATAATCTATCCACTTTTTCCATTCCCATTCATAAGTCTCTTGTGAACAGTCTTTTAAATATGCTGAAATCTTCGCCATCTCTGCAAAACTGGCCATCTTCAAAATCCATTCTTCGATAGTGGGCAAAGCTTCATTCTTCCAGTATTTACCTATCAACAATCTCGCTGCTGTTATCATGTACAATATCAATTTTGTTTCACCCAATGTAAAACCCTTAACTATACCCAATAAAAACAATTGTGGAGAAAATTGAATTTTTTTCTTCAAAACATTCTGCATGACCCACCAAATTTTTATCCAAAAAACCTTAACTTTCCTACAAGTCCACCAAACGTGATAATATGTAGCATCTAAACAATCACATCTCCAACATTTTGGCTGAACATTAGGGTACATACACGACAATTTTTTGGGGTCTAAATGCCATCTATAAAACATTTTATAGAAATTTTCCCTCAAATTCTGCGACTGTGTGAATTTAACATTCTGAACCCAATTTTTTTCCCATGTTTCCAACATCCATGGTTCCTCAAAATTTTGTGCCCACTTAATCATACAATCTTTAACCAATTCAGTTTCTGAATCCCTTTCTAACAAAACATTATAAAGCCTTTTAATATGCATTGGACCTTTCTCTTTTATGTGTCTAACCAATTCTTCCTCATGCAACATAATACCAGTTTTTTGGTCCTCTTTCCATCTCAATTGTAGTTGATTATATTGTAACCAAGTTAAGTTAATCCCTTCGTCCAACAGTGTCTGTAATGTCTTCAACTGCCATCTGCCCGCATCTGTAAAAAGAACCTCTTTGTATAAAAACCCCCCGAGTGACATTATATTTGTATTCCACATAATATGACCAAGATCCAGCCATAGCGGTATTTTATAATCCCATTTGAATCGGTGCTTCTTCCAAACTCTCATCAAAGAGTCTCTAAGTATATGGCTTTTAAATACTTTATCCACTTTGTTGTCATAAAATAAGTAAGCATGCCATCCAAATTCAAGATCAAAACTTTCTATATTCAGTATTCCAGTCTTTTTCCTTCCAAACCAATCACTTGCTAGAGTCAAAGCTGCTGCTTCATAATATAACTGTAGGTTTGGAAGTTTAAGGCCTCCCCTTTCTGGAACATCTTGCATAACTTTCAATTTCACTCTCGGTTTTTTCTCATTCCAGACAAACTTATTCACTCCACTTTCAGTTGTTTATCACTTTTAAGCACCGGAATCATTTGAAACAGAAAAAGAAATCTTGGCAAAATGTTCATCTTAACTGCTGCTATTCTTCCGAGTAGAGACAGCTGCAGTTTTTTCCAAGTCTCCATATCTTTCTGCACATCTCGCCACAACACCTCATAATTATTTTGAAACAGTTTCATATTTGATTCTGCAACCTGAACTCCTAGATATTTTACCTTTGGTACAATCTCAAAACCTGCCCTCCTTTCAAGCTCATGTTTACGATCTTGTGTCATATTTTTGACTACCATCTTAGTTTTTTTCTGGTTCAGTCTAAAACCTGAAACTTTACCATAGTCTTGTATAATGTCCTTCATCTGGATTGATTCCATTGGCTGTGTTAGGGTAACGACCAGATCATCTGCAAATGCCTTTATTCTGTAATCCTCTTGCCTTATCATTATACCTTTCAAGATATTAGAGTCCTGTATTGTATTTCACAAGACTTCTAGTGTTAAAATAAATAGCAGTGGGGACAACGGACATCCCTGTCTTGTTTCTTTTCAATTTTAAACTCTGTTGTCAAACTTCCATTAATAATAATCTGTGCCTTTTGCTCTTGGTAAATTGCTGAAACCACCTGTATAAATTGATCCCCAAAGTCCATCTTTTTAAAAGTCTTTAGTAGAAAATTCCAGTCCACTCTATCAAAGGCCTTCTCTACATCCAGGAAGACCAGCACTGCAGGGATCTGTTTATTCTTCTCAAGATATTCGAGTAAATCTATTATTTGCCTTACATTGTCCTTCATGTATCTACCCTCGATAAATCCCGCTTGATCATCATGAATCACCTTTTGGATTACTGGCATCAATCTGTTGGCTAGTACTTTTGCATAAATTTTATAATCAGTATTCAGAGGAGATATTGGTCTATAATTCTCCGGTTTTTTAGGACCTGCTTGCTCTTTTGGTATCAAAGAAATATAAGCTGTTGTCCATGATGGGGGTATTTTACCCCCTTGTTGAATATTACAAAATAGATCTCTAAGTTGTTCCACCATTTCTGCTTGCAAAGTTTTATAATACACTGCAGTCAAACCATCCATTCCAGGAGCTTTAGCTGTTTTTAATTGTTTAATTGCTACTATTATCTCCTCCTCTGTTATAGGATAATTCATTCTTTCCTTTTGTTGGTCAGTAATTTTTGTAACTCTTTTATTATCTAAGTATTTTTCTATATGTCTATTCTGCACATCATCTTTAGCATATAATTTAGTATAATAGTCCACAAAAGCTTCTTTAATTAATTTTTGTTGAAAGATTTCTTTCCCTCCAATATCAATACTATCAATAGTCCGTATACTCTGCTTTTTCCTTAATGTGTAGGCCAACCAGCTGCCCGGTTTATTGGCATTACAAAATGTATTATGCTTCGCATATTGTAAGTTTGTTACAACTTGTTCCGCCATAAGCCTTTGAAATTGGTCTTTCAAAAGTTTTATAACACCACGTATTCTTTCATCTGTTGGGTTTTTAATAAGTAGCTGTTCTTTGTTCTTTATTTCTACTTCCAATTCAGATCTTTTCTTTTGTCGAATCAATCTATGTTTAGAGTTCATATTAATGAGCACCCCTCTCATATAAGCTTTGCTCGCATACCACACAATTTCAAATTTATTCAAATTTATTTCAAAAAATTCTTTCAAGTGCTTTTTAAGTTCTATTATATTTTTTTCATATCTGAACAAGTTTTCATTTATTCTCCAAGAGCGTCGCTCAGTCTTACCCATCTCGATTTCTATCCATACTGGGCTATGGTCGGTCAAAGTTCTTGGGAAAATCTTTGTTCTTTTTGTCTTAACAAGTAAATCATCTGACAACAAAATAAAGTCAATCCTAGAGAAGGATCTATGTCTGTCGGAAAAAAAACTATAGTCCAATTCTTTTGGATTATGTATTCTCCAAATATCTTTTAATTCCAAGTCTTCTTTCATATCAAAAAAAGTCTGTGGTAATCTGATCCTAGATTTCGCCAAACTCTTTTTATCTAGTTTAGAATCAATTACACCATTCCAATCTCCCATAATTAAAATAGATCTATAGTCCCATTGCAGTATTTTAGTATGTAACATTTTATAGAAATGATCCTGTTGTTGCTTGGGAGCATAAATTCCAATCAAAAGAATTTGGCCATTTACTGTAAGCAATTCAATTGCTATAAACCTACCATCTTCATCTGCTTCTATAATTTTAGCTGTTAGTCTTTTGTTTACATAAATAACCACACCATTCTTTTTTTGCAAAGTTGAAGATATAAAATGTGTTCCTAATTTAGAGTTCATCAAGTATTTTTGATCTTGAGTTGTGATATGAGTTTCTTGTAAACAAATTATATCATTATTAAATTGTCTCAAGTATGCAAATAACTTCTTCCTTTTCTGTACTGAGTTCAACCCATTCACATTCCAAGATAAACACTTAATTGTCATCTTTATCTTTCTGAAGCAACGAGCAGAATAACCGAATATCTTCCGGAATCTTCGGTCTTGCTCCCCCCATGGCTTCAGTCTCTTGTGTAGTACTCTTAGCTCCCTTTTTATATTGTCTTTCCTGTTGTTGCTTTTCTTTAAGTTGCTTAGATTTTGCACGAGTTATACGCTGATCCTTAACTTCAACCATCCGAGCCGGGTCCAAGATTGGAGAAGATTCTAACAGGGGCTCCTCCAAGAAACCTCCTACAGCACCCTGTGTTTCCTCTAACTCCACCTGCTTAGACTGTTCTTGCAATTCTTGCTGGAGTTGCTTCTTATCACTCTCCTTAATCTCCAGCACTGTAGATGTACATGGAGATGGTGTTCTTTCTTTAAAAATAGTAGTATAAAAATGCTCCGCCTTCTCCACAGTATTCAAACAATGTCTTTCTCCCTTGTACTTCAAAATTATGCCAGTTGGGGCATCCCACCGGAATGGTATCTCTTGTTTTTTCAATTCGTTTACTAGAAAGCCAAAATCTTCTCTGGCTTTCAGCATTTTAGGTGATAGTTCTTTGTAAACTCCAATTTGTGCGCCCCCCACTTGCACAGAGGTAAGAAAAGATTTTTGCAGGATGTCATTTCTTATTGCTCTGTCTGTAAAATATATCACCACATCTCTAGGCAATTGTCTTTGTCTGGCCACCCAGAAATTCACTCTATAAATTTTGTCTATTTTGTAAAAAACCACATCAGGATTTATTTTTAATATCACTGCCAAAGCCTCAGTGCAAGTCTGTCTCAAATCCTCTCTGATTCCTCGAAGCCTTATAGCAAATTCCATTGCCCATGAATTGCATCATAACAATTTCGTTTTCGACTCTCTGCATTTTATCATCAACATCAGAAATTTTATAATCATTGTCTTTCATCTTAACATTGACTTCTGATTTAAATTCTTCCACTTTAGAGTCCACTTTAATAATAAATTCTGCAAGGCCAGCTGCCACATCTGATATTTTTTTAGTCACCTTGCCATAATCCTGTTTCACCATATCTTTGATTTCATTAATTTCCTGCATAATTTCCTGTTGAGATTTTTGAAGTTTATCATCTATTTCCTGTTGAGATTTTTGAAATTTATCATCCAAAACCTGGGATATAAATTCTTTTAAATTTTCAAAGTCAAAGTCTTTTTTCTGAGTTTGTTGGACAGAAGGAGGCTGTGATTCAAGTTTGTGTGTGGGGGATCCCCCCCCTGCTGCCTTTCCTTCCTGCTTCTTTGAAGCCATCCTGCCACGTAGGTTAGTTTTTCTAAAAAGGGAAATCCTTTTTCCTTTTCCACCTCCACAAAGGCTTCTAAAAAAGTCCCCCAGGTTTAATCAGATAGAAGCTAAACAGAACAAACTCAGATTTTAAAGAAAATTTTTTTCCTCTTCTCCTATTCCTCTGTATTACAGGCAGAGTAAATTTGTAACTGATCAAAGTAGCTTCTCAGAATCACTTTCACTAGCTCGTTAGCTCAGCTGCTGGATGCCATTTTTTTTCAAATCAATTTCACACTTACTTACTTCTTCACTTCACATAACAATGCTTACCCCAAAAGGTTTGTCTGATACACATGTATGTATTTCATCATACATAAAAGAGTAAAGAGTAAATCAATGCAATTAAATCAATGCAATTAAAAGAAAAAGAAAAAAAATCACTTACAAAATCTTCAAATGCTAAAAATAGCAGCATGGGCAGTGATAAATTAAAACTGAACAAAGCCCTTCTTATGGCCCAACTATTTCAATTTCCACAGTCTTTGTTGATTTAGACTGGGAAAAAATGAGGAACAAATGGAATAAATAAAATAATAAAACAGAGAAAGTGTATGAAAGAGAGACTGGGGAGAGAAACAGAAAGATTTTCTGTTTGGGACTACAGTTAAATCAAACCAACCATATTATATGAATGAAGCCATTTTATCTCAAGTGAAAAATTCTTTCTGATAAGATTCACACCTGGCTTATTTTTTTATTTTGCCTTGTAGAAATCTATTTAATTCCCAATACCATCCTGCTCTTTTCTTTTCTTTTCTTTTTGCATTAAAATTACTAAGCACATCAGGTGCAACCTTCAGTCATGTAGGCTCTTCCCATCCCAGTTTCATTCCTTTGTAATTTGGAGGCTAAACATAGTTATAAGAAAAATACATTGAAGAAGTACTATAGTACATGGTCTGGGTTGATCAAAGTAATCTTTCTTTTCCTTGACCATAAGGCCATTCTGCTTTCTTATTCTCTTTCTGAGAAATCACATAGTCATCAAGGACTTTAAGAATGAGACACCAACAGATGATGTATGACTGATAATCAAACCCCAGGATGGATGATGAAGCTGTTCTGCAGCACACAGGTATAATTCATAACTGACAATTCCTCTCGTTCAGGAAGGAAAGCCAAGGAATAAATATTTGATTTAATTTTCCTCCAACAAAGAGATGGTCAGTCCTTGAAGTAAACAAACAGATGTTGTGCACAATAATATTGTGATACTTCCATGCAGCAATAGAATCTAAGTTAGATAAAAGCTTGGAGACCTTTCTTGCTCTATACTGTCTATACTCTATACTGTCAAACAGTATATCCTCTAGGATATACTGTTTGACAACTTAAAAAGTTGAAGAGAAGTGCAGTCATTGAAGTCCAAGTACTAAAAGACTTCTATGCTCTCATATACATTTGAGCTGTTCTAAAAGCATCCAATTCTACAATGCTCCTATAAAACCAGTTCATCTGGAGGGTGGGTTTAATTCTTGAAACAAGGTTTGCTTGTTCACTGTTGGGCTTCAGGAAACCTCCTTGTTCTTATTGCTCTATTATCACAGCCTTGTTAATTGACTTTAATCTGCAATCCAGAGGAAGATGGTTTTATATCCCCGTCTTTATTTTACAAAGTCAGGGCAGCATATATCATGTTCCTGTCTCCATTTTTGCCACAACAAACAATCCTGTGAAGTAGGTTGGGCTGAGTGAGAGTGGTTGGGTAATAGTCTAGATCTAGCTAGCTTTCATGCCCAAGGCAGGACTGGAACTCACAGTCCCACAAATCATCTAAACGGGGGTGCAATTCAGCAGGTTCTGAAAGGTTCTGGAGAACCAGTAGCAGAAATTTTGAGTAGTTTGGAGAACCAGCAAATACCATCTCTGGCTGGCCCCAGAGTGGGGTGGGAATGGAAATTTTGCAATATCCTTCTCCCAGGAGTGGGGAGGGAATGGGGATTTTGCAGTATCCTTCCCCTGGAGTGGGGTGGGAATGGAGATTTTGCAGTATCCTTCCCCTGCCACGCCCACCAAGCCACACCCATAGAACCAGTAGTAAAAATAATTGAATTCCACCATTGATATAAACCACTGCACTAAACTGGGTCTACCTTGCTACAGATGTATGTAACTGATCAGAGAGAAAAAATGGCCCAATATTTCTTAACTTTGGCATGTCCAGTAAATTAATAAACCTTCCCCAAGACCTACAGTAATGTTGATAAATGCAATGTTCCAAAAGCTGTAATACTTCCTGCTAGCTCAAAATGGTACTAATATAAAGATCCGGCATTCTGAGAGAATGGGTTAGACTGTAAAGAAAAATGTTCCAAGGTTTTATGTAAGATCTTACTAGATCCTGACCAATTTCAACCTAGCTTTAAATTTAAGACATTCCTTCTGCACAAGCTCAGTTTAGGGGGATATATAGGTATGCCATGGTTAAGTGTTAAAGCCCAACCAGATAAGCAAAATTCCACCCAGCAATGAAAAAAGAACACATGAAATTCAGACATGGTAAAGATTGATTATAAGCCAGTTTTTCATTTGAGTGAGATTCCAGCCAATTGATGTCATCAGCTTCATCCCAACTCTTGATAGTCAGGATTGAGATATTTTCCATCCTCTGAACATTTGGAGAGAACAAAGAGCCCTTACAATATAAAAGAGATATAGGACAAAAAGGATTCTCAATGTCTTCCTATATTTTGCCTTGCCATCTAAATAGGAAAGTATTTACAGTACATCTATGCTTTTTGCTAAAACATTTGTAATTTAATAAAGAAAATGGGAAGTAACTTAAATGACTGTTTAGCTTTCTGACTTTGTGGCAGTCAATTGTCTGTGAAGTCCAAACGATGACAGGATCATCTGATACTCTTCCTGGAATACAACAATGTCCCACACTAGTGAGGATGTGGTCACCTCTGATTTTAGTCTATAAAGTCCTATACAATCTGACACAGAGGTCCAACATAACTGTCTTCTCCAATCAGGCCAATCCTGTCTAATTTGTGCATACCCAGATGAATCTGCTATTGGTCCCCAAGTTGTGTATGGCAAGTGGGACTGAATTATGTAGGCCCTGCTTTGGGTCAGAACATCAGTTTTATGAAACAGCCTCTCTTTGCAAATTAAACTTGTCCACACATTTATATAGACTAAGAACAACAAATGGTTGTTTATGAGAGCAAATGGAACATGAGATAATTCCATTGGGTTTTGTGATCTGCTGCTGATTTTCTTAGTTAATTTTAATTAATTACCACGTATTATCAATATAACTGTGAAGTTATATTATTATGCTTTTATGATGTCACGGGGTTCTTATGAACCGCCAAGTATCTATACGATTGTGGTAGGGGAAGAAACTAGTTGAGAATCAAATAAAAAAGTGTTTAGATTTTTCCTTTATGGTTGATCATCATTATCTTCCATTCTCGCATGTGATGAATATGGAAAAATTATCCAAGTAATTTTGGGATTTAAAACATTGCAGCAATGTCAAGAGTGACAGAACACTGTTGCAACTGTAACTTCTGAAGCGTACATTAATCAAGCCACCTTCCAGGGGGACAAGCTTGAACCACCTTGAAAACTGACTTGATCCACCTGTGATTTTTGAAGCATTGCTCTCTTGAAAGAAGGAAAAGTTGTGATAATTCCCATAAATGATTCAGTTTCCTGAAGCAAGGCTTCGTTGTTTCACAGACAACCGGGCCTTAGCAAATTTAAGATTTTACACATTACATTTTTTCTCTAATTAGAAGTTCCAAGCTCATGAAGCATGGATTATGGGCATTTTGCTGCATCATTTAATAACGACAGCCATAACCTGACATGTTTTGCTTTAGTTGGGGCTTCCAGATGGCTCCGCTTTTTCTTCAGACGGCCTTCATGCTGTAGCAGTCTGAGATAGCAATAAAGGATAATGATGACGATGATGATGATGATGAAGAAGAAGAAGAAGAAGAAGAAGAAGAAGAAGAAGAAGAAGAAGAAGAAGAAGAAGAAGAAGAAGAAGAAGAAGAAGAAGAAGAAGAAGAATTATGACAAGATAATTTAGATTATTTATTTACTTATTTATTATTTATTATTTATAAAATGTATTGGCTGCCCATCTTATAGGTTAACTCTGGACAGCTTACAATTACCTGTACAGTTAAAACATAAAAAGTTAAAATCAGACATTAAAACCAAGGACACATGTCCACCATCTTATTTTTTGTTACCGTCCCCTAAAAACCTATGATCAACAATTTGATACAAAAGCAACAAAAATAGTTGGGAACTCTTAAATATACTCCCAAAGAATATTAATATTAGTTTATCAGGAGGAAAATTACATTTAATTTTTATGTCCACTAATTTGTTCAACAGCAGATGTTTCCTTAAGATAAAGAAAAGGGGAGAATTCACTTTGAACAAAAAATAAAAGCTAATGTTTCAGTTGCTTTCAGTACAACACAATCAAATAGCTTCAAAGAATAATTTCAAAAAGAAAATCCTAAGGATGTCTTTACCTTGCACTAAAAATTGACAGTCACTATTCAATTAAATTGAATAATCTGCCATGAAAATCGATAGCATTAATGTAAAGAGGCAAAGCTGAGAAATGACAGTGTGATATTATGGAGTATAAGAAGAAACAGAACAGAAAAATGTGTAAAAATGCATAAACAAGCTGTGGATATTTTAAATTTAATCTGTACTGTATAAGTGACTACAACAATGTTGGCTGGGAAAAATACAGGCATTTTGATTCGTTTGCTGGAAATGAAGACATGACTCTCCTTGACGATCATTATTTCTATTTAATATGGATAAATGACAAGATATTTAAACCTAACAAACTGTCTACTGAAATCTTGCAGATTAAATTAGGAAAGATACATCATAGTAGCCAATTAAGTAAGAAGATGGATGATTTGCCCAAAGATAACCAAATGGCTATGAAGATATATTTTTGCTGCAATTAAAGTTGTTTATGGGACACAATCCCATGATTCTATTCAAGCTATAAAATAGGGAAGAAATGCAGTGGATATCTGTGCTTTTCATTTTTAAAAGATAAACTCTCATTTTGCAAATGTAGATGAATCTCTTCTACTCAAGAACAGGTTCATCTAACAGCAATTATCAATTTTAAAAGAAAAGCTGAAGCAGAATGCACTATATTTATTTTAAATGGTGGAGAATCATTACTGTACTAGGAAATTAAAGTAGAAGAATTTAGAAGAAAAAAAATAGACTAACAAAAGTGAAACAGAACTTTTTAAAAACTTATGTTCAGAGAAATAAATTGGGCTTTAACTGAATAAAATGAAATGAACAGGAATGAAAAAAGAAAAGAAAGAACTAAAATAAACAGACAAGGTCTAAGAAGCATTTAGAGCAGGGGTGTCAAGCTCAAGGCCCAGGGGATAGATCCAGCCAATGGGGTGCTTAGATCTGGCCCGCAGGGCGGCCCTGGAAACAGTAAAGGACCAGCCCGTGGTGCTGGTGCCAGTGAAAAATGAGCTCGGGTAGGCTGCAGGCAGCCCTCCCAATCTCTGTTTTTGCTGGCAGAGGGTTGTAGGAGGCTGTCACAGATGAAAACGGAGCTCGGGAGTCCATTTTCTCTGGCAGAGCATTTGGGCCACCACAGGCACCCCCAACATGAGTGATGTTGAGCTGGCCATGTCCCCCCAACCATGCCCACTGGCCTCCTGAGGTTAAACATAATACTGATGTGCCCCTCAATGAAATTGAGTTTGACACCCCTAATTTAGAGGGTATTTTTCTGAATTTAAAAACAAATGCTATTTTGGAATCCAGTACAACTCCTGGTGACTATATAGACACATCCAGACACTTTTCTCAATAATGATATGGATCTCTATCACATTATTTTGCTGTGTGCACACTTGATTACATTACCCTTTATTTCCCAGTTTCCTCTACTGTTCCTGGAAAGAGAACTCAAGGCAGATAGACAGGTAGAGAGAGTTGAAGAGGAGACAGTCCCTTATCTTACGAAGGTTTAAGGTTGGGAGGAATCAAGTCAATAATGGATTGGATTAGGATGGGTTCTTGGTTATTGACTGGCGGGATTCCACATAATGTAGTGTTTTATGACCACATTGCTTAGTGAAATTCTGGTCCCAATTAGTATAATAACTCAAGGACTACCTCCTATTGATTACCACTTTTGAACTTTGGTGTTATAGAAGACTTCTAAGAACACCATAAGCAGCCAGGAAAATAACAAGTTAACTTGTTATTGTTCTCACTTGAAGAACAAATGACCAGGTTCAAATTATCCTACTTCAATCACAGTATGCAAAGTTCTCCTTTTTGGGAAAGACTCTAATGCTGGGAAAGATGGAAGGAAACAGAAGAAAAGGATG
Source organism: Arizona elegans (assembly GCA_022577455.1). Lineage (NCBI taxonomy): Eukaryota > Metazoa > Chordata > Lepidosauria > Squamata > Colubridae > Arizona > Arizona elegans. The sequence continues at coordinate 109,052,525 of JAKOOJ010000002.1, read as the reverse complement.
ACCAGTAGCAGGATGGACAGACTCATTTACAATGGTATGGTGGGACTGTTTGACTGAAAAGAACCAGTTAGAGATAGATGGTCATGGAGAAAAAATCATATATGTGGTCTACTTGATGGCACATATCAATCAATATATTGCACTGTGTGTGTGGAGTATGTATATATATAAAAAAACCAAACTTACATATCTTCCTTCCTTCCTTCCTTCCTTCCTTCCTTCCTTCCTTCCTTCCTTCCTTCCTTCCACTGAATTTCTCCAGAGAAACACATTCATTTGAAGCCTTTCCTATGTAAGGATTGCTTTAGTTTATATTTCCATGTCTCAGGAATATGGAACTTTTCCTTCCTTCCAAATCCCTATTTCAAGATTCTTCTGAAGGTATAAAAAATATTTAAGGAATAAGTTTCTGAAAGAAAAATGGTAAAGAGAAAGAGAGGGGCCACAGAATACTTCTTTTACAATTATTTTTCTTTGTCTGCTTGCCTTTTAATTTTTAAAAACTATTATAAGCACCATATATACTGTTTTTCTTTCTCTTGGTTTTTGATTGTTTGGTTGTTTTGCTTAATCAATAAAACATTGGGGAAAATATTATTCTGAAAAGTTTCAGCAGACTTGTACTCTTCAAATTTTTGCTGAAGGAAAAACTCAATAAAAAAATTACAAATTTAATCCTCAAACAGCCTGAACAAAAAGTCTCTCATCGCTTCATGCCACAAATCTATTTCAGACACACACACACACAAAATCACAATTATCCATATTGTGCTATTTCATACTTAATTCTTTTTTTCCTATCTTCTTAGAACACTAATAAATTTTCCTTATGAGTTTACAGACTTTCATTTCCTCCTATGGACTGTAAATATGCACACAATATACTGCATTATTGTAAAACCCAGGTTTCTAGCCAAGTTGTTTTCTACTAACTGGCAGGAAGCAAATATTTAACGATTTCATTATATTATTGTTGCACAGCTCAGTATGTCACCGCAACCATAAAGTACATTGTATACCTCATTAACAGCCAAATCCTGATTTTGATAAGAAGCAGAACTGGGAGGAAAATACTATAAACACAGACATGTACATAATGGTGCAGCTAATGAAACATGACATGCTGTTCCCTTTCATTGTCTGAGTAACAGTTTGCATTGCATTGCATACAAGAATAAGCCAACTTTACAAAAGTAATGCTTTTTACACAATGAAAACTGATTTATATATTACAGTTTCCCCCACCCCCCACCCCATTCCAAAAAGGCTACTTTCACCTTCCTCAAGACTGAGAATAGAGAAGAAGTAACTATCATGCTTCATTATTATTGTGACTGGCAGTTGTATCACCAAATTTTGGGAGAAACCAAAAAATTGTTTACAGAAAAAAAAAACAAAAAAAAAAAACCCTGAATGCATTTTCTTTAATAGGGAAATACAACAATTCAAAATATAGCAAAGCTCAGTTGTTTCTGAAAGCTTATGCTACAGAAGCCAGCAGGAAAAAAAAGAACATTACAGAAAATTCCATACTGCCACTATTGTTTCCGCTGAATTTTGTGGCAAACAAAAAACAAGTTTGGATTATGGCATAATATATAAAACTTGTCATAAATAACAAACAAATAAATGAAATGCTCAGTCCTCCCTCTCGATGACCACTAGGAAAGTGCAAAGAATATAATTTGAACGGTGATTCCTACCATCCATGATTTTGTTCATGTTATAGGAACTTGGTAGGCGAGTGGTGCAGTGACCTAGAGGTTAAGATGCTTGCCTCCCACTCAAAAGATCGAGGGTTCAATCCTAGATAGCAGCAGGATGTTGCTCTATCAGGACGTAAAATGAAAACGAACATTGAATGTTCCTTTTCGGAGCACTGCGACTGCAGTCCATAGCTGGGATCTCTTCTTATTGCTTCGCCTTGACTGGGTGACATTTTTTTTTATTAGAGTCTCTCTTCGTGCTGTGGCCATGCCCCTCAATCCCATCATGCACCAGTCTTTGAACGAAGGCGCGACCACCTGAATAGTAATCAAATAAACGGTAAACATTGGAAAAATACAACAAATCGTGGAAAGGTCCAGAACTACAGAATAAGTCAGGAAACCTTAAATACAAGTGGGGGGGAATTGACTGCAGTCGCAGTGCTCCAAAAAGGAACATTCAGGTAAGACAATGTTCGTTTTCCAGAGCACTGCTCCTGCAGTCCATAGCTGGGATATACCCAAGCTCGAACCCCAAGGGTGGGAAATCAACAGCCTCCAGAGTCCTGCGCCCCGAGGACACTTTGCAGGACTCGACGGCCAAAGGAAGCCTCTTTCACGTTGATGCCTAGGTGACGGGCAGAAGTCCGGGAGGACGAGCTCCTGCGCACGATGGAAATAAGTGTTCACCTTTGGCAAAAAGGTGGGGTCCAGTCGAAGGACAACAGTGTTCTCGTGGAAGATACATAAGTCTTTTCTAATTGACAAGGCTGACAGTTCCGATATCTTCCTGGCGGAGGTGATTGCCAAAAGGAAAGCCACCTTGTAAGACAAGTATTTAAGGGAGATAGCACCCAACGGTTCAAAAGGGGAAAACATAAGCACTTGAAGAACGAGAGAAAGGTCCCAGGTCGGGAACCTATGAACAGGGGGTGGACGTAAATTCGAAGCCCCATGTAAAAACCCTTTGAGCAATGGATGCTGAGATAGCGAAGAGTATGGCAGGGATCGAATGACAGTGGACAACGCAGCGGTCTGACGACGAAGAGTGGATGGTGACAAGCCTTTGTCCAGACCCGATTGCAAGAAACAGAGAATGTCTACGATCTGAGCCGACGTAGGATCCACCAGATTGTCAGCAGACCAGGTGCAAAAGGCACGCCATGAAGACTCGTATATACGTGACGTAGAAGCTCGTCGAGAGGCCTGTATGGTATCTATGACGGAGTCGGGGAGACGGTCCTTCTGTAAAATGACCCTCTCAAATGCCATACGGCCAATTGGAACCATCCTGGATCTGGGTGGAAGACAGCTCCTTGACGCAGGGACAGACGTGTCGGTGGAATCACCCACGGAGGACGGACGGACAGAGACATGAGGTCTGCATACCATGGCCGACGAGGCCAGTTGGGAACCACAAGTAGGAGATCCGCTCCTTCCTCCAATAGCTTCCGAATCACCTGAGGGATCAGGGGAATCGGAGGGAATGCGTATAAAAGGCCGGGTGGCCAAGGGCATCTGAGCATGTTGTGAGCCTCCGCCTGCTGGCACGGGTAACGTGTCACAAATGTCAGGAGTTGGGTGTTCGTCGGGCTTGCAAATAAGTCCACAGTGGGTAGACCGAAGATGGTGATAGCCTCTTGAAAAATGTCGGGATCCAGCTGCCATTCCGACTGGTCTATCGATTGTCTGCTGAGCCAATTGGCGCAAACGTTGTCCACGCCTGAGATGTGATCGGCCCTCAGGGATAGGACGTGACTCTCGGCCCAATTCAAGAGCTTCTCCGCCTCCAGCATCAAGCCCCTCGATCTCGTGCCCCCTTCCTTGTTGACATGGGCCTTGGCGGTAATATTGTCCGTAAGGACAAGAACGTGACGGCCGTGCAATAAACCTTGAAAGTGACAGAGGGCCAGACGAATCACCCTCAGTTCCAAAAGGTTGATACTTAGTCGTTGCTCCGACGCCGACCAGCGGCCCTGCACCATCTGATCGTTGAGATGGGCCCCCCAGCCTACGAGACTGGCATCGGATGTCAGGGTCAGACGATTTGAGATCAGAAAGTGGGACCCTAGGAGGAGCTTGGGGCTTGTCCACCAGGCGAGGGATAGGGCAATTTGAGGGTTAGAGATACTTTGCAGAGAGAGTCGCTGTGACCCATGCATTGAAAAGGGAGCAGGAACCATTGTAATGGTCTCATGTGCCGGCGGGCCCACGGCACGATGGAAAAGCACAAGACCATCTTCCCCAATAACTGGGATAGAAGGCAGAGAGGAACAGCACGCTTGGAGCGAACGAGATGAATCAGCTCGCTGATACTCTGGACTCTTTCCGGAGAGAGGAAGACCTGGCCCTGAACCGAGTCGATCACCGCTCCCAGGTGTTGCAGCGCGGTGGACAGACAAAGGTGACTCTTCGGGTAGTTGATCGAGAACCCGTGGGCCTGAAAGGCTTCGATAACAAGAGCCAGATCTCGAGTCGCTTGGCTTCTGGAGGCAGACAGGACCAGGATGTCGTCCAGATAGCACAATACTCTCACAGGTTTCAGTCTGAGAGTGGCCGCCACCACCGCTACCAGTTTTGTGAAAGTCCTTGGAGATGACAAGCCAAAGGGCATCGCACAGTACTGATAGTGGTCCTCCCCAATCTGGAAACGCAGGTACTTCCGGTGGTCTGGGAGAACCGGAACATGCAGGTACGCCTCCCTGAGATCGACGGATTGGAGGAAATCGCCTCGACGAACTCCGGCAAGGATGGATCTCAGGGAGTGCATTTTGAATCTGCGGTAAAGAACCGACAGATTCAACTGCTTTAAGTTCAGAATGGCTCTCCAGCCTCCCGAATGCTTTGGAACCAAGAAGAGCGTTGAGTAGAACCCCCTGCCAAGCTGATCCGGAGGAACAGATTCTATTGCATGGATCTGTAGTAGGTGGATGATCTCGGACCGCAGCAACCGTTCCTTGTCTGGGGTTAGTCGAGTTGAGCCACAGATGTAGCGGGATGGAGGTGGACCCAAAAACTCGATGGAGAGGCCGGCGGACACCATCCGAAGAATCCAGGCATCTCTGGTTGACTGTTCCCACTGGTGGCTGAACAGCTGGAGGTGCCCACCAATGGGATCCCGCAACTGGCAGTCATTTTCCTTGGTGGGCTTGACGGAAGCCGGAGCCTCGGAAAGGACGCTTAGCATGGTTGGATCTAGGCGTGTCACAGAAGCGCTGTCTGTCCGAGGGACGGTCGGTTCCTGGAAAGAAGGTGCGTTGAGAATAGGGGCCGCCTGACCCCGACGAAGCCCGAAAGGGCTGTCGCTGAGAATGGGGTGTATAGCGTCTTTCTGGCCTACGATATGAAGATGCCGGGATAACCTTCTGTTTGTCCTTGTCCTCGACAGGAACAGGATCAAGAGCAGGACCGAAAAGGTTCGGGGCCTTAAATGGAGCCGCTGCTATCTTCCACTTTGCCTTGGCATCAGCTCTCCAATTTCTGAGCCAAAACAATCGGCGCAATGTCACAGAAGAGGCTAACGCCCTGGAGGCAAACTTCCCTGAGTTTAATGAGGCATCCACCAAATATTCCGTGGCGGCCACAATTTTATTTATGTCTTGGTGAAGGTGCGTGTCTTCCGTCCGAAGAGGTGTGCGCCATCCTAGATGGAGATTTGGAGCGTACTGGAGCCGCAGAGCGAGAGGTGTGGGGTTGCAGTAAGGCGGACTGATGCATCCCAGATGCCAAGAGGGAAGAGAGGGCATTGGATAGCATAACCTGGAGATCCGCCTGAGCAGGTAAGGACTGACCCTCTGGACCCCTCAGGCCAGCAGCAGTCGGGGTAAAGGTCACCTCCGCCCTGCGTGGAGGAGCCGGGTTGTCGCTGAGGCCCGCAGCAGATACATCAGGCAGAGATCTCGAGTTCCTCTTGGTAAGGCCGCAGGAAAACACTTCCTGAGAAGCAGAAGTAGTACTGGGTCTGTCCAGAAGAGGAGTACCATGATCAGGCGTAGGCTCAGCGGGCAAGGAGGAGCTATCGTGTAAAACCAAGCGTTGGTCGGAAGGAAAAACGGAGGCCAACCTGGCTTGCCTGGCTCTGTCATACTGCCGCTCGAGAGCTCTGTGGCGACGCTGGGCATCTTTTTCCGCCGCCAAGGAAGATCTGTGTTGGCGAGTATCAGCAGAGGCAGAAGTAGATCGTCCCTGTGAGCCTGATTTGTGTTTGGCCACAGATCTCGGGGGGCTGGATTCCAGGTCCGGATCGGAAGACAAGTAGGCATCAGCCATAGTTCGCCAATACAATGTAAATATATACAAGGGCCAAATACAATCCTGAATGGCCTGTCCAACAACTGCTGTGACCCAATTAGGAGAAATGGTATGTAGCAAATAGATCCTCTGTCCCCCCCCCCTTTTTTTGTATTTATTTGTTTTTATTATTTTTTATTTTGTTTGTTTGTTTGGTTGGTTTTTTTTAATTATTATTATTTATTTATTTATTTATTTTTTGGGAGAGCAGAAAAAAAGGGAAAGGTGCCAACAATGAACTATGTACAAAAAAAGTTCCAGACGAGACAGAGGCTGAGGGGAACACAGCAATTGGAACCACTAACCAGTGTGACCAAGCATCCAAGCAGTCACGAGTTTGCCAGGCAAGCCTTCAGGTCCCGATAACACAGGGACAGCAAGGTAAATGAAATAGAGGCAGCCACCCAATCCAAAGAGCTGCCACGAACAGTTTAAACGGGAGCGACCAGCAGCAAGGAGGCGCAGTAAAATGGCCACCAATAGATGCAACAAAATGGCGGCCGCAATATAAAGCCCCTCAGCGCCAGGCCGGGAGTCAAAGGCAGAACCGGCAAGGAAATCAACAGTCTGACCAGATGAAGTCCAAATTGGTAAATAAGGGGCTAAAAGCGCCGCCTGAAGGACGGACGCTTGGATCGCTCACCACCAGCTGCTTGTTTCGCTGAGGCAGAAACCGCCGATCACTTCGCTGAGGCAGAAACCGCCGATCCCAGGGCGCGATTGCCCGCGGAGATTCAAATAAGCAGAAAAGCTGGTCGCACGTCAGAGCCTGCAGGGTGAACCATGCAAAGAGCTCGGGAGCCGCTCCTAGTCGAGCCGAAAGGAAAATCAAGGTGTGGGGGGGTGAAACAGCGTCCCTCAACCCCGCGCTCACACCGGCGGCTAAATTGAAGAGGGAACCGCCCCGAAGGGTCGGGATTCCCGCGCTGCAGTCTGACAGCCGTCAGATGACTCAGGAGAGGACGGACTGGAGCCCCAGATCCGACTCTCGCCCCTGCAGCGTTAATAAGGCTCGCACCAAGAAAAAAAGGAAGATTAATCAATAATAAAGCAAAATCTAAACGCAAAATCTAATTTTGGGCACGAAGAGAAGAAGATCACACCAGTCCTTCAGCGACTGAGTGAAAAGACTGGTGCATGATGGGATTGAGGGGCGTGGCCACAGCACGAAGAGAGACTCTAATAAAAAAAAAATGTCACCCAGTCAAGGCGAAGCAATAAGAAGAGATTCCAGCTATGGACTGCAGGAGCAGTGCTCTGGAAAATATCTGCTGCAAACTCCACATAGCATCAAGAAGTACATCCCGCTGTAATGTTGGTGTTGGTAACCACCTTTAAAGCGCTCCATGGCTTAGGGCCGGGATACTTACGAGACCGCCTTCTGCCACCAATAGCCTCCCACCGGCCAGTACACTCGCACAGAGTGGGCCTCCTCAGTGTGCCGTCCGCCAGACAATGTCGGCTGACGACTCCCAGGGGGAGAGCCTTCTCTGTGGCAGCGCCCACCCTCTGGAACATCCTCCCCCCCAGAGATACGTACAATAACAGACCTCCGGATTTTTCATCGGGCCCTGAAAACCCATTTATTTCAACTAGCTGGGCTGGCTTGAGTTAAATTTTAAATTGATTTTAAATTGGGTTGTTTTAATTTACGGCCAAAATATTTAATTATTTTAAACTGCTTTTAAATTTTGTATGTACTGTTTTTTACTTTGGCTGTTCACCGCCCTGAGTCCTATTTGAATAAGGGCAGTATAGAAATAGGAACAAACAAACAAACAAACAAATAAATAAATAAATAAATAAATTGCTCAACTCCATTCAGTTGCCCTAACTTCACCCCGAATAAAGAGATTAAAGGTCTTTTAAAAAATAGAAACTTAAGAGGTGGTCTGGTGGTTCAGCCACTGGGCTTATGGGCTGGAAAACCAGAAGCACCACATGATGGGGTAAACTCCCATCCTTGCCCAGCTCTGCCAGTCTAGCAATTAGAAACCATTCAAATGCAAGTAGATAAATAGGTACCACTTCGGTGAGAAGGTAACAGTACTCTATGATGTCATGCTGGCCACATGACCTCGGATATGTGTCCAGACAGCGCTGGCTCAATGGCCTTGAAATGGAAATGAGCACTGCCCCTTATAGTCAGCAATGACTAGCGAAAGTAAAATCCTCGGGACTTCTTTTTTTATATAGGAACTTAGCAATTCGGAAAACCAAACCAAAAAACTGAGCATGTGCTATAAGGTGAAGCAAGAAATAAACTGCCTCAAGTGTTAAATTTTAATAGAAAGTTGGAACACAAATTAAAGAAATAAAGAAACCATACCACTGTCAAGATATATTCCTTTCTGATTCATTCTTTTCACAGGTTGGAGCCAACATGATTAGGATCCACCACCAGATGACTGGAAGTAAAGTAGTTGAAGCAGACTGTTTGTTCCTCCAGGGATGCATTTTAAGAAGTACAAGAGAATCTCAGTTAATAATGCCATGATTTGAATCACTAGGACAGAGTATACAAAAGAAATTTAGCCTTCAGTGGTCCATGAAGCTCATCCAAGCAGGGGTAGAATGGGCATAATTTTAGAATTCATTCAATACTTGTTTTTTAGGCTATGTATTTTTTTTCTCTGTCTATTCTTAAGAACAAGTCTGGCTGTGTTAGAGATCAAGATTATAATATCTTAGGCTTTATTGCTTAGGAGTGGCCTGCTGGAAGCAAAATATGTTGGGCCAGGAAATAAAAGCTGTCCCTGCTGATAAATAAGAAGGAAGAAATAGTATATTATTGTTTTTGCTACTGCAGTGAGCTGCAAGAGCATAAATATCCAGCTGAATATTTCAGTAAAATCACAGTTCTGTTTTTACAGCATTTTAGACATGTGTTTAGAATAAGGCAAATAGAGATGAATTTGCATTTGTGTCTGTGTAATCAAATATTATTTTTGTGTCTGATACAGAATGCAATGTCTAGATAAATGCCTGATATAGTGCACAATAGCCAGAAGCAATTCTAAAATATTATCAAAGTAGTCATTGTATCCTAAATTGGGAGAAAGATATAGATTTGAATTCTGGCCAGGATAATTTGTAACAAAAGACTGGATCAAATAATCAATGTATTATTCTTCCTGATCCTTTTACATAAACTATTCCTGATGGAATAAAATAGCTGACTGCTATTCCCAATTTTTATCTTTTTCACTTTCTTTTTCATCTTTGTGTTAAGTCAATTTTACCCCCTAAAATTCAAGATACTTTCTTCTTTGGAACCTTCAGCATGCCCTTATATATATATCCATATCAGCTTCCATGTTTTTCTTCTTCTTAATTTAGGTTTTTGCAAAGTCACCACAAGAGACCATTCTCTGTCTCTTATATCCTTATGTCTTTTTTGTCTTTTACTATGTTTGCTGCCTTTTGCTCCTAAATGAAAGACAGGATATATATCTAATCAATCAATCACCAATCTTGCTAAATATAGTATAGTGTAGCTCAATGATCAAATCAATTTCTAAGTTGCCAGTATAAGATATTGGTGGGCTGTATAAGTATAAGACCAGTATAAGATATTGGTGGGTTGGTCATGTCATACGGGCCATATAAAAATCTCTACGTTATATAAGAGCATTCTCTAAACAAGTATAAATACACAAAGACATGCATGTGAACACAAGTTAGTTCAAAATTGTATGTAAATAAAGTATAGATTAGACAAAAATATTTTCTTTTAGTAATGCATATGTTAGGAGACATGAAAATACTTATGCAATTTGTATTGTTGGGTATTAGAAACAAATAAAATTGCAAACTTCAATGAAACCAGAACAAATGACTTAATGACTTGGAAAAAAAGTCAAAATATAAAACCTGCTATTTTGTTCTTTTAATGCTATGTTATCTATAAAAAAATAATAGCTGAGAGTCAATGGCAGGAATGGTAAAACATGAATACGTGAATTATTAAATCCAAAGAAGGGATAAATTAATGAACTATGGTCATAATTAAAATATAAATAGTGGAGAGAGAGAGGGAGAAAGGGAGAGGGGGGGGAGGGAGAGAGAGATTATTTCATGAAAATAACTATAAAGCTCCAACTCTGATTTATTTGATTTGGAAGTGTCATGGTGCTGCAAATTTCAATGACATGACAATTACTTAAACTTGAAAAATCATCATCAACCACCATCACTTTTGAGGAGTGCTTGTATAAAATGCCTTGTTGTGAAAGACGAACGGTGATGCAGGGAACATTGGATTCCTTGATGGATGGATCTGTTCAAAGTAATCCACACTATCAGATCACTATCAGTCAGCCCATTCATAACCTAAACAGATGTTGACTCCTTTATCATGGAGAAAAAACCTCTTGGGCACTGACTGGATATGCAGGAACTAATGGGAAATATTTAGGCTAGGTAGAAAATGAGCAGGTCTCACTCAATTTGCAAATGTGGAGAGCCTGAGAAATATTGTGGAAGTTGTATAGTATGTGAACAAAGGCTTGTATCGGACCAAAAATCAAGGTTATGATCCTGTTTGGAAAACACTATGATTGTGTTGTCTGAAGGATGGGCAGAAAATGAATCCTTGGAAGATGAATTACATCCCTCTCTCACCCGCTCCCCACCTCTCTCTCTTGCCAACAACTTTTTAAAAACCTGGATTAAGTCCTATATTAAAGGCGGTTTTTGCAGTGTTGCAGTACCTTTACCTTAACCTACATGTGCAGGTACCTTAACATACCTTAACCGTCTGTTGAGATACTTTGGACAGTTGGCTATCTGAAAGCAAAAGCTTAAGAAATACCAGGCTGCCTTAAACTGGCATGGAATATATTTCCTCACTTATAATATACACTTCTTTATTTATATAGGGTGTCCAATATATCATTTGCAATTTGCAACCAGCCAGTCATTATGAAGTTACTTAGTTCTACAGCTCTTTTGATGCAATTCCCATAATAAATATGGGAATAAAAGTCAATAAATATTGACTTTTTGTGTTGTAAATGTAAGAGAAATTTTTGGGCTCTGTAAACTCTGTAAACCTGCTGCAGAAGAAGCTATGTCACATTTGTGCAAAACGAGTCCAGGTTTCAGAATTCCTACAGGCAGAGATCAATTTATGATGTTGCAGACTTCATTTTCTATCTCTGTATTTGTTTTATATGTTTCATATTTCCTTAGGCATTTATCACAACTGCCATTCTCACATCCATTCCTGATGCCTCCGAGGGACGGGGGAGAATATATATCTCCAACAACCCAAATCCTCCCAACATTGATGTGAGGGCATACCTCCTGCAAAGTTGGATATAATCTTTCAAGTTAAAGTTTTCTACCATACTTTGAGTGTTGAGAATATTTAATAGCAATAACATAAAAGAATGAAGAGTTCTCCCAGTCATCTTGTTATATTGAGTGTTACATTTTTAATGAACTCAGCATGTTGTATCTTTACCAAGCTGAACAGTCTACTAGCCTTAAGTTATAGTCTGCAAAATACCTGAAAACCTGCTTGAAACTGGAGGCAAGAGGGAAAACTAGATGTATCTGATATTTTTAAGGTGATATTTGTAATGTGGTCAATACGTAGTTAACATATACCATAGATGTTTTTATTATTTTATAATGTACACACATACATTTGGATCTCTTGCTTTGTGATGAAAATTTTGGGAGGGATGGGTGTGATCAACTGAAGGTAACTTCATTCCATGGGAACATAGTAAGTTACCTTATACCAAGTCAAGCTATTGGTCCATCTAGCCCAAGGGTGTCAAACTTGCATCATCATGGTATCGTCACATGATCTATCATGATTCCCCCCCCCCTTTGTTAAACTGGTGTAGGCATGGGCAGCACATGATACATCTAGCCTGCGGGCTGAGAGTTTCACATCTCTGATCTAGCCTGGCATTGCTAATATTAAATATATTGACTTTCCTACTAGTAACTTAATAGGGTTTTCATAGCATTATCTCCCATTGTTAAAATTGTATAAAGCCTGTACACAATTCTGTTATTTTTGCACCACTTAGTTGGATAACTAAAGAAGAGTTTATAATCACTAAGTAGTGAAATGATAGGTCTCCATGATTTATGCAATTTTTTTCTAAGCTTTATCAGGAAATTATAGGGATTGAACCAGGGGTGAAATCAAATCCAGCAGGTTCTGACAGGTTCTGGAGAACTGGTAGCGGAAATTTTGAGCAGTTTGGAGAACCGGTAATGGAAATTTTGAGTAGTTCGGAGAACTGGCAAATACCACCTCTGGCTGGCCGCAAAGTGGGGAGTGAATGGAGATTTTTCAGTATCCTTCCCCTATCCACACCCACCAAGCCATACCCACTAAGCCACGCCCACAGAACCAGTAGTAAAAAAAATTGGATTTCACCACTGGACTGAACCTCAGGCATCCTTTGCAAGAAAAGCAGATTTTAATGCTACTAACCTAGGTATGTATAGCTTTTGTAAATTGAGATTGGTTATTATAACTGAGATTTTTTTTTCCTCTGTCAAGACTAAAGATGACAGAGTGGTTAAGGTAAAGGTTCCCCCACACATGCATGCTAGTTGTTTCCAGCTCTAGGGATGGTGCTTATCTCTATTTCTAACCCAAAGAGCCAGTGCTGTCCAAAGACATCTCCACGGTGACTCAACACCGAAGGTGCATGGAGCACTGTGTCAGCGTTTCAACGCTGGCATGGAGAGCAGAGGAGAGTGAGAGATAAACTCTGAAACTTTTGCCCACTAAATCCCTTTGAAGTCGGGTTGTCGTGGAAATGAGGGAGGGGGCACATTCCTGGGGAATGACGAGAAAAAGAAGTCTGAAGAATGACTTGGAAGATAGACAATGAGAAGCAGAGATTTGCGGATCGGAAAGGGAGGGATTGGGGGCAAAAGGTCAGTCTTGTCCGCGTGGAGTCATGATCCGGTGGCTGTGCTCAATTAAAGAATTAAAGAGTTACCTTCCTACCAAAGGTGGTCCCTATTTTTCTACTTGCATTTTTTACGTGCTTTCGAACTGCTAGTTTGGCAGAAGTTGGGACAAGTAACGGGAGCTCACTCCATTATACGGCGCTAGGGATTCAAACCACTGAACTTCCCAATGATATCTTTTCTCAGACTAACTTTAGATTGCCTCCTGATAATTGTCATCTATATACTAGTTAAATTAAAATGTAGATTGAATTGAATTAAATTGCAGCAGCAAAGTTTTTTGCATATTGCAAAGTGTGGACTCAAAGTTTTATGGACTTTGAGTTCAGAATATAATGCTGAAATCAGCCATCTTTTCTCAACTCAACTCATATCAAAAGCATATAGAATTGCCTAAGAAAGTAAATCAAACTCTGTCTGAAGGCCCTATTGAATATAAAAAGCAAATCTTTAATCATTGCTGCAAAAGAAGAATTATGGATTTGGCATTATGGGAAGGTTATTTGCAGTATGATTTTCCCCCATTTTGATCTTCCCCCCTCCCTCATAAATTGTTTATGTTTTTTCTCATAAATTGTTTATACTATTTTCAATGAATTTTGTAGACTTCTATGGATTTCTGCAAGTATGCTCTTCAACAATTTAAGTATAAAATATACTTATATATTTCGATTCTCATCAGCTCAAAATTTACTCATCCTTCCATCCTTCCAAGGTCAGTAAAAATCAGGACCCAGATTGTTAGGGCAATATAATGACTCTGTAAACCACTTAGAGAGGACTGTAAAGCACTGCGAAGCATTATATAAGTCTAAGTGCTATTGCTATTAGTATATTTAATTCAGTTTTGTTAGGGTAGCTAGGCAGCTTTCACTGTTGATGTGTAAGGAAGACTATTTTCAGTGCGACAATTTATAGCGGAGGGGGGGAGGAAGGAAGGAAGGAAGGAAGGAAGGAAGGAAGGAAGGAAGGAAGGAAGGAAGTTGCAGAATATATTTTTATATGAAGATTTAGGATTGTTATTATTATGTAAGAATGTATCTGCATCAATTGCAATATTGTTCAGAAGATACTAGCCTGTGCTCCTGCTAGAACATAGAAGGACTATGTCAGGTTGTCTCTGTACACTACTGTTGTTCATTTTGATTGACAAATTCTCTCTATAACTAAACTATAAGTCTTCCCCACAATCTGTAATCAGATCCTTTTAAATACAGATACCAGCAAGTAAATTCTGAGTGCGATGTACAGGCTTTGTACTGAGAATATGCCCTTCTTCAAGGTTCCACACAGATAGGTCATTGCCTTGAACTACAAAAGAAAGAGTAAATATCTAGAAATTGATGTTTTGTACTGAGAAAATGCCCTTCTCCTAGGTTTACAACAGATAGGTCATTGCCTTGAACTACAAAAGAAAGAATAAGTATATAGAAATTGATGTTCAACGTCTTTCACTTTTGAGGCTGTATCAACATATTATTTAAAAGCATTTTATGATAATCCACCATGCTTGATGGAGTGAAGCTAGAAGAAATTATAAGGGCAAGGCAAAAGCAAGAAATGTTTGGGTCTCCAGATGCTGATTTCAATTCTCAGCATCCTTCAGTAATCATACTTCAAATCAAAAACATGCAAAGAGCAACATGTTCTGCTATCCTGGATTAAGCAGGAAAGAAGATAACCTGAAGGTATCCTGAATACAGATTTTACTTCTGCAATATATGCTGTAATATTCTTGATTCATTTGCACTTAGAATGAATCAAAAAGCAGCCAGGTAGAGCTGCATTTTCACAGAAGGCTATCCCCCTGTCCTGAAAAAGGATTATCATTTTGTAGAATTTCCTCTGCAAACTCTCTGACATTTTCCAAGTTGCAATTTCTGGTTTGTTCGTTTGTTTGTTTCCTAGAACATCTCAAAACAATGTTTGATCTAGAGCATTTTTGCTGATGGGGAATCACAACTTGCTGTCCTGATTAGGGATGCGGGACTGCAGGAAGAACAGAGCAGAAGTTTGCTTCAAGGTTAGGGGTGGGATCTTAAGTGTAGGAATGGAAACAGGGAGGTACAAGAAAGCAAGTGGCTTCCATTTCTACCATTCCCTTTTGTAAAATTAATTTTATTTCATTAATTTCAATTATATCCACCCTTTCTGCTCTGCTGCTTTCCAAGAGCCGTGGTGGCACAGTGGTTAGAATGCAGTATTGCAGGATACTTCTGCTGACTGTTGGCTGCCTGCAATCTGGCAGATCAAATCTCACTAGGCTCAAGGTTGACACAGCCTTCCATCAGGGATGAAATCTACCAGATTCTGACAGGTTCTGGAGAACAGGTAGCGGAAATTTTGAGTAGTTCGGAGAACCTGCAAATACCACCTCTGGCTGGCCCCAGAGTGGGGTGGGAATGGAGATTTTGCAGTATCCTTCTCCCAGGAGTGGGGAGGGAATGGGGATTTTGCAGTATCCTTCCCGTGGAGTGGGATGGGAATGGAGATTTTGCAGTATCCTTCCCCTGCCACACCCACCAAGCCACACCATGCCAACCAAGCCATGCCCACAGAACTGGTAGTAAAAAAAAAATTGGATTTCACCATTGCCTTCCATCCTTCCAAGGTGGGTGAAATAAGGATCCAGATTGTTGGGGGCAATAGGCTGACTCTGTAAACCGCTTAGAGAGGGCTGTAAAAGCACTTTGAAGTGGTATATAAATCTTAGTTCTAGTGAAGCCCCCTATTTCTTTTTTTTGGGACGAAAATTAACCAATACATTCAGCCCCAATCACCATATGGCAAACATGGTCTTCACAACTCTAAGGCACTGAATGAAATGAAAAGTTACAATTCCAATTGCTTATATGAGGGAATGAAGCAGCTTAGATATGGCTGAACTACTTCTGTTTTGTCACAGTACTTACCTTTTGCTGTTTTACCCGATGAAGGTTTAGCATGTAAAGATAACTGAGTGTCAGCATGTGCCTCTAGTAATCTTTACTGAAATAGAGAAAAGAGTATTTTGCCTCCCTAGAAATGCCTAATTAACTAGGACAACATTTTAATCAATAATCTTGCATCAGAAATTAAAAACATTATCAGGCATTTCCTTGCGTTTAGAAAGCAGGGCCGGGCTTCTCCTCCTATTCAGTTCTCAAGAGTGGAGGGGGATGGGCAATTACAGATAGTCCTCGATTTACAACAGTTCATTTAGTGACTGTTCAAAGTTACAACGGCACTGAAAAATTGAATTATGACCGTTTTTCACTGATGCATGGTCACATGAACGAAATTCGGATGGTTGGCAACTGGTTCATATTTATGACAATTGTAATGTCCTGGAGTCATGTGATCATCTTTTGCGACTTTCTGACAAGCAAAGTCAATGGTGAAGCCAGATTCACTTAGCAACAATGTTCCTAACTTAATAACTGCCATGATTCACTTAACAAATATGGCAACAAAGGTTGTAAAATGGGGCAAAATCCACTTATGGGGCAAAATGTCTCACTTACCAACATAAATTTGGGGCACAATAGTGGTTATAAGTCAAGGACTACCTGTATTTTTCAGGAACTCCTGTTCCAAAAAGTGCTTGCTTATAGAATCCTGAACCATCTCCATAAAGAGACCCAGTTTGGTGTAGCGGTTAAGGCACCAGGCTAGAAAGCTGGACACTGTGGGTTCTAGTCCTGCTGTAGCTATGAAATCCAATTGAGTGATCTTGGGTCAGTCACTCTCTCTCAACTCAACTCACCCCCAGGGTTGTTGTTGTGGGGAAAACAGGTGGAGGAAGGTGTGCAGAATTTTAATAAAGGCAGGAAACAAACAAACTAACTAACAAATAAATATGTTTGGTGAGGTCTTCTGGCCTTCCACAGTCTATTTCTGAAACTCCCGTCTTTGTCTCCTTTAACAGCAACCTTCTGCCTAGGGAAAAATGCACTTTAGTCTTAAAATATCAGAACACTTTGGTTTTTTTTCCCCCTAGACACCAGGAGACTATGAATTTTAGTCCTGCCTTAGGCACAAAGCCATCTGGGTGACCTTAGACCAGCTAGTCTCTCTGTGTCCAAGGAAGAAGGCAAGGCCAAATCACTTCTGAAAATCTTCCCAAGAAAACTGCAGGGATTCGTCCAGCTGGTCACCAGGAGTCAACACTGACTCAAAGACCCATCAAAAAAAAAAAAAAAAAAAAGGAGGAAAAGCTAAGAATCTATTGCTCCTTTTTATTTTATTTTAATTCATTATAGATCAGGCAAAGAACTTTTGTTATTTCCAATTGAACTCTTCTTTAATGATCTTTCAACTTATTCCGCTCCTGGATCTTTCTGTATTCTCCCACCACCACCACACACATACAATTTGCCGTTTCCTAATTACCATTTTTTTGTTGCTCTTATTTGTAAATACAGTTCTATAACTGACTATGATTCTGTCTTTTATTGACTTCGCAATAAAATTATTTTTCTGGATTAAATTCCTAAAGTCTCACATCTGGTTCCCCCCTTGGGAATATAGGACAGCATTCAATCATAAAGATCCATGTTCCTAAATTGCTTATGCTGATAACATGTTTATTTACCAAACACAAAAGTTTTAGAGCCAACCCTGCCCTATCATGTTCTATTTCACATTTTTTCACACCACAAGTTTGTTTCAGTCTGATTCTGTACATGTTAGAAATCTTTTTTAAAAAGAAGAATGTTCAAATAAAATTATATTTGTATTTTCTGTAGATGTCACCTATGCTGTTTTAAACATTGTGACTCTTTTTGTGTCTTACTGTGTGGTAGAAATGCAGAAAATGGATTGATGCAGGAATGATATTAAGCATCTCATGTTAGATTTTGCACCTCATTATTCAGTCTAGGGTTTTCTTTCCAGGACTCCCCTAATCTTATTCTGAGGTACATCAGTAGCTCTTGTGCTAATACAATTTCTCAGCTATAGTTCAAGGTTAGTACCATAGTTGGTTTTACTCACAGTTGGCATTACAGCGTGCTACACTGGAGTTAAAAACCAGGTCAGTCCTGGTTAATACATAAATGGAAGTCTGCTAGGAAATCTCCATGCTGAATAGTAGAATAAGAAATAAAATATATGGTGTTAAAAAAAACCACCACTTCTATATTTTTGTTAAGAAAACTGCATGGAATAGCCCCTGAAGTACTGGGAGTTAAATTCAACTCAATACATTGCTTTACTCTGTTTGTGCAGTCATCCTTCAAGTCTCACTTTGTAATCTATGCCAGCTTTGAGATTTTTTTCATATCCAATACAACCAATGAAAAGCCACACTCACCAAAGCCAATAGGAACCAAACAGGATTTCAAATTCTTTACCATATTTCATTGGCTTCTAAAAACTTATTCTGTACATGGGGTTTAGAAATAAGGAAAATTTAGTCTTCCATATCTTGATGTAAATATGTCAGGCAAGCAGAAAGACAAAGAAAATGAAAAAAACAATAACAAACTTTTACAAATTGCGGTAAATCTATTTTAGAATGATGTAAGATGGCAACCAGCATTAAAGTTGTTTAGGGATAGAAGAGAGCCATCCTCCTACATATTCTCCTTCTCCATACATTCAAGAACTGGTCCACATATTATTTAAAAAATGTCCAACATATAATTTCAGCATTAAAATAGGGAAGTTCCCCCCCTTCCAATAGTATTGTGCTATAGGATGGGATGGGATTTGCATGAATTCTTTGTACTGTCCAAAAGTAGGGTTGAACTAAAATAAATTAATCTTCTGTGTACATGAATGCAAAAATGTTTTGTTTATAAGACTTTTAAAAAGTGATTTTAAAAAAGATTCTATAAGGTTAAGGTTATGTTTGTAGAATCTTAAAAGTTAAGTTGTAAGCCGCCCTGAGTCTCCGGAGAAGGGCGGCATATAAATCGAACCAATAAATAGATAGATAGATAGATAGATAGATAGATAGATAGATAGATAGATAGATAATAGGTGGTAAACAAGGACAATCGCCACAACAATGCAATATAACAGTATAGTGTAGTAGAAAGGTTTTCTTGTATATTTTGGAGATTGGGGAAGATAATACTTCACATATCTGAAGTTCCAGGAAATGTTATGTTTATAGCTGCAATAAACTACGTTTCATTTTATGTACCTCAGTTTTTAAAGGTACTGGACCAATTGACCCTAGAAAAGTTTTTTTTAGAAAGGTTTGTATGTTGTTGTTTTTTCTCCTCTTAAGGTACAGGGGGGAAAAAAAACCTAAAAGTAATGGTGCTTAGATAACAAACAGCTGCCTTATTTTACTGTTTTTCTTTGAGATGCCATATTTTTCATACAGTAGTGGACAAAA